>CM061142.1:197094869-197577369 GCA_030789695.1 Scilla litardierei
GTCGGTCGGTTACTCAACTGAGACCGACTAACAGATAAAACTGAAGTCTGAGCACAAATTGACTTAGTCGGTCCAAGAACAAATGTTGACCGACTAATTCACCAACTAGTCGGTCACCAAAAGAGCATAGACCGACTAACGATAAACAGTAAGTTAGGTGAAAATTGGCATGTATAGTAAAGCTAAACTAGTCGGTCCAAGAAGGAACGTTGACCGACTAATAGATCAACTAGTCGGTCGATCAATGAACACAGACCGACTAATGATAAACAGTAGCTCAGGCTCAAATGTGCATGTACATGGAAAGCTCAACTAGTCGGTCACAGAAGCATCACTGACCGACTAGTTCACAAACTAGTCGGTCGGTGAGTCAACTTAGACCGACTAACTGTAAACAGTAAAGAGCTTGAAAATGACTGACAAAAACTAGTCGGTCCAAGAAGCTTTGTCGACCGACTAGATCACCATCTAGTCGGTCAGTTCTTCTTCTTGAACCAACTAACATGCACAAGAAGTCGCGAATCGAAGCGCGAAACTTTGGGAAAGATTGTATGGACTTCTACTAAGATCCTAGGGCTAAGATAGGAGCGTTATGAAGATTTAAACCGTAAGACCTACTCAAGGCTTAACATTCTACGAAAGAAGCTTAAAGACTATAAATAAAACTTGACGATACCGTCTTCAATAGCTTCAATCGAATCTTCATGACTTCTAAAATGGTCCATAAGCTTCAACGAAGCTTTAGGCATACGATCACGTGCTTTGAGAAGTCTTGAGACGTCGTAATTGATATTCTTTTGAATTTGGCGATGATCTCCATAACTGCGCTCACAAAGTGTTAGTTCATGATATATTTATGTTTGTCCATCATCCAAAACCAAATCCGGGGAGTCCAATATCCAACAGTTGCACACTCCTCTCTTTGCCTGATGGGACAACTAGATGAGGTAAAATCTTTGACTAAAACTCAACTTGTGACTACTTTTAAAGAAATGCAAAATGAAATTGAAAGGTTGGAATCAACTGTTGAGTTGCTACCATGTAGAGAAGTTTAAAAATGCCAATTTTGAATTGCAACAAGACAATTATAATATGTCATTAGAAGTTGATGAAATTAAAGAGAAACTTGTTGCATGTAATTCTACTATTAGCTCTTTGGAAAAGGGAAAATCTTGTATGCCTACTGAAACTGAGTGTTTGAATTGCTCTACTTTGCTTAAAGACATTAGCATGTTTAAACTAAATATGGTTAAGCTAGAAGTTGAAAATGAATTATTAAATGAGAAGATTTGCATGCTAATAAATGAAAATAAAGAGCTAGAAAAGAAGATGGCTAATCTGAAAAAGAGTGAGGAAGAGAACAAAAAGGCCTTCATTAGTAAATGTACCATACTTGTTAATGAGAACATGTTTTTAAAGTCTAAAATATCTGATCTTGAATTGTCTATAAAAAATTTGGTGTTGGAAAGCATTCATTAGACATTATTCTAGGTAATCAGATACAAGGAAATAATAGGCGTGGTTTGGGATATGGAAATAAAATTAATGAGAGGCCTAGAATTAATAGAAAGAATAAAAAAGAAACTGGTGTAGGAAGAAGCATGTTTGCTAAATGTTATACATGTGGTGGTATTGGTCATGCTTATTATAATTGCAAGTATAGGAATACCAACATCAAATTTAAGCAAATTTGGGTTCCAAAAAATAAAGTGACTAACACTAGTGTACCTATTTGGATACCTAGGTCACACATATCATGCTCTTCTTATGTGTAGGTACATGGCACGGCTGAGAGGCAAAAGTGTGGTGGTACTTAGACTCTGGCTGCTCAAGACACATGACAGGTGAAAGAGGAAAGTTCCTTAGCCTTACAAAGCATGAAGGAGGAAGTGTTACTTTAGGGGACAATGGAAAATGCAAGGTAATTGGTAAAGGTGTTGTAGGTAACGACACCTTTCAGCTTACAGATGTCCTATTGGTTGAAAAGTTGAAACATAACCTCATTTCTATCAGTCAGCTGTGCGACAAAGGTATGAAAGTTGAATTTGATGCAAAACTTTGTAGAATCATTGATATCTCCACATGTGACATTATTATTACTGCAAATAGAAAGAATAATGTTTATACTCTTATGATTGAAGAACTAACTGTTTCTAAATGCTTGCTTATAGGTGAAGAAGAGGCCACGCTATGGCATAGACGATTAGCACATGCAAGCATGGGATTGATAAAGAAGCTGGAAAACAAAAATTTGGTAAGAGGACTACTGCATCAAACATATGAGAATGGTAAGTTGTGCGTGGCATGCACCAAAGGTAAGCAAACTAGATCTACTTTCTCTAGCATTAACGAAGTTGCCACCACATGCATATTAGAATTAGTGCACATGGATTTATTTGGTCCAACAGACATTGCTAGCCTAGAAGGTAAAAAAGTATTGTTTAGTACTGGTGGATGATTTCTCTAGATATACATGGGTATACTTCCTAGCCAAAAAATCAGACTCATTTGACCATTTCCAAAACTTTTGCATACAAGTTTCTAATGAGAAAAATTCTTCCATTGTAAAAATTAGAAGCGATCATGGAGGTAAGTTTGAAAATGCTATTTTTGAAAAATTTTGTTTTGAAAAAGGAATTTTACATGAATTCTCTTCTCCTAGAACACCTTAACAAAATGGGGTGGTCGAAGAATCGCACATTAAAAGAAATGGCTAGGAGTATGTTAAATGAATATAGCTTGCCTATGTCTTTTTGGGCTGAGGCCATTAATACGACATGTCATGTATGCAACCGAGTTATGCTTAGACCTATATTAAATAAAACTTCTTATGAACTATGGCATGGCAACACCCCGAAAGTCTCTTACTTTAGAGTTTTTGGATGCAGGTGCTTTATATTAAATACTGCAGATCAGCTTGGCACCTTTGAATCAAAATCAGATGAGGGAGTGTTCGTAGGATATTCAGCAAGGAGCAGAGCATACATGATTTATAATAAACGCACCCGTGCTATTGTTGAATCTATACATGTAAAATTTGATGAATCTGATATAAACTCTTTGGATTGCAGGCAGATCAATGAAGAGGAAAGCGTTCCAAAAGTTAATGAGGAGCAACTTGAAATACAAAAGGAAGCTGAAACTGACACTACAGAAATACAAGATGAAGCAGTTACCAGAGGAGACCTGAGATTCAATCCAAATCACCCACCAGACTTAATTCTAGGTGAGCCTACGGCAGGTATTCGCACACGTTCCTCTTTTAGAGATATTTGTGCTCTATGTATTTATAGTGACTTTATTTCTGTAATAGAGCCTAAGACTATAGATGTTGCTTTAGAAGAGGAAAGTTGGGTTTTGGCCATGCAAGAGGAATTAAATCAATTTGTCAGGAATAATGCCTGGAAACTAGTACCTAGACCCACTGATTATCCCATAGCTGGTACTAAATGGGTGTTTAAAAATAAGCATGATGAATCTTGTAATGTTATTAGAAACAAGGCTAGGTTGGTAGCTAAAGGGTATAATCAAATTGAAGGAATTGATGTGGATGAGACTTTTGCACCAGTTGCTAGGCTTGAGTCCATTAGAATCTTGCTAGCCTTTGCAAGTTATAAAGGGCTCAAGCTGAAACAAATGGATGTAAAAAGCGCTTTTCTTAATGGCTACCTAAAAGAAGAGGTATTTGTTGAGCAACCCCCAGGTTTTGAAAGCTATAATTTTCCAAACCATGTTTATAAATTAGAAAAAGCTTTGTATGGTCTTAAGAAAGCTCCACGAGCTTGGTATAACTGTCTAAGCACATATTTGTTGGAAAATAATTTTAAAAAGGGGAGTGCTGACAATACACTATTTTTGATGCATGAATCTGAAGATTTTCTCATTGTGCAAATTTATGTTGATGATATTATTTATGGTGCTACTAACGATCTTCTATGTCAAAAGTTTGAGAAAGTCATGCAGGATCAGTTTGAGATGAGCCTTGTGGGAGAGCTGAAATATTTTCTGGGGTTCCTAGTAAAGCAAGGAAAGGAAGGCACTTTCTATCTCAAACCAAATACATCAAGGAGCTTTTGAAAAAGTTTGGGATGGAGAAGTCTAAGGGAATTGGAACGCCGATGTGTCCCAACATGAAAATGGACAGAGATGAACAAGGAGTTGCGGTGGACCAAAAGCTATATCGAGGTATGATTGGTTCTTTGTTGTACTTGACTGCTTCTAGGCCTGATATAATGTTTGTTGTATGCTTGTGTGCACGTTTTCAGTCAAACCCAAAAGAGTCTCATTTGAAAGACATTAAAAGGATCTTTAGGTACCTAATTAGTACACCTACTTTAGGCCTTTGGTATCCTTCTAGTGGTAATTTTGATTTGGTGGGTTATTCTGATGCTGATTATGCGGGTAGTTTAACTGATAGAAAGAGCACTAGTGGCACTTGTTTTATGCTAGGACACTCTTTAGTTTCATGGTCTAGCCGTAAGCAAAATAGTGTTGTATTATCCACTACTGAAGCAGAGTATATTGCCCTCGGCAGTTGCCGTGCTCAAGTATTGTGGATGATGCAAACATTATCTGATTACGGACTAGCTCTTAAAAGAGTTCCTCTTCGATGTGATAGCAAGAGTGCCATAGATCTTTCTAATAATCCCGTACACCATTCTCGTACTAAACATATTGACGTAAGACACCATTTTCTTAGAGATCACCTCACTAAAGAGGATGTGTCTGTGGAGTTCGTTCCTACGGAATCAAAACTTGCAGACATATTCACCAAACCTTTGGTTGAGGCTCGCTTTTGTCGTCTTCGTCTTGAGCTTGGTATTATTGATAAAACTTAGTACGAGACTCCATGCTTTCTTGTGTGCTTGAACTTTTTTCTTGTTTGTGTGCTAGTAGTTGCATTGTTATGTGTGCATGATTTTCTTTGTTTGTGTTCTTGCATCTCATGTTTGCTTTAGTACCTCATGCAAAAAAATGGTGCTTAATTGTGTATCTGTCTCTTTGATTCATTAAAAAGGTATTCATGAATGATGTTCATATTTATGTAGAAATTGCCATATTATTTCCTCTGCTACTTGCACATGTTCATCTTTCTAAATATTCATGGCATATTCAATGTTAGAAAATAACTTGATTTCTACACCTCCTATTTCACTCCCACATGTATTATTATTGTTGCACAGTTGGAGATATCGTTTATGAAATTGGAAATGTGAATGTAGGAGGAAAACTTAACTGAAACTCTAAGGGATATGATATACCTTGCCATGGATAAAAATTGAGCATTAAAAACATGTTACTACAAGTATAAAAATTGAAAAAGGAAATACATGCTTTGTATGAAAAATGGATACAATCCTTGACAACGGTGTTACCCACGAGTATCCAACATAAGCTTTATGGGTAAACTTTAGCGTTGGTGTATTTACTCGTCAAGCAATGCCACCCCCACATCTAAGAGTCCTTATAGGCTATGTTTTTGGGGTGCGGTACCTTGAACTCATTTTTAAATGAGGTGGGAAAAATCAATCCTAGGTGATAGAATGTTATTTGGAAAATGTGGATTGTTTTTGGTTGATTTTCTTAATTATTCTCCTTATGTGCTTCAATTTTAATCATCACACGTACACGTTGGTGTTGAAGTCGTGGTTGTTTAATTTCATTGGATTTTGACGTGATTATTCTATGATTGTATGCATGCAATTGTTGGTAATGGTTAATAATGTTCTCTTTTTGCATAATATATGATTTTGACTTCGTGGTATGCCTTTTGATGATAACAAAGGGGGAGAAAAGTTTGGTAAGATTTTGGTAAAAGTTTGGGAAGACGTGGTATTTACTTGACTTGGTGTGCTTGGTATTTGGCATTTGGACTATCTTTGTAATGCTCGTGAAAATATGATTGTTTGATTAAGGGGGAGCATTAATGAATATTGGGGTAGCACGAAAATAGGGGGAGCATGCTTATTGCTAAACTTTACACATTATTGTTCGCACATCATTTCATCTTATTGCATGTCACCCTCTATCGTCACACTTACACACACACTATTTGAAACTTTATTATGCAAATCTTATACTTGGTTTGTCATCATCAAAAGGGGGAGATTGTTGGTAGCAACGATCTATAAACTTCGTGTTTGATGATAACAAACGTGTGTGAGCGTTTTTAACGTGTGTGTTAAGTGTTTTAGGAAAGACAAAGCTTGGAAAGACTTATTGTGTGATGTGGCCAATATGATGGGAAGAAGGGTACGAAGACAAATGAGCCAAAGAAAATCAAATACAGAGGGATTTTTTAAGAAGTCATTGTTTTAAAAACTAGGTTAGTCGTAACAAAAAAAAATCCCTAGGGACCCTATCTCCAAAACCTAGCAGCCACATCCTTCTTATTTTTACATCGAAATTTCCGAAAGGGCAAGCAAAAAAAATCCCATTAGAAAAACCCTTCAGCAGCCGAAATATCAAAAGGACAGAGGAGAGCCGAAAAAATAGGGTTATTAAGGACAGGCCGCACCATTCTTTTTGAGCTCTTCTCTTTGAGATTAAATATGCACAGTTTCTCTTCTCCCAATCAATTCCCCCCTTGCAAAAAATCTTGAGGCAACCTCTTTTAATTTTCATGTGCCCAGTTGAATCTCGAAAAGACAACAAAAATCCAAAGCATCTCTTTCTTTCCCAAGGCCGTACTGTTCCTCCATTGTTCAATCAAAAATCTCAAATCATTTGAAGGGTTAGCCGCCACACACAAAAAGGAGCCCAGGGACAGAGCCAATAAAATTTTTCAGGACGATTTTTTTTCCAAGCGCGCAACGAAATTTTTGAGAGGACAAGCCGAAGCTCCCAAGCCGAAATATTTGATCAAGACTGTTGCAAAAAGCTTAATCCTCTGGCCGCCGGTTTTGTGTGAAATCCCAAAGGCCGCAAGTCTGCTTCTTTTTGGGGTCTTGTTGACAGTCGAAATTTTGTTCACATTATCAATCTCCAAGAGCTGCAGCTGTGATCTTGCGTGCATCAGAAATTAGAGCATCCCAACTTGAGGATCTGCAACCTGTGTTCAGAACTCTATGCCGCAACGTTGTTGATCATTTGCTTCAGGACTTCAGAGGGGACTAATACTTGTCAGATTGATCTGACCACGCGCTGAACGACAGAGACACCAACGCCGTCACGACTGAGCGATTCTAAACTATGAACTTTATTTTATTTGTGATTTGGTGTTGTGATTTCTGTGAAACTATATTATTATTTTTGGGGGACTTGGCTAGTTGGGACTAGCCAAGAGAGAGCTTTACTAGTATTGTTATTGTTTGGGCACTTTGGTGAGTGCAGGTACTGAGGGCCAGGTGAGTGTAGGGTTGGTGCTCTAGCTACAGGTTGTACCAGTTAACTTTAACAATCTAGTATTGCTTTTGGGGCTGGAGTAGGTCGTGGGTGCGACCGAACCAGGGTATATCGCCTGTGCATGCTGTGACTGCTTTTTTATACTCTGCATCTGGTTGATTGTGCTATAACTGCGTGCGATTTCTCGTGGGTTGCACGAGAATTTTTATAAGCCTATTCACCCCCCCTCTATGCTTAGATCCAGATCCAACATTTTCGACTTCACCAAGTCGAATGACTATGAGATCATCATTAACTTAAGGTAAGACAAAGACACAGTGGTCTGTCCGATGTGTCGATATCCAGTTCTCGACACATCTATGACCACGAACCGTTTAAGACTTAAGTTTCTATCCGGTCACTTACTACCTATAATCGAGATCCACATCTGGATATGTAAGGACATATATATAAGTCTAAGGAAATTATCTGAGTATATGATTCAACGAATTCATACTTAGGATAATTGACACCATATTATATCTTAACAAGACGTATACTAAGGATAAATTGCCTTATGGGCATATATCCTCCTACATAAATTACTTTGATAATTTCTAAGACTCATAGTATGGTCATACACGTATCTAGACAGAGATCTTGATTATGAGAAGTGTCTGACCGATAGGAGCTTGAGTCTTAAAGAGTACATGGTCATAGATGTGTCAAGAAAATGATATCGGCAGATCGAACAGACCATTATGTATTTGTCTTGATGATCGCATTATCATTCGACCTGGCGAAGTCGGAGACGAGACACAAGTGCTCATTGGAGAATGAGTCCACTGAACGACCTAATAAAATGTTATCAAATAGTTAACATTAACTAATTTGTCATTAATATCTTTCTAGTGATGATAGGCAAGTTGGTCTTAAAGATTTGAGGTCATTATACGAACCTATGCATGAACCGTGTCACTTAGATCTGTGATCTAGCTTCGAGGCAAGGTTTGTTGAATGGTCTTAGGTTGGGTGATACTTGAAGCATACGAGGTGAGTAGTGATCAAGGGAGGATTTGTCTCTTCCGTTAATGGGAAGTTAATGTCACGGGCTCAGTACAGTTCTTTGTAGAAACCTTAGCCTAGGTATGTTGTAGGAAGTACAACTTGCATGTACCAAAGACTGAATGATACTGACTAGTGCTAGTTAGTTGGGTTGACAATTTACCATACCCTAGGCTATGCAGTGACATAGTTAAGACGAAGGGACTAAAATTGTGGTATTCATCATAGACACAGTCAGAGTGATCCCGACGACACTTTTGTCAATAGGTCAATCACGTAATAATGATGTCGAAACAGGGACGACACACACTGCTTGTGGTTACTGTCGTCTCGGGGTTTCGAGCCCCAACCTATAGTAGGGTCAGGGTGTAGGGTCTCACACCGAGTAGGATTTACGTCTTAGAAATAGGAAGAATATAAAGAGGGATGCATCTGATGTATTGGAATAATTTAGCTCACAAATAAGCTGTGAGATTAAACTAAGGAGTTTTGCATTGGGAACTTTACATATGATGTGTAATTAATACTTGGTATTATGTTGACAGTGGTGTATGGGATCACATGGGACTTCTTGAGAAACCTCAAGAAGAAACCGTGTTCACATCGGAGCTCAAACGAGTCTAGAAATGCAAAAACAACATCAAAAGGGGCTAAGAGGGCTTATGGTTCTGACCCGTGCCTGGCGGGTCAGAACTGCCAGGAGATAGCAGGTCGGACATGCTAATGCGGGTCCGACCTGAGGGGCAACCAACATGCAGCTGCACACGGGCGCAGCCCGCGTGCACTTCACGCATGCGGTGCCCACGTGGGACCCGCGCTTCTACGCATGGGTGGCCCTGCCCAGGTGCGTGCAGATCATGCCACTTGGCACGATCTGATCTGCTTCCTTGCGAAGTGTGCTTTGGCTATTTTGTGCAAAAACCGATTTCGGAAATTTTTTTCGACATTTGAATGGTGAAATAATATCGGAATTGGACGTCGTATTTCTATGCGATCGTTGTCTCGGGATCTTCAATTTGATAGGTTATTTCAAAGTCGAAACTCAAAAATAGGTTTATGGTTAATTTTAGTGGTTTGAACTTCTATAAAATTAATCTTAAATGACCCATTTTAAAGGTCTCATATTACTCGTAGCAAAGGAGGAGGGCCGCTCCCTATATAAATAAGGGGCGGCCCTCCCCATTGAAACTTGCACCATGTCTCCGATTCAAGAAGATCTAAATTTTTTGAGCACGCTTGATCTAAGACTTAAAATTATTCCCTTCTCTTGTAATTCTTTCGATCCTCCGTTTGAGTTCTAGCAAGACAACGAGGAGGTTTGGATCTGATCCAAAGTCTTTGACGTGGATCGTACTCAAGTGAAACTTTCTTCTGTGTGTGATTGGCTTGGAGACACGGTATTGGCTCGCTTCGGATGGACCAATTTTGGAGGCACGGAGGCGGCTAGCTTTGGGGAGATAAAGTTGTTGCTGAAATCGATGCTTTGTTTTTTGCGAAAGCAAAGTTCCGGGTAAGTCAATTTTATTTATGCTTTCATATATTGTTGAAATAGTTTAGATCTATCTTCGGGGTTGGTCAGACCCATCCCAAGATAGTAGATTTTCCTGGATTGGGTTCATGTTATTTTAGGGCCTTTAATTAAAGAGTTTACTAAATTTTTTGCTGCTATTTTATGTTTCTATCGTCCGTCCGACGTAGGAAGGGCATAGATTTATGCCCTGAGGGTCCTAGAAAACTAAACATCGGTATCAGAGCTTATTGATGCTTGAGTATGGGTTCTCGGGTTATGAGCTGACCTGAAGTAATCGATCTTACCGTACCAAGTCTCGATAATATGTTGATCTTATGATGGGTTGGGCGTTGTTGAGAGGCATGCCTAAAACAAGTTCGTGAGGGATCTTGTGACGGGTCTAAGGTGCCATGGATGATGGGCATTAACAGCGTTGCAATGATATCAGAGCGATACCAACATTGGTATCAGAGTCAAATCTACCATGATCTAATTCTGCAAATGATATGATATGCATATGATGTTTATTAGAAACATGAAATAGTTATGAGATGATTATTGAAAATTGCAGAAACTTAATTTCATGTGATAAAATTAAGTTGTTAATTTTAATGGTTATGTTTATTCTTGTTCCTTATTTGATAACACAAGAAAACCTTTTAGGTTAGCCATTAAAAGCTGTGTAATAATTATAAGATAATTTTAGATTGCTTTGCTATGATTTAACCTTGCTTTAAATGCCTAAGACATGATTAGGATAACACCTTAAAATTCATTCCTTATGGTTGATAAGGAATTAATAAAATTTATTAACCAATCCTAATAATTTTGAATTTTAGGATTCATCTAGTTGATAGGATTAACTAGTACTAATTTTAATGAAGCCATTTAAGTCGATGGCACACGTATGAATAATTAGTTTCCTTTAATGGACCATGATCCGGTCTAGTGTTTTTTGACTAGTGTTGCGGATCACCCTAGCTTGACTGGGGATAGTAATCCTGGCTTAGCCAAATCCATAGACGTGTTCCGCTGGACCGCAAGGATGCCAATTATGATTACATGACACAGTCAATTACATCTAGTATAATACGTTAAAAATATTCATCAAGATTAATCATAACCCTCCTTAATTTTGGAATTTGGAAACCAGGAATTCATGTTATAGTTGTTGAGTCAACTCAAGCTTTAACATGACTATCTTTGGAATTCAACATATGGTGTAGTTCAACTTAACCTAACCTGTCGAGTCGTGAACATAACCGAGCGCAGGTGTAAGTTAGGACTATACAAGAAAGTAAGGGTCGGACTAGACTAGTCATTATGATTTGTTGAGCCAACTCAAGGTCATAAGTGATTAGGGGTAAAAATAGATAAGGGAACCTCATACGATGTGATTGATGAAGAGTCATCTACCAATCACAGAGTCAAGCAATTTATTGAGTCAACTAAAGGTTGTGAGACTCAGGGTGGTTGGATCCCTTTCCCATTAAATTTAATTAATAAATTCGTTCATTATTATGGCTTAAAATGTTAGCTAAAATTGAGGGAGGATATAATTGGATAAAAACCAATCTTATTATATTTGAAAAAGTTATGAATGCTTGCTAATTTTTGGATTTCTATTCTTTGCATCATGTCAAGTGAAAATAAACATATCCTAGATAAGAATATGTCAACTGGTTAAAAGAATAATGACTAGGTAAGAGATGTAAAGACAGTAGGGGAGCAAAAGGAGAAAGGGCAGGCTGATGCCTTAACTTCTATAATGGTTATATAATGTATAGTTCTTTCCGTAACTTCTAATGAATGGGTATTAGATACCGGTGCAGGCTATCACATCTGTAACAAGTTACAGGGAATGCAAATTAATAGAAGGCTTGAAAAGAATGAGGTCATTCTCCAGGTTAGCAACGTAGCAAATGTTGCTGCAGTAGCTTTAGGAGATGTAAAACACACATTGGCAAGTGGTGCTAACTTGATTTTGAAGCAATGTTACTATATACCAAATTTCCTATGCAATATTATCTCTGTCTAGACCTTGGCTAGAGGAGGATACACTTTTACCATCAACGAAAAAGTTATGAACATTTTCTTTGATGGTAAATTGCTAGGATTTGGTACTCTAAATAATGGTGTGTACACTTTGTGTAATGGCATTGCATTAAATATTAATACATGAAAACATAAGGAATTAGGCTATAATGAAACCTACCTTTGGAACTGTAGACTAGGCCATATTGGAGAGAAGAGACTGAGCAAGTTACATAAAGAGGGTTCTTTGGACCTCTCGGATTATGAGTCTTATGACACTTGCGAGTCTTGCATCAAAGGTAAGATGGCCAAAACTCCTTTTCTAGGACAAGGGGAGAGCGTTGGTGAACTCTTGGGTCTAGTATATTCTGATGTATGTGGACCTATGTCTACATTAGCCAAATGAGGATATCCATATTTTGTTACATTTACTGATGATCACTCTAGGTTTGGACATGTGTTCTTGATGAAACACAAGTCCGAAATGTTTGAGCGATTCAAAGAGTACCGTAATGAAGTTGAAAAACAGAATTGCAAAAGTATTAAAATCCTTCGATCTAATCGAGGAGGAAAATATTTGAGCCATGAATTTCTTTCGTATTTAAAAGAGAATGAGATTCTCCCTCAGGTCACGTCTCCTTATACATCTCAGCATAACGGTGTATTGGAAAGAGGGAATCACATTTTGTTAGACATGGTGCGATCCATGATAAGTGATGCTGAGTTGCCTACCTCCCTTTGGGGATATGCTCTAGAAACTGCTGCTTACATTCTCAACATGGTTCTGTCAAAATCTATGCCAACAACTCCATATCAGATATGGAGTAGTAAGAAACTCTCCCTTAAACACTTAAGAGTATGGGGTTGTCCTGCATATGTCAAGAGGCATAATCCAGACAATCTGGAAGATAGATCTGTCTTGTGTTAATTCATTGGGTACCAGAAACATTCTTCAGGGTACACCTTCTACCATCCGAAGCAACAAAGGGTTGTTGTATCTAAACATACCATTTTTTGGAAAAGGAGTTCCTTAAGAAGGAAGCAGTTGGCAAGGCGGTAGATCTGGATGAATTTTCAGAAAGAGAATTAACACAAGAACATGTGTCGGAATGAGTTGGAGAATCAAAAACTGATATTTTCCAACCAATCGTTAGGAGGTATGATAGGATTCCTCGAGCCTCTGATAGGTACTACGGTTTTCTCGTAGACGGAGGGTCGAGGATGGCATCATTCTAGATGATACCTGTTAACTTTCAAGAAGCCATTCAGAGTAAAGGCTCTGATAAATGGCTGGATGCAATGAGATCTGAGATGGAATCCATGCACGTAAATGAGGTGTGGACCTTAGAGGACGTGCCCACGGAAAGTGTTCCCGTTGGCTGTAAATGGATCTTCAATAAGAAGATTGGTGCAGATGGAAAAATAGAAATGTACAAGGCTAAGCTGGATGCAAAAGGTTATCGTCAGATTTTAGTGGTAGATTATGATGAGAATTTCTCACCAGTCACCATGCACAAGTCTATCCGGATCGTACTCGCTGTTGCTGCCCATTATGACTATGAGATCTGGAAAATGGATGTAAAGACCGCGTTTCTAAATGGTGATTTAGAAGAGCAGATTTACATGACCCAGTCAGAAGGTTTCAAAGTCAGTGGGAATAAAGGAAAAGCGTGTAGACTGCATAGGTCCATTTACAGACTTAAGCGGGCATCAAGAAGTTGGAACATCTATTTTGACAAGACAGTCAAAGAGTTTGGTTTTGTCAGAAATGAAGATGATCCATGCATCTATAAGAAAACAAGTGAAAATTCTTTAGTCATCCTCGTACTGTACGTGGATAATATTCTTATAATAGGCAACAACATAGGGATGTTGAAGTTTGTAAACGAATGGCTATCAACTAACTTCTCCATGAAAGACTTGGGAGAAGCATCCTAAATATTAAGTGTTATGATCTATAGAGATAGATCTAAAAGGATGTTAGATCTCTCCCAAGACAGGTACATTGACACCATGCTAAAGCGGTTTGGCATGAAAAACAGTAAGGGTGGTTTTATACCAGCCAATCATGGAATAAACCTTTCCAAGAAGATGTCTCCAAAAACTGACTTGGAAAAGGAACGCATGGATAAGATCCCATATGCTTCGGCAGTAGGATCTATCATGTATTCCATGATCTGTACCAGAGCAGATTTCGCTTTTGCACTAGGTGCAGTAATTCGATATTAGTCTAACCCTGGAGAAGAACACTGGAAAGCCATTCAAGATAATTCTTAAGTACTTGCGAAGAACTAGAGATGTGGTCTTGATTTATGGAAGTGAAGAGCTCAAGATTGAAGGCTTCACAGATTCCAGCTTTCAGAGTGATACAGAT
Organism: Scilla litardierei; assembly: GCA_030789695.1. Taxonomy (NCBI): domain Eukaryota; kingdom Viridiplantae; phylum Streptophyta; class Magnoliopsida; order Asparagales; family Asparagaceae; genus Scilla; species Scilla litardierei. The sequence continues at coordinate 197,109,176 of CM061142.1, forward strand.
GATAGCAAATCTATCTCTGGATATGTTTTCACTCTCAATAGAGGAGCAGTTAGTTGGAGAAGTTCCAAACAAGATACTGTTATCGACTCCACAATGGAGGCTGAGTACATAGCGACCAATGAATGCGACAAAGGAAGCTGTCTGGATGAGAAAGTTCATAAACCAGTTAAGGGTGGTGCCAGCAGCTAAGGATCCAATAACCATCAGTCTGGTTCAAGAACCAAGATTCCACAAGAGATCCAGATACATTCTTCGAAAGTATCACCTGATACAGGTTATTGAGAAGAGGAAAGACATAGAACTCCTTAGAGTCTGTTCGGAAGACAACATAGCAGATCCATTCACGAAGGTGCTGACACATGATCGTCTGGACAGACTAGTGTGTAAATGTGGTATAATATACCGAGATAAAGGCCTGAGTGCAAGTGGGAGATGTTGAGAGATGTATGCACTCGAGGTAATTTATCTATGTAAACATCTTGTTCATGAATGAAAGTATGCTTTCTGGTAACGATTGTTTGAGTATTTCTATTGATATGTTTTCATTAAATTACTTAGATAGGTATCGATTGTCTGAGTATTTCTGTTGATATGTTTTCATTAAATTACTTAGATAATTTCCTTTAACTCATAGTAAGGTCATACATATATCTTGATAGAGATCTCGATTATGAAAAGTGTCTGACCGATAGGAGCTTGAGTCTTAAAGAGTTCATGGTTATAGATGCGTCGAGAAAATGATATCGGCACATCGGATAGACCATTATATATTTGTCTTGATGATCTCATTATCATTCGACCTAGTGATGTTGGAGACGAGACACAGGTGCTCATTGGAGAATGAGTCCACTGAACGACCCAATAAAAGGTTATCAAATGTTTAACATTAACTAATGTTTCATTGATAACTTTCTAGTGATGATAGGCAAGTTGGTCCTAAAGACTTGAGGTCATTGTACGAACCTGTGTGTGAATCGTGTCACTTAGATCTGTTATCTAGCTTCAAGGCAAGGCCTGCTGAAAGGTCTTAGGTTGGGTGACACTTGAAGCATATGAGGTGAGTAATGATCAAGAGAGGATTCGTCTCTTTCGTTAATGGAAAGTTAGTGTTACGGGCTCAGTACGGTTCTTGGTAAAAAAACCTTGGCCAAGGTATGCTGTAGGAGGTACACCATACATATACCAAAGACCAAATGAAATTGGCCAGTGCTAGCTAGTGGGGTTGATAGTTTACCATACCCTAGACTATGCAGTGATATAGTTAAGACGAAGGGACTAAAACTGCGGTATTCATCATGGACACAGTCAGAGTGATCCCGACGACACTTTTGCCAATGTGTCAATCATGTAATAATGATGCCGAAACATGGACGTGACCTACTGCTCGTGGTTACTGTCGTCTAGGGGCTTTGAGTCCCAACGTGTAGTAGAGTCAGGCTATAGGGTCTCACACCGAGTAGGATTTACATCTTAATAATAGGAAGAATATAAAGATGGATGCATTTGATGCATTGGAAAAATTTAGCTCAAAAATAAGTTGTGAGATTAAACTAAGGAGTTCTGCATTGGAGACTTTACATATGGTGTTTAATTAATACTTGGTATTATGTTGACAATAATGCATGGGATTAACGGGGACTTTATGAGAAAACCATAGGAAGAAACCGTGTTCAAATTAGAGCTTAAACGAGTCCGAAAACGCAAAACAACATCGAAAGAGGCTAAGAGGGCTTGCGGGTCAGACCCGCCAGGAGATGGCGGATCGGACCTGCTAATGCGGGTCCGACTTGCGGAGCAACCTGCATGCAGTTGCACGCAGGCGGCGCCCGCATGGGGCCCGCATGCCTACGCGCATGCGGCCCTGCCTAGGCACACACCATGTGGCGCACGTAGATCACGCCATGTGCTTCGATCTGATCTGCTTCCTCGCGAAGGGTGCTTTGGTTGTTTTGTGCGAAAACCGATTTCGAAATTTGTTTTCGACATTTTAAGAGTCAAATGATATCGGAATTGGACGCCATTTTTTCTATGCGATCGTTGTCTCGAGATCTTCGATTTGATAGCTTGTTTCAAATTCAAAACTCAGAAATGGATTTATGGTTAATTTTAGTAGTTTGGACTTCTATAAAATTAATTTTCAACGAACCATTTTAATAGTCCCATATTGCTCGTAGCAAAGGAGGAGGGGTCGGCTCCGTATATAAATAAGGGGCGGTCCTCCTCATTGAAACTCACACCAAGTCTCCGATTCAAGAAGCTCTAAAAAGTTTTGAGCACGCTCGATCTAAGACTTAAAATTATTCCATCCTCTTATAATTCTTCTGATCCTCCATTTGAGTCCTAGCAAGACGGCGAGGAGGTTTGGATCTGATCCAAAGTCTTTGACGTGGATCGTACTCAAGTTAAACTTTCTTTGGCAAGTGATTGACTCTGATGCACAGTGTTGGCTTGCTTCGGGTGGACCAATTTTGGAGGCACGGAGGCCGCTAGCTTCGGGGAGCTAAAGTTGTTGCTGAAAACGACGCTTTGTTTTCTGTAGAAGCAAAGTTCCAGGTAAGTCAATTTTATTTATGCTTTCATATATTGTTGCAGTAGTTTAGATCTATTTTTGGGATTGGTCAGATCCATCCCAAGATAGTAGACTTTCCTGGCTAGGGTTCATGTTATCCTTAGGGCCTTTTATTAAAGAGTTTAATAAATTTTTCGCTGCTATTTTTTGTTTTTATCGTTCGTCCAACATAGGACGGGCATAGATTTATACCCTGAGGGTCCCAGAAAACCCAACAGGAGGAAGCAATCGCAATCGCAAAGAACGACACTCCTAAGCGTCATGAAGAGACGAAGCGAGATGCTCGACCAAAAGGGACCCCAGGTCAAGAGCCTCAAGATCCGAGGCAAATAGAAAAATTCCTAGAAGCAAGGAGCACCATGACAGGTCAGATGCCCCTAAGTAGAAGTCCTGGGGTATGCCCAACAAGATGGACTTATTAATAAACCTGTTAAGAAGAACATGTATGAAAAAAGAGATGACCTCGAATTCTACAGGTACCAAATGATCACGGGCATGACACCGATGATTGCTGGACCCTCAAGAAGGAGATAGACGCTCTGGTCAAGCGTGGTCATCCAAAGAAGCATGGTGATGACCCACAAAGCAAAGAAGGAACCTCAAAGCAAAAGGGCAAATGGGTAATTATAGGGTTACTAGTAACAAAGGTGGTCGACTGAAGTTTACAAGCAAAGACCTGATGACACCTGGCAATTTCGACCAGGTTAAAAGAAACAAAAACGCATGTATGCTTTTCTTTTTATCATTGGAATGTTTGAGCTTTTTGTTAATGAATAAGGTTTACGTTTCTTTGGAAAATACTTTCACAATATGACATTTATGGTTCTTATACCTTGAGATGACTACCCCAATTAACGCTGAATTAATCTATTAAAAGTGTTTCTCCTTATAAGGATCTTATCCTTAGGAAAAACGTATATAGCCAATTTCCTCTCTACTCATATGGTCATATAGAAAGAAAAACCATTCTGCACCGTCATCCATAAGACGAAGGGGCCACCCCCTCGCAACTGAACGATCCTTCCGCGTCGTCAACCGTAAGACGAAGGGGTCACCCCTTGCTACTGAACAACCCTTCTACGTCGTTAGCCGTAAGACGAAGGGACCACCCCCTTGCTACTAAATGATCCTTCTGCATCGTTAACCATAAGACAAAGGAGCCACCCCCTCGCAACTGAATGACTCTTTTGTTGGGTTTTCTGGGTCCTTATGGCCATAAAATCAACGTCCGGCCTAAGTTGGTCAGACGACGAAAAGAAAATAGCAGCGAAAAAACAGATTTAAAACATTTTTAAATCAAGCCCTAAAGAGAACAACGCTAGCCAAGCTATCTACTATCCCCAGGTTGGGTCCGACCAACCCCTAAGGATAGATCTATCTAACATTTGCAATTATAAACACATGAATATTTAAACTACATACCTTTCACTTTGTTTCCGCAGAATACGAAGCATTGTTTTCAGCAACATTTCTTTGGCCTCGCGCCGCTTCTCCCGAGCCGAACCGCGTCCAAAGCCGCATCTCGTCCCGAGCCGAACCGCTTCCCGAACCGCACCATGTCCCAAGGCGAGCAACACCCTTGTCGCCAAGCCAACCACTTGTCGAAGAAGATTTCACCTTGAGTGGATCATCCATCAAGACTTCGGATCCGATCCGAGCTGTTTCGTAGCTTTGCTAAAGCCCGATTAGGAGCAAGGAAGAATTTAGGGAGAGATATAATACTTAATTTAAGTCTTAATCCGAGTGTGCTCCAAACTTTTGGGAGCTTCTCGAATTTGGAGTCTTGGTGCGAGTTTTCAAGGGGAGTGTTGGCCCCTATTTATATAGGCGGCTGACTCCTCCCCTTCTCATCATATCTGATATGGGACTAAAAGTTTTGGAGGAAAAATTAATTAAAGTTTGCCTTTCACAAAGGCCAATCTTTAGCGAATCTTTCATTCCTCACCGTTGAGCTTCGCAAGTGATACAACCTATCAAATCGAAGAGCACTGAACGGTGAACACATAGAAACAAATGGGGTTCCATTTCAACTTCGTTTGACCCCTCAAATGTATGTTTAAAGATTGCCCAAAGACACGCTTTTCTAAAAAACACGGTCGACAGAAATGTGTTTCAAAAACCCTAGAAGGAATCAACCTGGTAGGGCCCACCAGTGGGCCCCACCGCTCAGCGCCTGGGCACGTACATGGCACGTGCCTAACGCCTTGCTGGGCGTGTTCCAGATGCGCGCCCGTGCGCATGCGGGAAGAAATTTCCTGGTGCCCATGCGGGCGCCTGGGAATGAGTGACTCGGTCCAAAAGGGCCGGGTCATTTCAAAAAAGGCTTCCCCTTATAAAAGGGGTTTTGGGCATTTTGTCTTTCTTTTTCCCTTCGCTTTCTATTTAAACTCTTTTAAATAGATTTATTGGGCTCGTTTAGACTCCGATTTGAGCACGGTTTTCTCCCTGACTTTCGTGGAAAATTCCTCGTCATTTCTATGCATCTATTATTTAAATAAGCTAATTTGCGACGTATTTAAACTCTTTTGCATCAAATGTAATTAATCCCATTTATCATTAAAATCCTTTTGCATCAAATACAAATAAACTGAGGGTGCACATCCATCAACATCTCCCACTTGTATTCAGGATCATTTATCCCGAATGCAGAAGCTACCAGCAAACTCTTTGCAGTTTTATTTCTTATATCATAAACTCATTGCGACTTTAATTAATTCATATACATCATATGTATGTCTCACTCTGTGTGAGACCCTACAACCTTATCCTACTACAGGTGGGGCTCGAAACCCTAGACAGCAGTGACCACGAGCAGCAGGTGCCGCTACTGTTTTGGTATCATACTTATGTAGTTAACTCATTGACATGAGTATTGTCGAGACCACCTTGACTGTGTCCGTGATTAATACCGCAGTTTTAGTACCCTCGTCAAAACTATGTCCCCTAGTCAAGCCTAGGGTATGGTCAAACTGTCAACCATAATATCTTGAACTTGGTTAGTTTCCATCGGTCTTTAGTCAAATAATGTTGGACTTCTTCCAACATACTTTGGCCAAAGTTTTTCACTAAAGACCGAACCAACACATGCGATATTAACTCCCCATAACGGGAGAGACGAATTCTCTCTTGGTCATTACTCTCATCGCATGCTTCAAGTGTCACCCAATTAAAAACCTTTCCACATAACTTGCCTCAAAGCTAGGTTAGAAATCTAAGTGACACTGTTTACGTACAGGTTCGTACAATGGCCTCAAGTCTAAGGACCAACTACTCTATCATCACATAGAGTTATCACAGACAAATTTTTTATGTTAACCATGTGATAACCCTCGTTGGGTCGTTCAGTGAACTCATTCTCCAATGAGCACCAGTGTCTCGTCTCCGACTTTGCCAATTCGAACGACCATAAGATCATCGTCACCATTCCTTGGTGAAGACAAATACCCAATGGTCTATCCGATGTTTCGATATCCTTTTCTCGAAATATCGATGACCACGAACTGTTTTAGACTTATGCTATTAACGATCAAAATATTCTCCATGATCGAGATCCTCATTTCGTTACTGGTTTAACCTTGCATTAAGTCTTTGGACTTTACCTAAGTTCTAGTATCGACTAAATTATTATTAACTTAGATAAATTCTTACCATACAACTTACTGTAATTTTGAACAAGATGTTTGTACACTTACACAGAGATAAATTGCCTTGAGTTCGAGGGCATACCTATCCCCTAACATCTTTCACTTGCACTCAAGCCCATTTATCACGGTATCTCATACCACATTTACATTTAAGTCTCTATAGACTTTACGTGACAGATCCTTCGTAAGTGAATCTACTAAACCGTCTTTAGTTATAGACTTAAGGAGTTTTATGTTCATGTTAGACCATATATTTGAATCTCATCCAACTAATTTCCTTGGTCTCTTGGAATCCTTAATATTTGACTTGCATGGATCTCATCCAGCTCATCATACCTTATGAGAATAAACCTACATAGTTACCGGTCAACTGCACGGTTTATAATAATTTCTGATAAAGTGTCAAACTCTTTGACCAATTTGTCAAAACATTTGTTTCGGCCCCTTGATGCCTCACATGCCTTTTATTCGCTCGCACTGACTTTGAAAAATCTCTAGCTGATTCATATAAGTTTGTTCTTCTAAATCATATTTAGAAAATAGAATATACATGAATGCTCCAATTTTCATGGTCGAGTCTAATTCGAAGAAATCTGTACACAGCTGTTGGCGAGAAAATTTCATCACAATCCGTTTATAAGAGTTCTGATGATAACTATTCTCAACTAGCATAACTTGTACTTCAATCTTTTCCATCTGCACTATTCTTCTATCTCGAAGATTTACTTGCAGCCAAAGGAAACACTTTCCTTGGGCACGTCAACCAAAGTCTATACCATGTTTACGTGCAATGACCTTTTTCGGATTGCATCAAGCCATTTCTTAGAGTCCCTACTCTGAATGGCATTTTGGAAGTTGTCTAGGCCATCATCAATTATGATGTCTTACTCGACTTTTCGTTTCACGAGGCTCGAGTAATCCTTTAACATCCTAACAATTAATTTAAAGAATATCATAATGGTGAGGTCCTCTCAGAACCTTATTAAGAACCTATGCATTATTAGCTGGGGATTAACCTAGAAGGAGGATTGTAACTCAAAGTCACTTGCCATGCATTGCACCATATATAACAAAGTGCGATTCATGCTCTCCAATACACCGATGTGTTAAGAGACTTGACCTGAGAGACAATCACATTTTCTTTTAATTTTGCAAGAATTATATAGCTAAGTATTCGACTCTTCGTCTGATCGAAGCACTTCAAATACTTCTGTTACTGTGTATTCTATCTTATTAGACTTGTGTTTCATCAAGAACACGTGTCGTAATAAAATATGTATAACATATCTAGGTTAATTAAGACTTATGTCTGAATACATCCATATGTACGAGACCATGAGTTCTCCAACTCATTCTCCCACTGTCTTACAGAAGGTGTTTGGCCATCATACTTTTGAGACAAGACCTACAAGTGTCTTTCGACTCATATATGAGAGATCAAAACTCTCTTTATGTGACTTGTTAAGTTTGTTCTCATCGGTACGGCTTAGTCTATTTTGCCATAGATAAAGTTTCTATAACTTGCATATTTGTGTATTAACATTTAATACAATATTGTTAGACAAAACATTCATACGGAGATATTGCTTCAGAAGCAAAGTGACAACATTCGCCAAAATGTGTTCTCCTTTTGTATAACAATCATCCTGAAATCGTGACATCAAATGTCACATTTTCAGTTCCTCCTACTTTTTCCTTTTCTTATCATAGTCAAAACTTTCTTTCTCCACCAACTTTCCTCAATGCCTTCTCTGTTCTAAATCACATTTAAACAGTACTTTCCCAACAAAAATTATTAGCTGTGCAAGCACCTTACATATCCAAACACATAAGCTTCACAACCTTGAGTTGACTCAACAAGTTGCTTGACTCAAAATCTGATTTGGATACATGGTCTTGCACTGCTCAGGCACTCATCTTCGAGTCAAACAGTTTGATCGAAGTTTCAAATCTTGCGGATCAAAACCATTTTCCATACAACCTTGAGTTGACTCAATAAATTGTATGAAGAAACTTGCTTTGAACATCAGTATGTTCAAGCTGTCCCTCATAGAGGAAAGTGACAGGTTGCGTGCTTTTATTTTGTTGGGCACAGAGCTCAAGGAAATCATTGTCCTTAAGCTTGTGCTAGGAAGGACACTATAAGGTCAGTGAGAACCTAGTTTAGACTATCAAACTTAATTTTGAGTTGATATTCCTTAAATAATCATCTTGACCAATTAACTTATTCCTTTATGATATTATATTTGGATTTCATCATATATAACATAGAATTTCCTAGTTTAACATATGTTCAATGATTTTTAAATATAGTTAAAATGAATTTTTATTTAACTATATCCTCACACTATTTTAGCGATCATCTTAAGCCACATAGATGAACGAATAATAATATTTAGTGGAAAAGGGACCCGACCACCTTGAGTTTCACAACCTTGAGTTGGTTCAACAGGTTGCTTAACTCTACGATCGATAGACGACTCTTTATCAATCACATCGAATGTGATTCCCTTATGGGTTTTACCCCTACTCACTTTTGACCTTAAGTTGGCTCAACAAATCATAACGACTAGTCTAGTCAGACCTTTGCTTTCTTGTCCAATCATAACTTACATCGACACTCTGTTTGTTCACGACGCGATGGTTTGGGTTAAGTCGAACTACATCAGATGTTTAATGGAATTGGTTCCCAAAAGATAGTCATGTTACAGCTTGAGTTGACTCAACAACTACAACATGAAATCCTTGGCGTCCAAAATCCAAAAGCAAGGAGGGCTAGGACTAACCTTGTTTTTTTACATAATTGACTAGATATAATCGACGGTGTCACATAATCATAATTCGCATCCTTGCGGTCCAGCAGAACATGGCCAGGGATTTGGCTAGGCCAGAATCAATATCCCTAGTTGAGCTAGGGTGATCCACAACACTCGTCAAAACACACTAGACCGAATCATGGTCCATTGAAAGAAATTTATTATTCATATGTGTGCCATCGACTAGATATGACTTCATTAAAACTGGTTAATCATATCACCTAGTTGAATCCTAAAATTCGAAATTATTAGTATTGGTTAATAACTTTTATTAATGTCATTATCAACTATAAGGATTTTTAAGGTGCTATCCTAATTATGTATTAGGCATTTAAACAAGTTTAAAGCACATCATGTCCTTAAAAAATTATCATATAATTTTCTTAAAGTTTTTAATGGCTAACCTAATAGTTCTTCTTGTATTATCACATAATTAACAAGAAATATTATATAAACATTAAAATTTATCATCTAAAGATTTTAGCATGACAACATAGCACATAAAATTATCTCAAAAATTTTTTGCTAAACTTGCAACTTAAATTTTTTATATCATAAGTTTAAGTTCCACTAAAATTATCATATAATTTTAAAGATCTAGCTTATCAAAATTATCTCATGATTTTATAATTAGATCTAATTTACAAAAAAACATTTTTTTGAAATCCAGCACATGAAAACGACAATTTAAAATTTTAAATAAAACCTCCATCTGATGGAGAAACATACGGTATCACATATAATTTATAACTGCAAAAACATAAATCATGTAGACTGGCTCTGATACCAATGTTGGGGTTTTTAGGTCCTTAGGGCCATAAAAAAACGTCCGGCCTAAGTCAGTCGGATGACAAAAAGAAAATAGCAGTGAAAAAAATAGATTTAAAACATTTTTAAATCAAGCCCTAAAGAGAACAACCCTAGCCAAGATCTCTACTATTCCGGGGTTGGGTCCGACCACCACCTAAGGATAGATCTATCTAACATTTGCAATTATAAACACATGAATATTTTTACTACATACCTTTCACAGTCGAGCGCCTGATGCACGAGGGAAAATATTTCCAGGCGCCCATGCAGGCGCCTGGGAATGAGTGACTCGGCCTAAAAAGGCCAGGTCATTTCAAAAAAGGCTTCCCCTTTTAAAAGGGGGTTTAGGCCTTTTGTCTTTCTTTTTCCATTTCGCTTTCTATTTAAACTCTTTTGAATAGGTTTATTGGGCTCGTTTGGACTCCGATTTGAGCACGATTTTCTCCCCGACTTTCGTGGAAAAATCATCTTCATTTCTATGCATCTATTATTTAAATAGGCTCGCAAACAATTTGCGACGTATTTAAAATCTTTTTCTTCAAATGCAATTAATCCCATTTATTATTAAAATCCATTTGCATAAAATACAAATGAACTGAGGGCACACATCCCTCAACACCTTCTATGACGTCAGCCATAAGACGAAGGAGCCACCCCCTCGCAACTGAATGCCTCTTCTGTGTCGTCAGCCATAAGACGAAGGGGATATCCCCTCACTACTAAATGGCCATTCTATATTGTCATCCATAAGACGAAGGGGCCACCTCCCTTGCTACTGAACGACCCTTCCGCATCGTCATCCATAAGACGATGGGGCCACCCCCTCGCAATTGAACGACCCTTCTACATCGTCAGCCATAAGACGAAGGGGCCACCCCTTCCTACTTAACGACCCTTCCACGTGTCAGCTGTAAGACAAAGAGTCCACCCCCTCGCTACTGAATGACCTTTCCTGCATCCTCTGCTATAAGACAAAGGGTCCACCCCCTTACTACTAAATGACCCTTCCTGCGTCATCAGCTGTAAGACGAAGGGTCTACCCCCTCGCTACTGAACGACCCTTCCTGCGTCGTCAGTCGTAAGACGAAGGGGCCACCCCCTCGCAACTGAATGACCCTCTATCGTCATCAGCCGTAAGACGAAGGGGCCACCCCTTTGCAACTGAATGACACTTCCGTGCCGTCAGCCATAAGAGGAAGGGGCCATCCCCTTGCTACTGAACGACCCTTCTACATCGTCAGCCGTAAGATGAATGGGCCAACCCGTCGCTACTGAACGACCCTTTCGTGTTGTTAGCCATAAGACGAAGGGGCCACCCCCTCACTACTTAACGACCCTTCTGTTGGATATGGAAGACGTTTGTACACCCTTGTGGGGGATGTACGAGGGATTACGGATCTCGAACGTCGCGTACACGAAGTCGTGTGCAAAGGGAATCTGTTCCCTTGCGGAGAGGATCTCTGGATGAGCGGGAAAGTTGCATTATATATGCATAAGTGCATGCGACATATGGCTAATAAAGGGGGAATATCTTAAGCTTATGTTGTACCATGCATATGGTACAACTTAAGCTTATAATGTGCCATGTATCATGGTACACCTTAATTAAGTTGTTCCAAAGGAACAACTTACCCTAAAATAACTACCTTGGGGGCTATAAATAAGACCCAAGGGTAGCCATTTTCCTTACACCATTTGCATGAAATTCATGCATGCATCTTCTTCATAGCGAAGCTCTGCAGAAATATTTCCTCTCCCTCCATCCAAGTTCTTAATCTAAAATAGAGATTTAGATTATGGATTAGTAGCCTTACTCCGTTCGTGAGTAGACTCGATCCGTCGTGGCGAATCCGAAGGCGAAGTTCGTAGACTACCGTGCCGCGTACGCAAGCGTAAGTCTAAACTTCATATTATCGATCCTAACTCTGTTTTGGCAGGATCCTTCATTGGTATCAGAGCCATATGGGTTCGCCCCGGTCAATCCACCGCCCCGTCGAAACTACGAACGAGTCGTTGTCTTTTTCACGAATGGGTCTCCTACTATTACGGATATAGTAGGAACGCTTCGTGACGGAGAGAACGCAGCGGTTGTTCTTTTCACGTTAGGGTCTCCTATCATTACGGATATGGTAGGAACTCTCCGTGACGGGAAGAACCGACCGTTCACGTAGTACGTTATTCATTTTTGGCACACGGCCATTAAGAAATAACTAATTTTTTCGACGAACGGGTGCTTCATCGAGGAAGATGATGGAAGTTATTTCCATCGGGTAAGAGGAAAATTTGGTGCATGTGCACCATGGCCAAATGGGCTATGAAGGCCATGCACCCCCTCTCCCCATGCGGAGGGGGTTGGCTACGGCCAATAACCACCGGCGACCACCCCATCAAGGGGGAGGAATGAGTACGGCAACCCCATTTAAAGGGGGTGGCCGGCCATGGCCAAAGGGGCCATGGCCGGCCAACGCCGAATGGCCTTGGCCATGACCGGCCATGGCCAAGCCATGGCCGGCCATGGCCAGGCCGGCAGTGGCCGGCCAAGGCCAGGCCGGCAGTGGCCGGCCTTGGCCAAGCACTGCCGGCCAGGCCGGCCCTGGCAGTGGCCAGGGCCGGCGCCCTGGCCACTGCCAGGGCCAGGCCGGCCCTGGCAGTGGCCAGGGCCGGTGCCCTGGCCTCAGGCCAGGGCCTGGCCGAGGCCAGGGCAGGAGCCCTGGCCCCGGCCAGCGGCCTGCCGGCCCTGGCAGAGGCCAGGGCCGGCGCCCTGGCCTCAGGCCAGGGCCTGGCCGAGGCCAGGGCAGGAGCCCTGGCCTCAGCCAGAGGCCAGGCCGCCCTGGCAGAGGCCAGGGCAGCGCCCTGGCCTCAGGCCAGGGCCTGGCCGGCCGGCCCTGGCAAAGGCCAGGGCCTGGCCGGCCCTGGCCGAGGGGGCCAGGGCCCCTGGCCTGCCAGGGCAGAGGCCCTGGCCGGGAGAAGTTGCAGTTCGAATATTGGTCGACCAATTTTGTGTTTTTGGTCGACCAATCTGGCAGAAGGTCCGAGTCGACTGCAAATTTGTCAACTGACCCATACGGGGTGACAAAGGGCATTGGTCAAACTCGAATGTGTCGATTAGCCCATACGGGGCTAACCACAGTGCCGACTAGTTCATACGGGACTAACGTTTTAATGAAGTTTTAACTTGGGCTCTACTCCTTGAAGACTAGCCATAGTGCTCTACTTCATGCGAGATTAGCTAAGTCATTGTGCTCTACTCTACGGAGATTAGCCAATGTACTTATGTAAATGTGCTCTACTCCTTGAAGATTAGCCGTAATGCTCTACTTCATGCGAGATTAGCCATGTCATTGTGCTCTACTCCACGGAGATTAGCCAATGAACTTATGACGTTGTGCTCTACTCTACGGAGATTAGCCAATGTATTTTAAATTCGTTTTGAAAAATACGTTTTCAAAAACGCTTTTCCGCTGCAAAGTACTATAAGAGTACTAACATTTGATAAAGTGAGGGAGAAATATTGAAAGTTACTCTAGATGGTGATTGGAAACATAGTGACCTTTCCGATTCTAGAGTAACATCTTCAATATTTTTCGAAAGTAACTTATCAAATACTCGTTTTCCGCTGCTAGTACTATAAGAGTACTATTGTTTGATAAGTGATGGGGGAATATTGAAGGTTGTTCTAGATGGTGATTGGAATCATAGAGACCTTTTCGATTCTAGAACAACATCTTCAATATTTTTCGAAAGTAACTTATCAAATATAATATAATTCCAAGTGGGATTTGAATTTTTAGAACTATCCAAATGGGATACTCTATTATCATTTCAAGTGGGAGTTATATTTTAAGAATTTTTATGCAATGTTTTTGATCGAACCTTCGGTTTTGTGTTTTTTGCAGCATTTTAAAAGTAAAATGTCTTCCGCTTCAAAGAATATCGTCGCTGAGTTAAACAAAGGTGAAAAACTCAACGGCGATAATTACAAACTTTGGTCCATAAAGATACAATACGTTCTAGAGGAGCAAGAAGTGCTCGAAACTCTAAAGAACGTTATGATTGAACCCGAGTTGGGCACTACGGCCCAACACAGACGAGACAAGGAAGCTTTTGATGCTTGGTCTCGGAAGAATAAGATAGCGCGCATTACGTTATTAATCAGTATGGCTGATGACATAATGCGCATCTTCCGAGAATATGACCTAGCCATGGACATATGGTCCAAGCTAGAGGAGAAGTTCGGTGGCACATCGGTGTCCAAACTTCGCGCCTTAACTATAAAGTTCGATACATATAAGAAACGTCCAGATCATTCCATGGGGAAACATCTGCGACATATGGCGAACTTTATCTCAGAGTTAAAGGACGCAGGTCATGTGCTCACGGATGAGCAACAAATCCAAGCAGTCATACGTTCCCTACCAAATGGGTGGGATCAGATGAAGATGCATCTCACTCATAATGAGAGCATCAAGACCTTCAACGATGTTTCCAAGCACCTCGAATTAGAGGAAGAGCGGCTTGCGGCTGCCAAGCCAAGTGCAGAAGTGCACATGGTTGCTAGTTCCTCACACGGGGGAAAGAAACGTAAAGATCGTTCGAAGTCTTCTAATGAACGTAATAAGCAACCTGAGTCTACCAAGGAACCCAAACATAAGGGTGGGCACAAGAAATGGCACAAGAAGAAAGACTTGAAAAGGATCAAGTGCTTCAAGTGTAACAAGCTCGGTCACTATGCTCGTTCGTGTACGAGTGGAAGTGACGAGGTAACTTGTAATACTAGTTACATATGTGTTTCTAGTTCACTATTTCTTGTGGAATCTAATCCATTTTGGGATAATTGATTCAGGTGCCACCGACCACATAGCAAAGGACAAACGGTCCTTCGTGGAGTATCACCGGATACTCAAGGAATGAAGTGGATCAATGTAGGAAACAACACACGTGTTGAAGTGAAAGGCGTTGGGACTCGCAAGCTTGTCTTGGACAACAGCCGCACTATCCTACTTCATGACGTTCTCTTCATTCCATATATTCAAAGGAATATTAAAACTGTGGTCAAATTTATTGGGTCTTGGTTAATAGTTGGTTCCTTCATGTTTGTAATATGGACCTATTTTTGTAATAATTCCTTTATTGGTTCTGGGTTATGTATTTAAAGGATTCATTGTAATAAGTACAATGTATGATTTCTCATTTCCTTGTGACAAATTCTTTGACTAATGAGTCTAATATAATTTGTTGGCACACAAGGCTTGGTCATATTGGACCAACGCGTTTGGATAGACTTGCCAAACGTGGCCTTCTATCCAATGTTTCAAAGGTTGAAATGTCGACCTGCGAACATTGCCTTGTGAGGAAATCTTGTCGCAAGCCGTTTGGAACCGGCACAAGGGCCGAGGTTCCATTACAGCTTATCCATTCGGACATATGTGGTCCGATGAATGTCAAGACAAGACGCGGGAGGTCCTATTTTTCATCACTTTTATTGATGATTTCACCCGATTCGGTCATATCTATTTGATATCCCACAAAGTGAAAGCACTAAACCTGCTTTAAAAACTATATGAGTTTAGTGGAGAATCAATTAGATCGCAAGATTAAGGTCATGCGAACCGATAGGGGCGGTGAATATCAGTCAACAAGTTTAAAGGAACTTTGTGATGAAAAAGGCATAGTACATCAGGTAACTATGCCTTATACTCCTCAACAAATTGGTGTTGCAGAAAGGAGGTATAGGATTTTAATGAAAAATGGTCCGTTCAATGATGGAGCAAGCTAACTTGCCAATCACCTTTTGGGGTGATGCATTATTGACGGCCACTTTCATTTTGAACCGCGTACCCTCGAAATCAGTTAGCTCCACTCCTTATGAGTTGTGGAACCAAAGGTCTCCTGACTTAAACATTTTTTCCTTGAGTTTGTGCATTCAACGCACATATTTCCTCCCATAAGTATGGCAAACTTGGGCCAAGGAGAAGGAAATGTATCTTTAAACGATACGCATAAAACTCCAAAGGTTATGTTTTTGTTAGTCAGGAAGACAATGGTGTGCTAATTGAATTTGAGTCGAGGGTTGTCACTTTCTTGGAAAACGAGTTTCCAAGACAGGGCGAGATAAGTCAGGACTTATCTCTATTTTGAGATTTATGATCAAAAAGGATTACCTCATTCGAGTGGGAGAAATTCTTGGTGAAAACGAAAATTCTTTTTTTAACCTTCACCAATGGATTATACGAATGACGATTATCCTATTCCATACGGGAATAATGATCCAAGTGGGAGCAATTCTAACAACATTTCAAGTGGGAGTGATATTAGAATTGATCTAAATTCGAGTCAACAAGGACTTGAAGAATCTCAAAAATGCCGAATCATGCCCTGCAAAAGACAAATGGATGGAAGCGATGAAGGAGGAATTGAAATCCATGAAAGTTAACCAAGTCTGGGACTTAGTTAACTCACCCAGAGGACATAGAGCAATTGGGAACAAATGGGTTCTCGAGATCAAGCATAAGGCTGATGGCTCTATAGATAGATATAAAGCTCGCCTTGTCGCGAAAGGTTTTACGCAACAGGAAGGGATAGACTACGAAGAAAACTTCTCACCTGTTGTGCGTTTTACCTTGATTCGCATGATTCTGGCAATGGTAGCTTGCTTATACCTCAAATTACATCAGATGGATGTAAAGACTGCCTTTCTCAATGGAGAATTGGACGAGGAGATCTATATGGAACAACCAACAGGGTTTGTAAAAGAAGGAAACGAACATAAGGTTTGTAAACTTCGTAAATCCATATATAGTCTTAAACAATCCTCGAGGCAATGGTATATACGATTTCAAGATGTTGCCTTATCAAATGGATTTTCCATACTTGATAAAGATAACTACGTATATATCAAGAGGATTAAAAGCAAGCATGTTATTATGTCTCTATATGTAGATGACATTTTAATAGCCGGAAATGACAAGGGCTTTGTGATGAGTATCAAGGCTTGGCTTTCATCAGTATTTTAGATGAAAGGCATAGGAAAAGCCGCATATATCCTTGGAGTTAAGATTTCAAGGAATCGTTCGAAGAAACCTCTTTCTCTTTCACAGGAGACTTATATAAAGAAGGTTCTAGAACGATTTAATATGCAGGACTGCAAGTCCATTGATATTCATATAAGCATATGCGATAATTTATATCTGGAATCGTGTCCAAAGAACCAAAAGGAAAAGGAAATTATGGAAAAAGTTCCATATTCCAGTGCAGTTGATAGTCTTATGTACACTATGGTGTGTACGAGACCGGACATCTGTTTTGCCGTTGGAAATGGTAAACTGTTACCAATCCAACCCGGGGGCAAGAACACTGGAAAGCGGTTAAGAGGATAATGCAGTATCTTAAAGGAACTGCAGATTTGCAAAAGACTATGATAAAACCAAGAAGGGAGACATAAGGTACATATCTACGCATGAGATGATAGAGGATCAGCTTACGAAAGCGATCCCCAGAAATGTGTTTTATAAACACTTATCATCTCAAGGATTGCGTATGGGCTGAGTTGTACCAAATATATATTCCCATGTCTAAGAAATGATCAAAATTAATAAAAGAATAAGTTCTTTTTCCAACATTGCATATGAATTTCTTAAGAAATGTTTGTGTACATTTTTGAAATCTCAGCTGAATTGTGTGTATGTCGGACAGATTAAGGTTGGCTCTCTCACATGAGCAACCGCCTTATCTTATCAGATGGATAAGATAGAGATGAGACTAGTTTAAAGTCAAAATCATTAGACGAATGATTTAGAGTCATGACTTTAACAAGATAGTCGAATGAAAGATCTGCATCATATGGATGCTTACAAAAGATCTGAGATCTGTATCACAAGGATATAAAGATCTCAATAGATTTTTTAATCCTATCTGTCTTATGCAGGATGAGAGTCCGGGAATATTTCCTGAGTAGTAAGGGGACTCAAAAGATAGGCACTGTGGTGTCTGATCTTTCATCCGTACAACATCATTAAGACATACTCTCCCTGGGAAAGGAGTGATGTTGTAATACGTGTTCATACCACGTATGCATTTCGACCACTGAGTTAGTAGCAATAGTGTTTGCTATTATGTGAGACTCAAAGGCCATACGGGTCTTAACTCTTACCCTCAAGGACTCCAATTGGTTCCTTTAGATTTGACGAGATGATCGCTATCTTAGCGTGTTACTAATGGGCTATGGTAATTCGGCTCGGCGGGGCACGTTAGAAAAGCGAATCAAGTCAAGATCATAAGGTTCGCAAGAAGAGGAAGATTGATTTCATATTCGCATTTGGACTTTAATGATTCAAAGCTGGCCAGCCAATTGTAATCCAGATGGGATTCAATTGTTGAATATAAAGTACAAGAAATGTGAAGAAATAATCTAGGGTAAAGCATGTGTTGAACTACTCAACTTTGCACCTTCGAGGTCGTTGTGTATCTCTAACAAGTGCACAACAACAGACTCTACGCGCATGACGGTCGCACGGTCTATTTCTCGGTATGATAGATGAAAGAACTAAGGGAAAGACGTTCTCTTACAATCCCCTCAAGTGTGAGTGGGAGATGTTGGATATGGAAGACGTTTGTACACCCTTGTGGGGGATGTACGAGGGATTACGGACCTCGAACGTCGCGTACACGAAGTCGTGTGCAAAGGGAATCTGTTCCCTTGCGGAGAGGATCTCTGGATGAGCAGGAAAGTCGCATTATATATGCATAAGTGCATGCGACATATGGCTAATAAAGGGGGAATATCTTAAGCTTATGTTGTACCATGCATATGGTACAACTTAAGCTTATAATGTGCCATGTATCATGGTACACCTTAATTAAGTTGTTCCAAAGGAACAACTTACCCTAAAATAACTACCTTGGGGGCTATAAATAAGACCCAATGGTAGCCATTTTCCTTACACCATTTGCATGAAATTCATGCATGCATCTTCTTCATAGCGAAGCTCTGCAGAAATATTTCCTCTCCCTCCATCCAAGTTCTTAATCTAAAATAGAGATTTAGATTGTGGATTAGTAGCCTTACTCCGTTCGTGAGTAGACTCGATCCGTCGTGGCGAATCCGAAGGCGAAGTTCGTAGACTACCGTGCCGCGTACGCAAGCGTAAGTCTAAACTTCATATTATCGATCCTAACTCTGTTTTGGCAGGATCCTTCATTTCTACATCATCGGCCGTAAGATGAAGGATCCACCTCCCTTGCTACAGAACGTCCCTTCCATGTCATCAGCCATAAGACGAAGGGGCCACCCCCTCGTTACTAAACGACCCTTCTACGTCGTCAGCCGTAAGACAAAGGGTCCACCCCCTTGCTACTGAATGACCCTTCCTGCATCATCAGCCGTAAGACGAAGGATCCACCCCCTTGCAACTAAACGACCCTTCATGTGTCGTCAGCCGTAAGACAAAGGGCCACTGCCTCGCAACTGAACGACCCATCTATGTCATAAGCCAAGGGGCCAACCCATTTACCACTAAATGACTATTTACGATCATCAACTATAGGAAGAAGGGACCATCCCGTTGCTATTGAATAACCCTTCATTTTGTACGAGTCGCAGAAACCACCTATTTGCAATTTGTGAGTCACTTATTTATGACTTAAAGAACTACGTCCTACTCTAACATCTAGAGAGAGTACGATTCGACAAGTTAATCATCGCCTTCACAGACAGACGTTCGACCTATCAGAAGGGGCCAACCAGAGACATGTGCATTCATACATGCTCGTGTTCTTTAAAAACAAAAGAGGTACATGACAATCCTATTCATTTTTTGTAACTATTGTGCTTCTTTTACAAAAATTTACGACATCTACACCCACCCAATACAAAGAAAATGGGGGAGAGGAGAATTCCAAGTAATGTGCCCGTGGTCTCCATCGACCAAAGGGACCTACGCCTGCTCCTCCGGAGCAGCTTCAGGGGCATCGTCGCCTGGCTCAATGACAGCTTCGTAGCCGGGCTTGAAAACAACCTCGTCAACTGGGATGATGGCTTCCATGGTCATAACTTGACCAGCCTCGTCCAGAGGGATATCTGGTTCACCAGCATCCATAATAAGGGGAACTTCGTCCCATCCGTGAGATCAGAAAATCGATGCTTAATCTTTTGATGACACTGCTCGTATCCTTGTATATATAGCTCATCCAGATCAGGATGATTTTCCTCCTACTCCTGGACAACCTTCTCCGTGTTCTCTTTTGCATTGAGTTTATGAGTGCCAGCAAGAGGTCAATTTTGAAATTCCAACCTTTTTGACTCCTACAACTTCATCTCTTTGAGCAGTTTTTCCTCTACTCCTCTCTTAATGCAATCTCCTCTCGAACTCCTACTTCGAGGGCAATCCCCTATTTTCGAGTCTCATCTAACTCTTGCTAGAGACGCCTCACCCGATTCTTGAGCGAATTATTACGTTTATTCCATAGCAATATTGATGCACTCTCCTTGTCGAGGGACTTTTTAGCCGAGTCTGACCACATCTCCTCCTTGGTCAGAGTGGCTTTATGATTAGCAACTGTCAATGAGCGGTGGCGTGCCATGGCCAAAATAGACTGCAAATAATTTAAAAATTCAGCACTAGGGTAAATTTTCGACAAAGAACTAATACAATTTCTTTCCTGGAGACCTCTATTGATGGCCAGTGTAGCTAACCTTTCATGATCAATTTTCCCTAAGACATCCATATCTCGAGGAAGGGCCATATTCTCGACAAGTCAAGAGGCACACACACAGTTCAATAAGGCTGACTCATCTTCCCCCACTGGGTAAGGCGGCTAAAAATATCTTCTTCGGCATACCTGACCGGGTTTTGAGGTGATCAATCTTCTAAAAGGATTGCCCCAAACTCACAAGGGATATCTTCAGCCACTTTTTCCTGAGGGACTAAGCCTCCCCAAGGCCAAGAATCCTCAAGCTTAAATGGTTTTATCATGGAAAAAAGGATCCCTTCGAAGTTTCCTTTTGAGGGGGTCCTATCCCTGCACCAAAACTAGACCTTGTCCTGAGGCATGATCCTGGTCGGTAGCCTGACCTTGCTATGTGGAGACCAATGGAATACACGAGTCATTTGACCCAGAAGAATCCATTTCAGTAATGACATGTTCCTTTCTAGTTCTCTTCTTTTGAGACACAACCATTGCAACTTCGATCGATGGGTGCTTCTTTTTTATTTTTAACACCCGGGTTGATCGCGAAGCCTTATAAGCCACCAAGGATAAACCCTCGGTGATCTCAATCGCTCCACCTCTAGGATGGCTTGTTATGAAGGAGTGCATGTCTTTCTCAGCGTCATTCACTGAAGCCTCGAGCACCTCTCGTATTCCAGGCTCAGCCTACTATTCCACACAAATCATGCCAACAGAAGAGGGAAATCCAATCCAGGAAGAAGAATATACAGAATAAAGGCAAGCAAAGGATTCAACCTTTAGGCCATATGGACCTAAGTAGCGTCTGATCAAGAAAAAGCCATTTTTTTTATTTATGTTTTTCTGGCAAACATAATAACAAATTAGCTACTTTCTTTTCATCTTTCAAAGGGGCTTTATCTTCATTTATTGAGAGTTCAGGATTCCCCCATTTAGTGACAAAGTTTTCTTCACCGGGGAGAACCACGAATACGAATTGCTCTTTCCAATTCTGATTTGAGGTGGGAAGATCCTTGAACAACTTCCTACCTTGACAAGCGGTGATCACGAACCAACCCGGAGACTGAGGAGGGAGCACTCGAAAAAAGAAATTAAAAAGCTCCATGGATGGTTCCACCCATTCAATATACACAACCCGATAAAGCTAACCAAGGTGCCTATGTCGTTCGGCATCAGTTGGCAAAGGGAAAGGCCCAATGTATTCATCTAATGCAACATGAAAGGGTGCACAAGGAATCGAAGCCCATGATGAAAGGCCTTCACATAAACTCCTACCTCGCAACTGCCAGGGGAATGAACTCTCTCCTCTGCTCATGGCTACCGAATTCGGTTAATGCCCCTCACATACTTCTCTTGAATCCCAGGGATCTGATCAACTGGCACCAAAGAAGCCTGATCAAAGACTATGGCAGGAACGGGAGCTTTCGATTTACTATTCTAAGGGACGGAAGCCAATTTTCTAGCAGAGGCATGAGGAGAGAAAGAAGCCATTGTCAAAAATTCGAATTTTTATTCGAAAGTGCTTGATACGAAGGAGCTTCACCTTCTCTCTCTCCCCACATAGCCGCCTTATCAAGGTAATTTATACCTAATGATGAACTACATTGATCTCATCGTATATGTGCACGTGTCGATGATCCAGGCACCATCCTTATATTGGATTTCGAACCAATATGATATACGGATCAGTAGCGCAAAGATTTTTGGCGCTTCAACTCAACTACTTCTGCCTCGACTGTCGCGCCCCATTAATAAGACATCACGTCACTTGATCCCAACTGGAGAATTGTTGGTGCTCGAGTGATGGGCCCATTGTTAGATCCTTAGGCCATCACTTGAGGGAATGGGTCGTATAACTACCGGCCAGCCCAATAAGATGTAATCAGAGCCCACCACGTCTTCGGGGCCCATTATTGTAGCCAAGCGTCGACCCAGTCAATACCCACATGTCATTTGCCCTTTGATATTCTGTTATTCTATGGGTTACACGATAATGACTCATAATTGGTGGGAGGCATAGGCAACAATTACCCCTATTAATTAGGGAGGATCGTGCCACCATAATTGGTGATCGTTAGCTCTCCCAACGTTACTTAAAAGATGTTGAAGTCTATAAATACCAGAAAGATAATGAGAATGAAAGGGCTGCGAGGTACGCGAGAGTGTTCTGCTTTCCACATCTTATTTCTTCCTCCCAATAGCTTGTGCAGGCTGACTCGAGGCGAACCTCCGTGGGTCGATCTCGACAGCCACTAGCTTTTAACTTAAATTCACATTCTAACTTAAGCATCAGAGGAGATTTGGGTCGGAACCCAGATCCGACCCCCGTGATGCTTCTTTGTGGTGCAGGTGATCTAAGGTCTACCCAACAGGAGGGTCGTTCGACCATTTCTCATCGGTGATCGTTTAAGGCTCGATCCACTCAGAAGGTCCACTGAACATCGTACTTTCATTCCAACTACAAATGACCCAGATTCTACCAACCTAGGGTCCCAATCTACCTGCTGACGAGGATACACTTCGTCAAGAGGAACCCACGTTAGCCCAAATACTGTTGTCGTCAATTTTGGCTTTAACAGTAAGCTTCCATCAAACTTCATCTTGACTAAGCTCAATTGCTCTGAGCTTGATGTAGCACATGGTAAATATGAACTTTTTTCTTCATTGCATTGAATTCATTCTTTGACATGATCATATATTCCTACACACTTAATAATCATGATTAGTACCCATCATTTGTTTAATTATCATCAAAACTATATTTGGGGTGTCTCATTATCTAACAACATGAGGACATGCTAGGCATAGACCCATTGGCCACGGTCTATCGACACGAACATCAATCTAGTCATGCCCCTAATCTGCCAAAAGCAAAGGACCATTAATGCCGTGAGGAGCTTGGCAATCAAAGAAGAAGTCAACAAGCTCCTCCATGCAGACTTCATCAGAGAAGCCACTTATCCAGAATGGCTCGCCAATTTCATCTTGGTTAATGATCTATCCAAAATATAACTCTGAGAACAACCAAGTATGGCGCAATTTACACAGAGATGAATCCCCAGCAACGGCGCCAAAAACTTGATCGCTCCAAAATGTAACTCAAGAGCACAACCTAATATGGCGCAAATGCACGGAGATAAATCTCCGGCAACGGCGCCAAAAACAAGATCGGCCCCGGATATACACCCGGAGAACGATTGTAGTTTTACCGCAAGCGCACGGTCAAGTGGCGAGCGGGTATCGAACACGAGGAGGTGGTGTTGGCTCCAATCTATCCTAGGTTGGTTTGACAACGAATGTTTTATTGGTGGAGATGGTTATGGAATGATATAATGGAAATGATGGTGGATGTCGGTGTCGGTGATAAAGAAGTCGGATAAGGTATCGATTCAAATTTAATACAATAAAAGAGTCTAGAGCTCGGAAATCCCCACTACGGATCGTCATACATCATTGTAAATAGTGAATCTCAATATTACTATGCTTGTGTTGGAGTGAACTAGTCGTAACTGAATAGAGAACCAAGCTCACGCTCTCGCGCTATTGACGGTCTATAGCAACCTAGGATAGGGCCCAATCTCTTGCAAACCCTAGCCTAAGCCACTAGCATTAGGATCGATATCAACGTTCAATCGTCCCTCGAGCCCACTCTCGTACAAACTCGAGTTACGATCTTGGTTGTGATAGTTCGTATTCGTCCAATCTCTTGCAAACGAATATGGGTATAGATTTATAATAAAAATCCTAGCTTTGGTCCAATCTCTTGCAAACCAAGTCTAGAGAATCCGATTATAAACCTAAATCGAATATCTAGGCCTTCCCATCGATTAGAATTCAATCTCTTGCAAACCCCAATCGATGGAAATCCCTAGATATCCGTAATAAATCGATCACAACCTAACCTTCTAGCAATTCTAGCAATTTAGAAATTCATTCATCACAAATCTGAAATTAGATCCATAGGGTTCATCCCCATGCCCTAGAACAATAAATCTACTCAAGCATAGCAATAACGATATGAGAATCAATAAAAATCATTGCTTGCATACAAAAAGATAGAAAAACAAAGATTCAAATAACAAGAACAAAATACTTAGCTATGATGAAGATCTTCAATCCAAATACAAGCTTTTAGATCCAAGAGGGGGCCTAGGGCATGGCCTAACCTCTAAAATAATCACTAATAAAACATTTTGGGAACCCCCTCTAATGAAGCCTACAACACTCTTATATAGCCCCCAAAAAACCCAAGCAAAAGCCCCTAAAATCGCCCAAAAAATCGTGACCAAACTGCCCCTGCACAGCCCAGAAATCGCAACTTACGCAGCAGGCGGAATGGCTCACTCGGCCGAGTGACAAATGTCGATTGGCCGAGTGACAAACCCTATAGATTTCCAGTAAACAGCACTCTGTCAAAAAACTGTCAAAAACTGGTCACTCAGCCGAGTGGAAAACTCACTCGGCCGAGTGAAAGTGTCACTCGGCCGAGTGACACTGAAACGCAAATTCCAGCTCTGCAGCATCAACTTGCAGAAATTCTCCAGATTGCATCCGACCTCCGATTGGCGCATTCTTGGCAGAGTTGGAACCGTCATGAAGTCTACTATCCATAAAAAATATGAGAAAAATACTTTGAATTTTGGAATGATAGAAGATTTCAAAAGAGTGGAAGGCTATCTGAAAATCTGGGCGCTCGTGTCATCGGCTTCACTCGGCCGAGTGGGATTCTTCGCTCGGGCGAGTGGACTTCTCTACTCGGCCAAGTAGGTCTTCTAATGTTCTCCCCAGAATTCCAGAGAGTCGGCTTTGATTTCTTTCAGAAGTCCGGACTCACTCGGGCGAGTGGCGATCTCTACTCGGTCGAGTGGAGGTAACCACTCGGTCGAGTACATTGTGGCTCAAGATCCCTTCGTATCAATTGTACTCAGCCGAATCCGCTTATTCACTCGGCCAAGTGTGTAATGCCCTACAAGCTACTGCACAAGTACTAGAGGGGGAGTGAATAGTACTTTAAAAATAACAGGGAGTATAATTCCTAATTATAGTGCAAACAACTACCAAATCAATTTGCGGAAGCTTAAATTGAAGACAACAACAAAATTAACAATGCTAACAAGAGATATTACTGGGTTCGGATCCACCCAAGTCTCCCCGACTTGTTCCCGGTGATCCTACGTCCCAACCACCCAGATCCCCTCCGGATACTTGAGTTAGAAACCCTAACTCAAGATTTCCACTATGAAATACTTGTGAAAAACCTTCACAAGTCAAATCATACAAAATGTAATTTGTGACTCCCACAACCCGGGATCACAACCACACTCTCACAACTGAGAGTGAAACTTACAATTCAAATATGAAATGAAATAAGAAACTTCTTACCGACAAAATACCTATGCCTTGAGTCACGCTTTATGAATTAGGGCAAGGATGATTTTGAGGAAGAAGAAGTGGCACCAAACCCTAGCTCCAAGATGTAGATCAGCGATGGAGAGCTTTGGGGATGTTGGTGACCTAGAATCAAGCACTTGGCTTGGAAGGCTTCACACTCAATGAATCTCTCTTTGGAAGTAAGAGTGAGGAGAGATTTTTGAATGGAATGAATGAGCTTTGAATGAGCTTGGAATGATTTCTCTTGAACTCTAAACTTGCAATAATATCAGCATTGGCAGCAATGAATACAGCCCATCAAGTATATATAGGATAGAGGAGAGAGATAAAGAAATTCGAGTCATTAAATGCTCCAACGGCTCTTTTCTGAACCCAACTAGTCGGTCAAAGAACAACCACCGACCGACTAGTTCATCAACTAGTCGGTCGGTCAATTAACTTATACCGACTAATGAGTGAACAGAGAAAAGATCAATGCACAGACAAAAGGAACTAGTCGGTCCAAGAAGAGTAGCTGACTGACTAGTTTCACAACTAGTCGGTCGGTTACTCAACTGAGACCGACTAACAGATAAAACTGAAGTCTGAGCAGAAATAGACTTAGTCGGTCCAAGAACAAATGTTGACCAACTAATTCACCAACTAGTCGGTCGCCAAATGAGCTTAGACCGACTAACGATAAACAGTAAGTTAGGTGAAAATTTGGCATGTACAGTAAAAGTAAACTAGTCGGTCCAAGAAGGAAAGTTGACTGACTAGTTCATCAACTAGTCGGTCGATCAATGAACACAGACCGACTAATGATAAACAGTAGCTTAGGCTCAAATGTGCATGTACAGGGAAAGCTCAACTAGTCGGTCACAGAAGCATCACTGACCGACTAGTTCACAAACTAGTCGGTCGGTGAGTCAACTTAGACCGACTAACTGTAAACAGTAAAGAGCTTAGAAATGACTGAGAAGAACTAGTCGGTCCAAGAAGCTTTGCCGACCGACTAGATCACCATCTAGTCGGTCAGTTCTTCTTCTTGAACCAACTAACATGCACAAGAAGTCGCGAATCGAAGCGCGATGCTTCGGGAAGGATTGTATGGACTTCTACTAAGATCCTAGAGCTAAGATAGGAGCGTTATGAAGATTTAAACCGTAAGACCTACTCAAGGGTTAACATTCTACGAAAGAAGCTTAAAGACTATAAATAAAACTTGACGATACCGTCTTCAATAGCTTCAATCGAATCTTCATGACTTCTAAAGTGGTCCATAAGCTTCAACGAAGCTTTAGGCATACGATCACGTGCTTTGAGAAGTCTTGAGACGTCGTAATTGATATTCATATGAATTTGGCGACGATCTCTATAACTGCGCTCACAAAGTGTTAGTTCACGTTATATGTATGTTTGTTCATCATCCAAAACCAAATCCGGGGAGTCCAATATCCAACATTCTCCCCCTTTTTGGTGATGACAAACCAACATAAATAATAATCAAAAAATAATAATTCAAATGAAATTTACTTACTCCTCCTGCATTGATGACACGTTAATTCCAATTTAAACAATAATAATATGCATCAAGCAGACGAGTGAAATATATTAAAATGAGAATCGATTATTTAAATATCGAATACCAAATGAAGGTTATTGAAATATCGGATTTGAAAATCCATTTATATATCTTAACTCCCCCTGAATCTAACACATCAAGTTAGATTCTTGGAAAAAATGCCTTAAATTATCATTTAGCACATTGTTATTATTGTATCTCTCCCCCTTTGGCATAAGCAAAAAAGAGCGGGAGGATAACAACGACAACAACAATGGCCTCAAATGAAAAGCACGGGAGTCGTAGAATACGACGAAGGTTCAAGTGACACCAAAAGAAATACGTATAAACTCAAGGCGTGTCAATGAAACCATAGTCGAAAATCGTAAAACGAAATCATCAAAACTCAAATCATTTTTACGGATTGAGTTATGGAATATACTCTCCAATATCAACATTCTTGGTTAATTTTGTGCATGGAAAACAATTCTATGTTTCCATAGAAGAAATTTCTATTAAACCAAGTTAATATCGTCGAGCGACAAAATCAATCATCAGAGGCATAAAAATTATAAATCATGCACAATAGAATGACATGTTAACTGCGATGTATATAAGTATAAAATATGAACCAGAGTACATCACTGACATACAAAACATCGATCCACCGATCGGTGCACAAAATAAAATACATCATCATATCACAGAGATATCGGAGTGTCACAAAATGTACAGCATCATCAAAATACATAAAGAGACATCATCAGAAGTATGAAAATACATCAAAATGATCCAAAACCCCACTATATCCTAACCCAACTCTCTCACACTAGATGTATCATCCAAGGAGCATCGGAGAGTCCTCAAAGAAGCTCAAGAGGAACTGGCAGGATCTGCAGCAGCAGCGGGCTCTGCAGGAGAAGTGGTGGAAACTGGATCAGGAACGTCCGGAATGACAGCAGGAGCGACTGCAGAAGTGGCAATCTCTGGAGCAGCAACAGTAGTGGCCTCGGGAGCACCAGTCGGAGTATCCACTGCAGGAGCGGTGGCAATAGGTGTGCTCTCGGGGGCACCAGCAGATGAAGCAGCAACAGCAGCACCAGAAGAGGAAGCACCAGCAGCAGCAGTACCAGCAGAAGTGCCCTCGGGGGCACGAGTGGAAGCACGGCAAAGCTCCTCAACATCCTCCTCAGCCAACTCATCCAACTCCTCATCCTCAGAAACAGAAGGAGGAAGCTAAACACCCATCAGACTAGCCATACGGCAAACTACCTCCTCGGTACGAGCCAAGCGAGACTCGTAACGACGAAGTAACCGTACGACATCATCAAGGGTGGCAGAGGGAGCAACAGCGACAGACGCAGAGGCAGACGCTGAAGGTGTCGTCCTCTGAACGTGACGGAGCGCCGCAAGAGATTTCTTGACGGCAGTCACGTTCAGGGGAGGACCAAGGGGACGCTCATCGTCACGAGAGAGGGTGACACGGAAGTGACGAAACACGAGGGTCAACAAGCACGGAAATGGGATATGAGCCGATTTCGTGGACTTGCGAATACACTCGAAAGAATCAATCTTATCGAGTATAATGCGAGCCCAGTTAATCGAGCTCCCCATGAAAATGGCATAGATCAGCTTCAGAAAAGGCTGGGACGGTAGAGAGGAGGAGCCGTACTTGGGAAGCAAGCATGACTTCAGAATCAGATTTAGGACCCATGCATTTGGCTTGAAGGATTTCGAAGGTACGCCAATCATGGCGGGAGGCATCTGATGGAAAATCTCAGAAAGGATGGTCTGATCTAAGGAAGAAATATCGTCAACAGAGATATCAGAGGGGAGGAGGCCAGACGAGGAGATACCCAAAATCTCTCCTAAGATTTCTGCTGTGAGGACTATAGGAGTCCCCAAAACGGTCGTCTCAACAGAGTGGGTCTCATCGTACTGACCCCGGATCCTATTCGCATAGAAAAGCTTTACTAATCGAGGGTACGGGTGAGGGTTCGCCTTCGGGTCATATCGAAGGTAATCGAGAAGACCCGAGGACGAAAGAAGATCAGCTAACCCTATGAAGTCACTGAACTGGACGAAATGCTCCAGAAGCAGCGGGCAATGTACAATACGGTTGTAAGCCGCGAGACACAAAGGGTTGTCGCGACACAACGAGATATCGACACCGTCAACCGGCATCGGAGCCTTTCCCTTAGGCTTACGGGTAGACGTACGAGGGTGGGAGCTAGACTCAGGATGGGTAGGAGGAGTGGGTTCCCTATGAGTCTCAGGCTCGGGGATATACTCGGTATCGGAATCGGTAGGAGTATGGAAAGAAGAGCGAGAGGCAAGTTCCTTGGTCTTGGGCTTAGGCTTGGGCTTGGGTTGACCTCTAGGCTTTGTTGGATATTGGACTCCCCGGATTTGGTTTTGGATGATGAACAAACATAAATATAATATGAACTAACACTTTGTGAGCGCAGTTATGGAGATCGTCGCCAAATTCACATGAATATCAATTACGACGTCTCAAGACTTCTCAAAGCACGTGATCGTATGCCTAAAGCTTCGTTGAAGCTTATGGACCTATTTAGAAGTCATGAAGATTCGATTGAAGCTATTGAAGACGGTATCGTCAAGTTTATTTTATAGTCTTTAAGCTTCTTTCGTAGAATGTTAAGCCTTGAGTAGGTCTTACGTTTTAAATCTTCATAACGCTCATATCTTAGCTCTAGGATCTTAGTAGAAGTCCATACAATCCTTCCCGAAGCATCGTGCTTCAATTCGGGACTTCTTGTGCATGTTAGTTGGTTCAAGAAGAAGAACTGACCGACTAGATGGTGATCTAGTCGGTCAGCCAAGCTTCTTGGACCGACTAGTTCTTCTTAGTTAATTCATTGCTCTTTACTGTTTACAGTTAGTCGGTCTAAGTTGACTCACCGACCGACTAGTTTGTAAACTAGTCGGTTTGTGATGCTTCTGTGACCGACTAGTTGAGCTTTCCCTGTTCATGCACATTTGAGCTTGAGCTACTGTTTATCATTAGTCGGTCTGTGCTCATTGATCGACCGACTAGTTGATGAACTAGTCGGTCAACTTTTCTTCTTAGACCGACTAGTTTAGTTTACTGTACATGCCAAATTTTTCACCATACTTACTGTTTATTGTTAGTCGGTCTATGTTCATTTGGTGACCGACTAGTTGGTGAATTAGTCGGTCAACATTTGTTCTTGGACCGACTAAGTCTAATTCTTCTCAGACTTCAGTTTTATCTGTTAGTCGGTCCACGTTGAGTAACCGAACGACTAGTTGTGAAACTAGTCGGTCAGCTACTCTTCTTAGACCGACTAGTTCCTTAGTCTGTACTTTGATCTTTTCTCAGTTTACTCATTAGTCGGTTCACGTTAATTGACCGACCGACTAGTTGATGAACTAGTCGGTCGGTGGTTGTTCTTTGACCGACTAGTTGGGTTCAGAAAAGAGCCGTTGGAGCTTTAATTGAAACGTTTTTCTCTCTCTCTCTCCTCTATCCTATATATACTTGATGGGCTGCATTCATTGCTGCCAAGGCTGATATTATTGCAAGTTTAGAGATCAAGAGAAATCATTCCAAGTGCATTCAAAGCTCATTCATTCCATTCAATAATCTCTCCTCACTCTTACTTCCAAAGAGAGATTCATTGAGTGTGAAGCCTTCCAAGCCAAGTGCTTGATTCTAGGTCACCAACATCCCCAAAGCTCTACATCGCTGATCTACATCTTGGAGCTTGGGTTTGGTGCCACTTCTTCCCCAAAATCATCCTTGCCCTAATTCGTAAGCAATACTCAAGGCATAGGTATTTTGTTCGGTAAGAAGTTTTCTTATTTCATTTCATATTTGATTTGTAAGTTTCACTCTCGGTTGTGAGAGTGTGGTTGTGATCCCGGGTTGTGGGAGTCACAAATTTCATTTTGTATGATTTGACTTGTGGAGGATTTTCACAAGTATTTCATAGTGGAAATCTTGAGTTAGGGTTTCTAACTCAAGTATCCGGAGGGGATCCGGGTGGTTGGGACGTAGGATCACCGGGAACAAGTCGGGGAGACTTGGGTGGATCTGAACCCAGTAACATCTCTTGTTAGCATTGTTATTATTGTTGTTGTCATTCAATTTAAGCTTCCACAAATTGATTTGGTAGTTGTTTGCATTATAATTAGGAATTATACTCCTTGTTATTTTTAAAGTACTATTCACCCCCCCTCTAGTACTTGTGCAGTAGCTTGTAGGGCATTACATTTGGTATCAGAGCCAGATACTTAGCTATGTCTGCCAACGACAACAAGACCGTGCGTCCACCTTCCAACTATGACACCGTCAGGAACCGTGAAGGAGCATCTTCGGTGATGGAAGGACATTCCTCTACGAGGCCTCCATTCTTCAACGGTACCAACTACTGGTACTGGAAATGCCGGATGGAAACCTTCCTCCGGAGTGCATCTCTATGGAGGACCACAATGAAGGAATACATCGAGCCCAAAGAAGAAGACTTTGAGAAATGGACAACCGCGGAGGTCGTCGCGGAGGTAAGCAATGCCAAGGCAATGAACGCCTTGCAATGCGCGTTGGAGCCCGAGGACTTCAATAAGATATGCACATGTAAGAGTGCATATCAAATTTGGAATTCCATCCTCATTCTTCATGAAGGGACGAGTAGGGTAAGACACTCTAAACTCGTAGTTGTAAACAAAGATTACGAAATGTTTCATATGCAACAGGGCGAGAAGATGAAGGAATATTACGCTCGCTTCGTCGACATCATAAACGAGTTAGAGGCTCTCGGCAAATCCTACACCCAAAAGGAGAAGTGCTCGAAGCTTATCGAAGGACTTCCTTCTTCTTGGGAGAAACGTACCTTCGCCATCGAGGAAGGTAATGACATGAATAAGTACACTGTAGTTCAACTAATGGGTACTTTAATGTCATACGAGGTACGCAAGGATAGCAAGCTCAAATTGCAGGAAAAGATGAAGTCCTACCTAAAGCAAGACGAGCCAAAGAAGAAGGCCATCGCTTTCAAGGCCGCTCCATCCACATCCACATCAACCGATGATGAAGACTCAGAAAACGAGTTGGACTTGGAGTCCATGGCACTCATGGCCAAGAAGTTCAACCGTTTCTTCCGAAAAGGTAACTATAAGAACAAAGCTAAATTTGGTTCTTCTAACGCCTCTTCCTCTCCTTTGTGTTTCAAGTGTAATAAGCCAGGACACATGAAAGCGGAGTGTCCTCTTAATAAGCAAAAGGAGAAGTGGAAGGTGCCAAAATTCGATAAGTCCAAGAAGTACAAAAAGGGGTACAAGAAGGGACTTGTCGGAGCAACATTCACCGACTCCGAGGATTCTTCAAGCGGAGAGTTGGACGATGAGCAAGTGGAGCAAGCGCACATGTGCTTCATGGAAAGAGAGGAGCGTGATCAAGGATCCTCCTCTTCCGATGATAGTGATGACGAAGGCAACGATGAGGTAACTATGGATGATCTTAGGAATGCTAACTCTCAATTATGGTCAAAATACACTAAATTAGTAAATAGATATACTAAGGTAAAAGATGACCTAGCTAGCATTCAAACCTCGCCTAAGACTATCATCACCAACAACGACACCGTTGTTGAAGAGTTGAGAAATGAGATTATTAATCTCAAATCTAAACTTGAACATGTTAGCATAGATGATCCGGAAGAACATAGGATAGCGGATTTAACTTCTCAAAACTCGACTTTGAGTATTGAGAACGAGAATCTTAAATCTTGTGTTTATGTGGTCACATCGCAAGTATCTACTTTAGATACTTCTATGCGTTCTCTCAAAGAGAAATATGAGAACACATTAGGCCGAATCAATAGATTCAATAAGGGTAAGGACCATTTGGATAAAATCCTAAGTGACTTACTTCTGGCCAATCACCACATTGGTTTGGGGTATACGATGGGATGTCCATCCAAAGCGGCCACTACTTTTGTTAGGCCAACTTCCGGTGACTCTACGAGTGGTAGAAAACACTCTATTGGTAGTTCATCTACCAATGGTGCTTCCACCTCGTCCACGCCCTCTTTTGGAAAGAAACCCACTTTGGGTGGACCTCCAAAGAAGGGGCATGCTTATATGTACACCAATATCATGCCACGTAGGAACACACGTCCTACTCCACCTTCTCACACATATGATGATTTTTATGCAACACATTCTCGAGCACGTGCACACCATGTGAGACACCCTCACGCACATGTTCCAACACATGCATATGTTCACCCACAACATCATATGAATAATTCTCGTCGTGCACCATTCCATCATGTTCCTTATGCCTATCCACAACATGCATCACGTAGAAATCAACGTCGAATGCATGCACCCAATAGGATGATGGCTCCCAAGATTTTCACAATTTGGAGCCCAAAGGACACAAGCATGGACGAAAAACAAATGTATATGAATGCTTATTTTTCGGATGTTGTGCATAGTAGAAATTATGTGGGGAAGTCTAAGTCCAATTGGACTTGGCTTCCAAAGGTCTAATCTTTTGGACCCAATGACCTTGGGTACCATGATATGAAATTCTCTATCTTTAGGTACTCAAGGAAAAGAAAAAGGAAAGGAGCAACAAATTTAAATTTAGCTCCAAGGGGTATTGGATACTCGATAGCGGGTGTTCAAAACACATGACGGGTGACGCTAGTTTGCTCTCCGGAGTGGTTCCCATCGCAAATGGAAACCGCGTCGTATTTGGAGGCAACGAGAGCGGAACCATCATAGGTGTTGGTAAAGTGGGTAACCCATCTAAACCCTTAATTAGTGATGTTTATCTAGTTAATGGCTTAAATCATAATCTTATTTCAATAAGCCAACTTTGTGACAAAGGTTACAAAGTTAGCTTTGCGAAAGGATTGTGTCATATTTTAAGAAAAGATAATGATAAATTACTATTTTTCGGCACTCGTCATAAAGATATTTATATTTTGGATCTTCCCAAGTCTTATGAACAATGTCTCGTTGCCAACACAAGTGAACAACACTTATGGCATCGACGCTTTGGACATGTGAACTTTGGAACACTTTATAAGCTTTCAAAATTAAATTCCATTAAAGGTTTTCCGAAGCTTGTTTTTGAAAAGAAAAGTTTTTGTGATTGTTGTCAACGTGGCAAGCTTCCTAAATCCTCATTTAAACCTAAGAAAAGCATCTCTACTAAACGGCCACTAGAGCTATTACATCTAGACTTATTTGGGCCAACTAGAGTTGCTTCATTAGGAAATGCAAGATATGGACTTGTCATCGTAGATGACTATTCGAGATTTACATGGGTATTTTCATTATGTAATAAAAATGAAGCTTTTGAAAACTTCACAATTTTTGTTAAGAAAGTACAAAATCTCTTAGGAACCACCATTGTCACTATTCGTAGTGATCATGGAGGTGAATTTGAGAATGAGTCTTTTGAGACATTTTGTGATGAAGTTGGTATTACTCACACCTTCTCTTTCCCTCGTGCACCTCCTCAAAATGGAGTAGTTGAGAGAAAGAATAGGACGCTAGTGGAGTGTGCTCGCACTATGCTTGATGATAGCCAACTTGGCCATCAATTTTGGGCGGAAGCGGTACACACCGCTTGCTATGTGTTTAATAGAATACTTTTGAGGCCCGGCACTAAACAAACTTGTTATGAATTGTTGTTTGGTAGTTTGCCTCAAGTTAAACATTTTCGTGTTTTTGGTTCGAAATGTTTTATTAAGAACACGTATGGTAGTTTGGACAAATTCGATCCAAGATCCGATGAGGGGATTTTTGTTGGATATTCTTCGCGTAGCAAAGCCTACCGGATATTCAACAAACTAACCTCAACAATCGAGGAGTCGCTTCATGTCTCTTTTAATGAAGGATTTGTTCCAACTAGAATTTCAAATGATAATGATTCTATG
The DNA here is from genome assembly GCA_030789695.1 of Scilla litardierei. Lineage (NCBI taxonomy): Eukaryota > Viridiplantae > Streptophyta > Magnoliopsida > Asparagales > Asparagaceae > Scilla > Scilla litardierei. The sequence continues at coordinate 197,144,572 of CM061142.1, forward strand.
GATGTTTTATGTGATTCGTTTGATAATTCTAAGTCTAATAATTCTATTGATTCTATTGAGACTAACCCAACTAATGAAGTTGTTGAGAATGTTCCTAGTGATCAAGGTATTCCCAAACGGCTTCATACCGTTCGTGACCATCCTCATGAGTAAGTCATTGGCAATATCTATGATAGTGTCAAGACGAGATCTCAAGTGAACTACTTCGCTCATTGTGCCTTTGCATCCTCAATAGAGCCAAAGAATGTTAATGAAGCATGCGAAGGTAGCGCTTGGATCTTAGCCATGGAGGAGGAGCTCATTCAATTCGAGAGGAATGAAGTTTGGGAGCTTGTTCCATTGCCATCGAAGAACCACACCGTCATAGGGACAAAGTGGATCTTCAAGAACAAAACCAACGAAAACCAAGTCGTCGTCCGGAATAAAGCTCGGTTAGTTGCTCAAGGCTACCGTCAAGAGGAAGGTATTGATTTCGAAGAATCCTTCGCTCCGGTAGCTAGATTAGAATCAATTAGATTATTATTGTATTTTGCATGCCATAAGGATTTTAAATTATTTCAAATGGATGTTAAAAGTGCATTTTTAAACGGAGATGTCATTGAGGAAGTTTACGTTTCTCAACCTCCGGGATTCATAAATGAAAAATTTCCAAATCATGTTTTTACACTAAAGAAAGCACTTTACGGTTTGAGACAAGCTCCTCGAGCTTGGTATGATCGATTAAAGAATTTTCTTTTGGATTTGAATTTTAAAATGGGAGAAGCCGATTCTACACTTTTTGTTAAGCATGCGAATAATGATATAATTTTAGTTCAAATATATGTTGATGATATCATTTTCGGTGCTACTAACTTTGCTCTTTGCGAAGAGTTTTCTAATGTTATGAAGGAACAATTTGAGATGAGCCACATGGGCGAGCTCAAGTATTTCTTAGGTCTCCAAATTCGCCAAATGGACGATGCAATCTTCATCCACCAAACGAAGTACACGGTGGAGTTGCTAAAGCGATTTGGAATGGAGAGTGCTTCCGGGAAAAAGACTCCAATGAGCACAACTACGCATCTTGACAAGGATACGGGCGGTAAGGATGTAGACATTCGTCTATATCGAGGTATGATAGGTAGTTTACTTTATCTTACCGCAAGTAGGCCCGATATTATGTTTGCCGTATGCGTATGTGCTCGTTATCAGTCTCAACCTAAGAAGTCTCACTTAGTAGCGGTAAAACGTATTTTCCGTTATCTAAGTTATACACTTGATTTTGGATTACTTTATCCACAATCTAGCACGTATGAGTTAATCTCATATAGTGATGCCGATTATGCGGGATGTAAATCCGACAGGAAAAGTACTAGTGGCACTTGCCATTTTATAGGAAATTCCATTGTCTCTTGGTTTTCCAAGAAGCAAAATTCCGTGTCACTTTCAACCACCGAGGCGGAATATATTGCCGCCGGTGCCCCGTGTGCTCAAGTTCTTTGGATGAGACACACACTTAAAGACTTTGGTATTAATTGTGATACTTGCCCTATCATGGTTGACAACCAAAGTGCAATATGTCTTTCCAAGAACCCGGTACACCATTCCCGTTCGAAACACATAGATGTCCGACACCACTTTTTAGATGATCATGTTGCTAAAAAGGACATCATTTTAGTGTACGTTGAAACCCAAAAGCAAATCGCCGATATTTTCACGAAACCCCTAAAGGAGGACTCATTTGTGCGGTTGCGTCGAGAATTGGGGATTATGGGTGAATCCGAGAAATAGGATTCATGTTTCATTCAATAATCTTGCATGCTATTATATTTCGAAATATTTCGTTCATGCTAGACTTATTGGATTTTTCGAGAATTTATGTGATATTTTGAATTTCTGCTCGAATTCATGTTTTGAATGTCGTATTTAAGATTTCGATGTTTAATGGGGTAGTTTAGATGATTATTGAGAGTTTTGCGATATATCGTCCAAGTGAATTGAGGAGAGAACTTGATTATCATTTTTTGGAATCTTTTAGTCGGTTTCAGTTCAACCACCAACCGACTAGATGTTCATCTAGTCGGTTAGTAGAAGAACTTAGACCGACTAACTCAAGCTTTTTGAGTTTCCTCTTCATTTTATCTCTTTAGTCGGTTCATGTTCAGTGACCGACTGTCACGCCCCGCTTCCCAAAATGGACGGAAGCGAAACGTGACGAGGCCCGCTTAGGCCAGAGCTTTAGAAGCTCGGACCCAATAAGCGTCTGTAGAGGTACCATTTTAAACGATTTCCAGGTTCTTGCATTTTTATAGTTCGAAACAACAAAAGTACGGAAAATATATTGCATTCATTAAATTAGAGGTATGATATCCAACAAGTACAAGGTCTAAAAGAAGCCTAAGCATGGCAACAAAAGATTTAAAGACAAACCTAAAAGTAGTACCATCGGAAGTGGCGACTAAGAGACCTCAAGGTCTGATCCTCGTCAGGCACGAACTCTGGATCAACGTCCTCGGCTCCTCGTACTCCAGTGAGTCTGCATCGTCCACGAACTCTGGCTCAACACCTGACGTACAGCACCAAAAGAAGGAACTGTACGTCAGGTCGGGTCTACAAAAAGGGTTAGACCAAACTGCAAGTGTACTGAACTATTAGACAACGTTTTACTGGTTGATTAGCATGCTGAGGTTACAACAAGGCAGCAAAAGAAGTACGTAGCAGGAAAGTAAAGCGTAGCAGGCAGTAGCCGCAGCGTGTGCTACTGACTACGGGACTAACCTACAGGTGTCAAGACAAGACGGGACGTGACGGGACAAGACAGGACAAACAGAACGGGACAAGACAAGACAAGTGTGACACGAAGGGTTCACGCCTTACGGTTCGAGGGGGATCAGACCCTCTTGCCGTGCGCACGCTCAACCCTACCCCAAACCCAGGAACTCAGGACAAGATTTACAGGGATCACTTCCGCTAGGGAAGCATCCGAAACGCCCGCAGGCTTTTTGTATAACAGGGATCACTTCCGCAAGGAAAGCATCCGAAACACCCGAAGGCTTTTTGTGTAACAGGGATCACTTCCGTAAGGAAAGCATCCGAAACGCCCGAAGGCTTTTTGTGTAACAGGGATCACTTCCGCAAGGAAAGCATCCGAAACGCCCGAAGGCTTTTTGTGTAACAGTGATCACTTCCGCAAGGAAAGCATCCGAAACGCCCGAAGGCTTTTTGTGTAACAGGGATCACTTCCGCAAGGAAAGCATCCGAAACGCCCGAAGGCTTTTTGTGTAACAGGGATCACTTCCGCAAGGAAAGCATCCGAAACGCCCGAAGGCTTTTTGTGTAACAGGGATCACTTCCACAAGGAAAGCATCCGAAACGCCCGAAGGCTTTTTGTGTAACAGGGACAAGACACGACAAGTGTAAGGAATTGTTATTCTAGGGTGTCCACACGCACGCACACACAAGATAGCCCTACGGTGTCAAGAGTTGTTGTTTGTCGAGCTTAGACTTCGTCGTCAAGTCTAAGTCGTCAGGGGCGTCCCGGACGCTATCATTTCACGTCCGGTTCTATTTGTTCACAGTCTAACAGTTCTAGCAATCCAAGACCAAAGCACGGTCAAAAACGCAAGTGGGTACACTTGCCTGCGATGGCGAGTGTGTCGTCCTCTCGAAGCGTCTCGTCCAAGCGTCTCGTCCGCGGAAGTCCGTCTGAAACAGTGTCGTGGCGACGATGTCAGGTCTCGTTTTCAGTAATTCCTATTATGGTTCATTTCTAGGTTTATCGGGGCTACCCTAATAGTCACCTGTCAAAATGTCTGTTCAGCATATCCGACGATTCTATCCTATGTGCACAGTCAAGAAGTCCGATCGTCGATCTTCTATAGTGACAATATTTTACTGATGCAAAAAAGTAAATTTAATTGTAGTTGTCCAGTTTTAGTTTAGGGTTCAGTTTTGCTACGGTGTGGGTTTTACTACTCGTTAGGGAAACTAACCTCGTAATGTCGTCCAACAAGCGTAAGTCGGGTATGAACAGAGAAACGTCTGCGTCGTCTGGAACTCCTCGGCCGCGGGTAGCGCAGCGAGGTACCTCTGGACAGCAGGGTGGTGGCGTGAAATCAGCGAGCTAATCAGCGATCCTCCTCCCGTTGCGAGTAGCGCAACGGTTCTTCACGATAACGGCGACGTCGGCTAAAAGTACATGCGTGCGGCAATGCACGTGAACTCCGAGAGTCCAAGGGGGCTGTTGGTAGATGAAGTGGGACCAAAGATAGATGATTGACCCGGTGGATGGCCGACGGCGCGAGCGCACGGCGGTGGGCGGCCGTGAGAAGCCGGGGAGGACAGATTCGCGCCACGTCCGTTGTCGCGCGTCTCAGTGAAATTTCAGAGACGAACAGCGGAAACGGGAATTTGCAGTGGGTAAAGGACTTCAAGACGAAGCCAACGGCAGTGGATTTGTCGTCGGGGTTGGTCGGAGGTGGCCGTGCGCGGTCGGCGAAGTTCAGCTTCCAGATCTGTGAAAAACAGCGGATGCGACGTGTTCCGACGAGGATTCCGGGAGCTACAGGTGGGCTATGAGCGTGAGGAAAATTGCAGTTGGTAGGTGGTTTCGATAGGAATCCAACGGCGGTAGGGTGGTCGTCGTAGGTGGCCGGATGGCTGGTGGGCGTGAGTTTTTCCGGCGGTGGCGCAGATCTGTAAAACTGTCGTTTGGGTTGTGTTTGAAAGCGTTTTGAGGGAGATAGAGATGAGGGAAGAGGGTAAGGGGAGGTGGAGATGCTTGGGGGTCAGAGAGGAGTTGATCGGGTGTGGTGGTCGCCGGAGGGGGTGGCCGGAGGTGGCCGGCCGGCGGTGTTTTCCGGCGGGGCACAGATCTGGCCAAAAACTGTGTTTTGATGTGTTTTTGATGGGTTTCAATGGAGTTTTGAGGGGTTTCAATGGAGGGAGATGAGAGGAGAGAGGTTGCAGGTGTTAGGGGAGGTCGAGGGGGATCCGAGGGAGGCGGTGGCGGCTTCCGAAGATCGCCGGAGAGAGGTGGCCGGTCGTTGGAGCCGGGTGATGCCAAGTTTGGCCATGGTGGAGGTTCTTGGGTGTTTCAATGGGGAAGGAGAAGAGAGAGGAGGGAGAGAAGAGAGAGGAGAGGGAGAGGGGCGGCCGGAGGAGCCGTCGGTGATGGGGGAGGCCGGCCATGGGTTAGAGAGGGGGTGGCGGCTGGTAGGGGTTTCATGCGTGAGTGCCCTAGGGCATGGGTTTGGTTGTTTGCTTAAAAGATGGAGATGTTTGCTAAACAACTTTAGAATATAGGGTTAATTGAGAGGGGGATAGAGATAGGAGAAGTGCAAAGAGAGGGAAAGGAGGGTGTGGGTAGCAAATGAAATCCCACAATTCATGCTACGTAGGGATTTCTAGGGATTAGATTAAGGATTTGAATTTGAATGTTGATTAAAGGCTAATCAACGGTTGAGAATTGATTAGGGGATATCTTCCACTACGGGCATCGGAAAAATAATCCGAAAATACCGGGACGATCATGGAGACGAGACGCACAGATCTACGGAGCCCGATCATGTGTAACGCCTACCAAGAATTTACGTAAAATTGGAAACGGTGTTTTGGGTCAAATGACTAAAACGCCCCTATCTTTCAAAATCGTTTTGCGAGAAAACGAGCCGTGAAAAGACGTTCCCAAAAATTACGATAAAATCCAACGCCCCCAAACAATCGCAACGGCATATCGCATCACATATGCCGGAGCTCAGAAATAGCCAAATAAAATACGTGCACGATAAAGCACGTGCGCGCAGAAAATTACAAACGGTCGGAAAGCGGCCGTTACACCGACCGACTAGATTGAGATCTAGTCGGTCAGTAAATGAACGCAGACCGACTAAATCTTGTCAGTAAATCTTGGATTCAGCCACTGTTTGCAACTAGTCGGTTCAAGCTCATTGACCGACCGACTAGATCGTGATCTAGTCGGTCAGTGCTTGAACTGTGACCGACTAGTTGTGCCAGTGGCTGTTTGGTCTTTTGCGATTTCGACCGACTTAAACTCGTTTTAGTCGATCGATTTTCATTCTATCGATCGAAATCCTTTCTCCCTCAGCTCAAAACCCCGACCTCCCTCGTGACCCTTCGTCTTCCGGCCACTTTCCGACCATTCCCGCCGTCGCCGTCCGCCGATCTTCGACCTAGGGTATCCCCTCTACCTCCCTCTCCTATCTAGGGTTCGGTTTCAGCTCTAGGGTTAGGTGTTTTCAGTTGATTTCATCTCCTAGGGTTTCGATTAGGGTTTCCTAATTTCAGCTAGGGTTTCTTCTTTCCAATCTCGTGTGTCGTGTTGTGCCGCGATTATGGCCCGAACACGAATCCCGATCACTCCGTCTAGCCCTTTGCCGATGACCGTAGAACAAAACCCTTCGGATCCCGAGCATCCAACCCCTCCGAAACGCCGTGCCAAGACTATCCAACCTTCGTCGTCTTCGCCTCCTCTCAAGAAGAAGAGGACGACGACCGCCAAGCCTAGAGGTCAACCCAAGCCCAAGCCTAAGCCCAAGGCCAAAGATCTTGCCTCTCGTACTTCATTCCATACTCCTACCGATTCCGATACGGAGTATATCCCCGAGACAGAGACTCATAGGGAACCTACTCCTCCTACTCATCCCGAGTCTAGCACCCACCCTCGTACGTCTACCCGTAAGCCTAAGGGAAAGGCTCCGATGCCGGTGGGCGGTGTCGATATTTCGTTGTGTCGCGATGACCCTATGTGTCTCGCGGCGTACAACCGTATCGAACATTGCCCTCTGCTTCTGGAGCATTTCGTCCAGTTTAGCGACTTCATAGGGTTAGCTGATCTTCTCTCGTCGTCGGGTCTCCTCGATTACCTTCGATTTGACCCAAAGGCGAATCCTCACCCCTACCCTAGATTAGTAAAGCTTTTCTATGCGAATAGGATCCGGGGTCAGTACGATCAGACCCACTCTGTTGAGACGACCGTTTTGGGGACCCCTATAGTCCTCACAGTGGAAATCTTAGGAGAGATTTTGGGTATCTCTTCGTTTGGCCTCCTTCCCTCTGATATCTCGGTTGACGATATTTCTTCCTTAGATCAGACCGTCCTCTCTGAGATTTTCCATCAGATCCCTCCTGCCATGATTGGCGTGCCATCTAAATCTTTCAAGCCAAATGCTTGGGTCCTAAATCTGATTCTGAAGTCGTGCTTGCTTCCCAAGTACGGCTCCTCATCTCTCCCGTCCCAGCCCTTTCTGAAGCTCATCTATGCTATCTTCATGGGGAGTTTGATTAATTGGGCTCGCATTATACTCGATAAGATTGATTCTTTCGAGTGTATTCGCAAGTCCAATAAATCGGCTCATATCCCTTTTCCTTGCTTATTGACCCTCGTATTTCGTCATTTTCGTGTCACGTTGCCTCGTGACGATGAGCGTCCCCTTGGTCCTCCCCTGAACGCGACGGCCGTCAAGAAATCTCTTGCGGCTCTTCGTCACGTTCAGAGGACGACACCTTCAGCGTCTGCCCCTACCTCTGCCAGTGCCTCTGCTACTCCCTCTGCCACCCTGGATGAGGTCGTACGGTTACTTCGTCGTCACGAGTCTCGCTTGGCTCGTACCGAGGAGGTAGTCTGCCGTATAGCTCGTCTGCTGGGTGTTGATCTTCCTCCTTCCGTTTCTGAGGATGAGGAGTTAGATGACATGGCTGAGGAGGACGTTGAGGAACTTTGTCGTGCTTCGACTCGTGCCCCCGAGGGCACTGCTGCTGGTGCTACCACTTCCGGTGATGCTGTTGCTGCTTCTTCTGCTGGTGCCCCCGAGAGCACACCTGTTGCCGCCACTCCTGTGGTGGATACTCCGACTGGTGCTCCCGAGGCCACTACGGTTGCTGCTTCAGAGGTTGCCACTTCAGCCGTCTCTCCTGCTGATCTTCCGGACGTCCCTGCTGATCCAGTCACCTCTTCTGCTCCTGCTGAGCCTGCAGTTGCTTCTGGTCCTCCCGCTGCCTCTTGAGTTTCTCCGAGGCCTCTCCTGATACTCATTGGATGATATATCTTGTTGTGAGAGATGTTGGGTAGGATAGTGTGGGTGGCTATGTCTTTTGGATCATTTTGATGTCTTTTTGATATCTGTGATGATGTATTTTGATATGTTTGATGATGATGTATTTTTGTTGACACTCCGATATTTTGTCATATGCTGATGTATTTTTGTTGTATGTCGGTGATGTATTCTGCTTCATACATTATATATATATATATATATATATATATATATATATATATATATATATATATATACATCGCAGTTGACATTTCATTATATTGTGCAATTTATAATTTTTTATGTCTCTGATGTTTGATTTCGTCGCTCAACGATATTCACTTGGTTTAATAGAAATTTCTTCTATGTAAACATAGAATTGTTTTCCATGCACTAAATTAACCAAGAATGTTGATATTGGAGAGTATATTCCATAACTCAATCCGTTAAATTGATTTGAGTTTTTGATGATTTCGTTTTACGATTTTTCGACTTTGGTATCATTGACACGCCTTGATTCTACTCGTATTTTTCTCTTTGGTGTCACTTGAACCTTCGTCGTATTCTACGACTCCCGTGCTTTTCATTTGAGGCCATTGTTGTTGTCGTTGTTATCCTCCCGCTCTTTTTGCTTATGCCAAAGGGGGAGAGATAAAATAATAACGATGTGCCAAATGGAAATTTAAAGCATTCTACAAGAATCTAACTTGATGTGTTAGATTCAGGGGGAGTTAAGATATATAAATGGATTTTCAAATCCGATATTTCAATAACCTACGTTTGGTATTTCAATAATTCAATAATCGATTGTCATTTAATATACTTCACTCGTCTGTTTGATGCGTATTATTTTTGTCTAAATTGGAATTAACGTGTCATCAATGCAGGGGGAGTAAGTAAATTTCATTTGAATTATTATTTTTGATTATTATTTATGTTGGTTTGTCATCACCAAAAAGGGGGAGAATGTTGGATATTGGACTCCCCGGATTTGGTTTTGGATGATGAACAAACATAAATATAATATGAACTAACACTTTGTGAGCGCAGTTATGGAGATCGTCGCCAAATTCACATGAATATCAATTATGACGTCTCAAGACTTCTCAAAGCACGTGATCGTATGCCTAAAGCTTCGTTGAAGCTTATGGACCTATTTAGAAGTCATGAAGATTCGATTGAAGCTATTGAAGACGGTATCGTCAAGTTTATTTTATAGTCTTTAAGCTTCTTTCGTAGAATGTTAAGCCTTGAGTAGGTCTTACACTTTAAATCTTCATAACGCTCATATCTTAGCTCTAGGATCTTAGTAGAAGTCCATACAATCCTTCCCGGAGCATCGCGCTTCAATTCGGGACTTCTTGTGCATGTTAGTTGGTTCAAGAAGAAGAACTGACCGACTAGATGGTGATCTAGTCGGTCAGCCAAGCTTCTTGGACCGACTAGTTCTTCTCAGTTAATTCATTGCTCTTTACTGTTTACAGTTAGTCGGTCTAAGTTGACTCACCGACCGACTAGTTTGTAAACTAGTCGGTCTGTGATGCTTCTGTGACCGACTAGTTGAGCTTTCCCTGTTCATGCACATTTGAGCTTGAGCTACTGTTTATCATTAGTCGGTCTGCGCTCATTAATCGACCGACTAGTTGATGAACTAGTCGGTCAACTTTTCTTCTTAGACCGACTAGTTTAGTTTACTGTACATGCCAAATTTTTCACCAAACTTACTGTTTATTGTTAGTCGGTCTATGTTCATTTGGTGACCGACTAGTTGGTGAATTAGTCGGTCAACATTTGTTCTTGGACCGACTAAGTCTAATTCTTCTCAGACTTCAGTTTTATCTGTTAGTCAGTCCACGTTGAGTAACCGAACGACTAGTTGTGAAACTAGTCGGTCAGCTACTCTTCTTAGACCGACTAGTTCCTTAGTCTATACTTTGATCTTTTCTCAGTTTACTCATTAGTCGGTTCACGTTAATTGACCGACCGACTAGTTGATGAACTAGTCGGTCGGTGGTTGTTCTTTGACCGACTAGTTGGGTTCAGAAAAGAGCAGTTGGAGCTCAAGGTGGCCAAATGGCCCGCCGGCCCGGAGCCCGGCCCGCCCGGCCCGGTTTTCGGGCCGGCCCGGCCCGGCCCGGTCAACCCGGGCCGGGCCGTTGACCAAGCCCGGCCCGGCAGCCGGGCCGGGCATTTGCCCCCCCCGCGGCCCGCCGGGCCGGGCCGGCCCGGCCCGGCCGCCGGGCCGGGCTGGCCCGTGGCCCGGCGGACCGCGGGCCGGGCCGGCCCGCCCGGCCCGCCCGCCTCCCAACAGCCATTATATGGCTGTTGGGGGGGGATTTTTGGGCTTTTTGACCAAAATACCCCCCCCAACAGCCATAAACAGCTATATTGGGGGGGTAGTTTGGTCAATTTCTGCCAAAATGACCAAAAAACCGTCCCAACAGCCATAAAACGGTCATATTGGAGGGTTATTTTGGTCTTTTGGGTCTTAAAAAATCCTATAAATACCGCACACATTCATACCAATTTCTTCACAACTCTAAAATTCTCTACTCTCAAATTTTACTCTAATCTCAGGTTATTGCTCTCATCTCTCGGCGCTCTCAAGATACGGCTGCTACCTCTACACTTCGGCATCTCAAATTCAAGCTCCGACTCAGGGATCCGATCAACTGCTAGACTGCTACCTCACTGCGGCTCTATCTGCAATCAGGTTCCTACTTCCTATTATTAGTAAATTAGCATAATGGCCGGATCAAACAACCCACGTAGATCGGTTACCGCTAATTTTAACACTGAAGAATATGGTTTTTTTCAAAATTTGCTGAACAACCCTCTTGAAACACCGGACTTTCCGGAAATGACTCCAACTGAACAACATGACTGGCACGATAGTAATAGCCCCATTGTGGGTACACAGGGATTTTCTGGTTCTGCACACAATTCAACCCCATCTACTACTGCTGTCCCCACTGCTTCACAAGCAACCCAAGGCAGAAAACAGAAATCTGCTGTTTGGGATAACTATTCACTAGAAACAGTGCCTGGAAAAGGACTTAGGGCTTTTTGCAAAATCTGTAGATCAGATTTCAATTGCGCAGCCAAAGATGGCACAACACATCTAAAAAGACACACAGAAGCACATAAAAAAAGAGAGGCTAGACAGACAACGTTAAACTTAACAGCTAATTCTAGCTCTCTGTCTGCTTTTTCGTATTCTGCTGAAACAATGCGAAAGGAGATGGCTAGACTAGTTCTTTGCCAAGAATTACCTTTAAGTTATGGGGAAAGTTCCTCAGTAGAACGTTTTAACCAAGTAGCCCTGAACCCTGCATTTAAAAAGGTGCCTAGAACCACACTTAGAAGAGATGTTATGGCAGTTTTTGAAGCTGGCAAAGCCAAATTGATTCAAACTTTTGCGGCCTTAAAATCTAGGATAGCTTTAACGTCCGACATATGGACAACAAAATGGGGTTTATCCTACATTTGTGTTACGGCCCATTATGTAGACAACGACTATATTATTCATAAGATGATTATTGGATTTAAATTGTTACCCTTTGGTCATACTGGTGTTGTTATTGCTAATGCGCTTATGCCTGTTATTCGTGATTATGGCATTTCTGATAAAATCATTTCTTTTACACTTGATAATGCCTCTAATAATACAACTGCAATATCATTTTTGAAAACACATCTGAACCCTGATCTGGATGGTCTTTTATTTCATCAGCGATGTGCTTGTCACATCTTAAACTTGATAGTTCAGGATGGGCTTAAATATGCTGCTGATTGGGTAGAAAAGGGTAGAAACCTTATGTTATACATACAATCTTCTAGCAATAAGAGAGCTTTATATAAAGATGTATGTAGAAATTGCCAACTTCCTTACCGGAAGTTTACATTAAGTGTTCCACATAGGTGGAACTCAACGTATCTTATGATGCGTTGCTTGCTTAAAAACAAGATGCAACTGACTTATTTTGCTAGCACCTACATTCCGTATGAGACGGATTTCAACCTTACTGAATTAGAGTGGAAAACAATTGAGCAGCTATGCGATTTTTTTGAGGGTTTTTATTATGCTACAAACAAATTTTCGGGTATGTATTACTCAACATCCTTTTTAGGGCTTGGTCAATTAGTTATAATTTCTGACACTTTAGCTAGGTATAGAGACACTACAGACACTACCCTCATTCTTCAACCTATGATCGAAGAAATGGGTACTAAACTAGCAAAATATTGGAATCCTATTCCTTTGCTTTATTCATTAGCTAAGGTTGTTGATCCACGATATAAAGAGGATGGAGTAGCTGGATTATTAGAAACGTTTTATGAAAACATGCAATTTGAAGTTGAAGATCATATAATGCATTTTAAAACTAGCTTAAGAGCTCTGTTTGCAACGTATGAAGCTAGATATGGAACTTCATCAAACACTTCTTCTATTCCTGCTAGTTCTAATATTACATGCAAACTGAGGCAGATTTTGGGGAAGAAAAAACAAAAAACCGTAGCTTCAGAAAGTTCGTCAAATGAGTTGTCCAAATATTTAGAAATTTCTTATCCTTTCACTGAGGAAGAATTGGATGATCCAAATTTTGACATTTTGGGATGGTGGAAAATGTATGAACCTAGGTTTCCAATTCTTACCATTATGGCTCGTGATCTGTTATCAATCCCTATTTCTACTATTGCGTCCGAGTCTGCTTTTAGTGCAAGTGGCAGGGTTCTGAGTGACAGGAGATCAAGGCTTAAAGAAGATGTAGTTGAAGCTGCGGTATGTGCAAAGGACTGGTTTCATGCTGAAGACCGCTCGCAAGACAAACAGGACCTTTCAGAAGATTCTGAGGAGGAAGGGACTGACGCTGAATGATTTTCTTTTTTTCCATGTATTGTTATTTTCTATCTTGTATTAGCTTGTAGAAGTCCTACGTGTTGGCCATTGTATGAGGGGTAAGGCTGGCCAATGTAAGTCCCCCCCTCAAAAAAATTTTAATTAATGAAATTTAAAGGTTCAACCCGGGACCTTCGTGAATTTCGGGCTAAATTATCTAACTTAGGTTTATAAATAATATAAGTAATTTTAAATTTTTTTAAACTTTGTAAAATATTTTATATAGGTCTTATAAATTTTTTAAAAATTTAATATCATTCTAAACTTATTTTTACTTCTTTAGAACAAGTTATAATTAATAAAAAATTGTTCTAAATAAGAACAATTTTTAAATTTCTAAATTAGCTAACAAGTATTTTAAAATTTTAAAAAATATATATGACATGTAAAATATTTTACAAATGTTAAAATAATTTATAATGATTTAATACTGTTTTTACAAATTTTTAAAAAAATTTCAAAAATTTTTTTTAAGTGTAAAAAAAACAAATAAAACCGGGCCGGCCCGGGCCCGGCCCGCTTGGCCCGCGGCCCGCCGGGCCGCGGGCTGCGGGCCGGGCTTGGGGGGGTTTTCACCCCCCCGGGCCGGGCCGGCCCGGCCCGGCTTGTAAATCAAGCCGGGCCGGGCCGGCCCGTGGCCCGGCCAGGCCCGGCGGGCTTCGGGCCGGGCCGGGCCGGGCCGGCCCGACGGCCACCATGAGTTGGAGCTTTAATTGAAACGTTTTTCTCTCTCTCTCTCTCCTCTATCCTATATATACTTGATGGGCTGCATTCATTGCTGCCAAGGCTGATATTATTGCAAGTTTAGAGATCAAGAGAAATCATTCCAAGTGCATTCAAAGCTCATTCATTCCATTCAATAATCTCTCTTCACTCTTACTTCCAAAGAGAGATTCATTGAGTGTGAAGCCTTCCAAGCCAAGTGCTTGATTCTAGGTCACCAACATCCCCAAAGCTCTCCATCGCTGATCTACATCTTGGAGCTTGGGTTTGGTGCCACTTCTTCCCCAAAATCATCCTTGCCTTAATTCGTAAGCAATACTCAAGGCATAGGTATTTTGTTCGGTAAGAAGTTTTCTTATTTCATTTCATATTTGATTTGTAAGTTTCACTCTCGGTTGTGAGAGTGTGGTTGTGATCCCGGGTTGTGGGAGTCACAAATTTCATTTTGTATGATTTGACTTGTGGAGGATTTTCACAAGTATTTCATAGTGGAAATCTTGAGTTAGGGTTTCTAACTCAAGTATCCGGAGGGGATCCGGGTGGTTGGGACGTAGGATCACCGGGAACAAGTCGGGGAGACTTGTGTGGATCCGAACCCAGTAACATCTCTTGTTAGCATTGTTATTATTGTTGTTGTCATTCAATTTAAGCTTCCGCAAATTGATTTGGTAGTTGTTTGCATTATAATTAGGAATTATACTCCTTGTTATTTTTAAAGTACTATTCACCCCCCTCTAGTACTTGTGTAGTAGCTTGTAGGGCATTACAGGCTTGGCGGTCGTCGTCCTCTTCTTCTTGAGAGGAGGCGAAGACGACGAAGGTTGGGTGGTCTTAGCACGGTGTTTCGGAGGGGTTGGATGATCGGGATCCGTACGGGTTGGTTCTACGGTCATCGGCGAGGGGCTAGAGGGAGTGATCGGGATTCGTGTCCTTGCCATAATCGAAGCAAGACACGACGCACGAGATCGAATCGAAGAAACCCTAGAAAATCCGAAACCCTAGAAGAAGCCCTAACAGAAAATGAACAAACCCTAACCCTAGGAATAGGAAACCGAACCCTAGATAGGAGAGGGAGTGAGTGGGGTTACCCTAGGTGGAAGAACGACGGCGAACGGCGGCGGGAATGGTCGGAAAATGGCCGGAAGTCGACGGGTCACGAGGGAGTCGGGGGTTTTGAGCTGAGGGAGAGAGAATTTTAATCGACTAGAATGAGAAAAATCCGACTAAAAAGAGATTTAGTCGGTCAGGAGCTCAAAAGACCAAACAGTCCCTGGCACAACTAGTCGGTCACAGTTCAAGCACTGACCGACTAGATCACGATCTAGTCGGTCGGTCAATGAGCTTGAACCGACTAGTTGCAAACAGTGGCTGAACCCAAAGTTAACTGACAAGAATTAGTCGGTCTGTGTTCATTTACTGACCGACTAGATCTCAATCTAGTCGGTCGGTCACTGAACATGAACCGACTAAAGAGTTAAGCTGGAGAGGAAACTCAAAAAGCTTGAGTTAGTCGGTCTAAGTTCTTCTACTAACCGACTAGATACGAATCTAGTCGGTTGGTGGTTGAACTGAAACCGACTAAATGAGTCCAAAAGTTGATAATGAAGTTCTCTCCTAAAACTACTTGGACGATACATCGCAATCCTCTCAAAAATCATCTAAACTACCCCATTAAACATTGAAATCTCAAATACGACATTCAAACATGAATTCGAGCAAAAATTCAAAATATCACATAAAATCCCAAATAATCCAATAAGTCTAGCATGAACGAAATATTTCGAAATATAATAGCATGCAAGATTATTGAATGAAACATGAATCCTATATCTCGGATTCACCCATAATCCCCAATTCTCGACGCAACCGCACAAAGGAGTCCTCCTTTAGGGGTTTCGTGAAAATATCGGTGATTTGCTTTTGGGTTTCAACGTACTCTAAAATGATGTCCTTTTTAGCAACATGATCATCTAAAAAGTGGTGTCGGACATCTATGTGTTTTGAACGGGAATGGTGTACCGGGTTCTTGGAAAGACATATTGCACTTTGGTTGTCAACCATGATAGGGCAAGTATCACAATTTATACCAATGTCTTTAAGTGTGTGTCTCATCCAAAGAACTTGAGCACACGCGACACCGGCGGCAATGTATTCCGCCTCGGTGGTTGAAAGTGATACGGAATTTTGCTTCTTGAAAAACCAAGAGACAAGGGAATTTCCTATAAAATGGCAAGTGCCACTAGTACTTTTCCTGTCGGATTTGCATCCCGCATAATCGGCATCACTATATGAGGTTAACTCATACGTGCTAGATTTTGGATAAAGTAATCCAAAATCAAGTGTATAACTTAGATAACGGAAAATACGTTTTACCGCTACTAAGTGAGAATCCTTAGGTTGAGACTGATAACGAGCACATACGCATACGGTAAACATAATATCGGGCCTACTTGTGGTAAGATAAAGTAAACTACCTATCATACCTCGATATAGACGAATGTCTACATCCTTACCGCACGTATCCTTATCAAGATGCGTAGTCGTGCTCATTGGAGTCTTCTTCCCGAAGGCACTCTCCATTCCAAATCGCTTAAGCAACTCCACCGTATACTTCGTTTAGTGGATGAAGATTGCATCGTCCATTTGGCGAATTTGGAGACCGAAGAAATATTTGAGCTCACCCATGTGGCTCATCTCAAATTGTTCCTTCATAACATTAGAAAACTCTTCGCAAAGAGCAAAGTTAGTAGCACCGAAAATGATATCATCAACATATATTTGAACTAAAATTATATCATTATTCGAATGCTTAACAAAAAGTGTAGAATCGGCTTCTCCCATTTTAAAATTCAAATCCAAAAGAAAATTCTTTAGGCGATCATACCAAGCTCGAGGAGCTTGTCTCAAGCCGTAAAGTGCTTTCTTTAGTTTAAAAACATGCTTTGGAAATTTTTCATTAATAAAACCCGGAGGTTGAGAAACGTAAACTTCCTCAACAACATCTCCATTTAAAAATGCACTTTTAACATCCATTTGAAATAATTTAAAATCCTTATGGCATGCAAAAGACAATAATAATCTAATTGATTCTAATCTAGCTACCGGAGCGAAGGATTCTTCGAAATCAATACCTTCCTCTTGGCGATAGCCTTGAGCAACTAACCGAGCTTTGTTCCGGATGACGACTTGGTTTTCGTCGGTCTTGTTCTTGAAGATCCACTTTGTCCCTATGACGGTGTGGTTCTTTGATGGCAATGGAACAAGATCCCAAACTTCATTCCTCTCAAATTGAATGAGTTCCTCCTCCATGGCTAAGATCCAAGCGCTATCTTCGCATGCTTCATTAACATTCTTTGGCTCTATCGAGGAGGCAAAGGCACAATGAGCGAAGTAGTTCACTTGCGATCTCGTCTTGACACTATCATGGATATTGCCAATGACTTGCTCATGAGGATGGTCACGAACGGTATGAAGCCGTTTGGGAATACCTTGGTCACTAGGAACATTCTCAACAACTTCATTAGATGGGTTAGTCTCAATAGAATCAATAGAATCATTAGACTTAGAATTATCAAACGAATCACATAAAACATCCATAGAATCATTATCATTTGAAATTCTAGTTGGAACAAATCCTTCATTAAATGAGACATGAAGCGACTCCTCAATCGTTGAGGTTCGTTTGTTGAATATCCGGTAGGCTTTGCTACGCGAAGAATATCCAACAAAAATCCCCTCATCGGATCTTGGATCGAATTTGTCCAAACTACCATACGTGTTCTTAATAAAACATTTCGAACCAAAAACACGAAAATGTTTAACTTGAGGCAACCTACCAAACAACAATTCATAACAAGTTTGTTTAGTGCCGGGCCTCAAAAGTATTCTATTAAACACATAGCAAGCGGTGTGTACCGCTTCCGCCCAAAATTGATGGCCAAGTTGGCTATCATCAAGTATAGTGCGAGCACACTCCACTAGCGTCCTATTCTTTCTCTCAACTACACCATTTTGAGGAGGTGCACGAGGGAAAGAGAAGGTGTGTGTAATACCAACTTCATCACAAAATGTCTCAAAAGACTCATTCTCAAATTCACCTCCATGATCACTACGAATAGTGACAATGGTGGTTCCTAAGAGATTTTGTACTTTCTTAACAAATATTGTGAAGTTTTCAAAAGCTTCATTTTTATTACATAATGAAAACACCCATGTAAATCTCGAATAATCATCTACGATGACAAGTCCATATCTTGCATTTCCTAAGGAAGCAACTCTAGTTGGCCCAAATAAGTCTAAATGTAATAGCTCTAGTGGCCGTTTAGTAGAAATGCTTTTCTTAGGTTTAAATGAAGATTTAGGAAGCTTGCCACGTTGACAACAATCACAAAAACTTTTCTTTTCAAAAACGAGCTTCGGATAACCTTTAATGAAATTTAATTTTGAAAGCTTATAAAGTGTTCCAAAGTTCACATGTCCAAAGCGTCGATGCCATAAGTGTTGTTCACTTGTGTTAGCAACGAGACATTGTTCATAAGACTTAGGAAGATCCAAAATATAAATATCTTTATGACGAGTGCCGGAAAACAATAATTCATTATTATCTTTTCTTAAAATATGACACAATTCTTTCGCAAAGCTAACTTTGTAACCTTTGTCACAAAGTTGGCTTATTGAAATAAGATTATGATTTAAGCCATTAACTAGATAAACATCACTAATTAAGGGTTTAGATGGGTTACCCACTTTACCAACACCTATGATGGTTCCGCTCTCGTTGCCTCCAAATACGACGCGGTTTCCATTTGCGATGGGAACAACTCCGGAGAGCAAACTAGCGTCACCCGTCATGTGTTTTGAACACCCGCTATCAAGTATCCAATTCCCCTTGGAGCTAAATTTAAATTTGTTGCTCCTTTTGTTTTTCTTTTCCTTGAGTACCTAAAGATAGAAAATTTCATATCATGGTACCCAAGGTCATTGGGTCCAAAAGATTAGACCTTTGGAAGCCAAGTCCAATTGGACTTAGACTTCCCCACATAATTTCTACTATGCACAACATCCGAAAAATAAGCATTCATATACACTTGTTTTTCATCCATACTTGTGTCCTTTGGGCTCCAAATAGTGAAAATCTTGGGAGCCCTCATCCTATTGGGTGCATACATGCGTTGTTGGTTTCTATGTGATGCATGTCGTGGATAGGAATAAGGAACATGATGGAATGGTGCCTGCGGATAATTATTCATATGATGTTGTGGGTGAACATATGCATGTAGGGGAACACGTGCGTGAGGGTGTCTCACATGGTGTGCACGTGCCCGCGAATTTGTTGCATAAAAATCATCATATGTGTGAGCCGGTGGAGTAGGACGTATGTTCCTACGTGGCATGGTATTGGTGTACATATAAGCATGCCCTTCTTTGGAGGTCCACCCAAAGTGGGTTTCTTTCCGAAAGCGGGTGTGGACGAGGTGGAAGCACCATTGGTAGAAGAACTACCAATAGAGTGTTTGCTACCACTCGTAGAGTCACCGGAAGTTGGCCTAACAAAAGTAGTGGCCGATTTGGATGAACATCCCATCGTATACCCCAAGCCAATGTGGTGGTTGGCCGAAAGTAAGTCACTTAGGATTTTATCCAAATGGTCCTTACCCTTATTGAATTTATTAATACGGCCTAATGTGTTCTCATATTTCTCGATGAGAGAACGCATTGAGGTATCCAAATTGGATACTTGCGATGTGAGCACATAAACACGAGATTTAAGATTCTCATTCTCAATACTCAAAGTCGAGTTTTGAGAAGTCAAATCCGCTATCTTATGTTCCTCCGGATCTTCAATGCAAACATGTTCAAGTTGAGTCTTGAGATTAACAATCTCATTCCTCAACCCTTCAACAACGGTGTCGTTGTTGGTGATGATAGTTTTAGGCGAGGTTTGAATGCTAGCTAGGTCATCTTTTACTTTAGTATATCTATTTACTAATTTAGTGTATTTAGACCATAATTGAGAATTAGCATTCCTAAGGTCACCCATAGTTACCTCATCGCCTTCGTCGTCTCTATCATCGGAAGAGGAGGATCCTTGATCATGCTCCTCTCTTGCCATGAAGCACATGTGCGCTTGCTCCACTTGCTCATCGTCCGACTCTCCGCTTGAGGAATCCTCGGAGTCGGTGAATGTTGCTCCGACAAGTCCCTTTTTGTTCCCTTTCTTGTACTTCTTGGACTTATCGAATTTTGGCGCCTTCCACTTCTCCTTTTGTTTGTTGAGAGGACACTCCGCTTTCATGTGTCCTGGCTTATTGCACTTGAAACACAAAGGAGAGGAGGAGGCGTTAGAAGAACCAAATTTAGTTTTGTTCTTATAGTTACCTTTTCGGAAGAAACGATTGAACCTCTTGGCCGTGAGAGCCATGGACTCCAAGTCCAACTCGTTTTTCGAGTCTTCATCATCGGTTGATGTGGATGTGGATGGAGCGGCCTTGAAAGCAATAGCCTTCTTCTCTGGCTCGTCTTGTTTTAGGTAGGACTTCATCTTTTCCTGCAATTTTAGCTTGCTATCCTTGCGTACCTCGTATGACATTAAAGTACCCATTAGTTGAACTACGGTGTACTTATTCATATCATTACCTTCCTCGATGGCGAAGGTACGCTTTTCCCAAGAAGGAAGTCCTTCGATAAGCTTCGAACACTTCTCCTTTTGGGTGTAGGTTTTACCGAGAGCCTCCAACTCGTTTATGATGTCGACGAAGCGAGCGTAATACTCCTTCATCTTCTCGCCCTGTTGCATATGAAACATTTCGTAATCTTTGTTAACAACAACGAGTTTAGAGTCTCTTACCCTACTCGTCCCTTCATGTAGTATGAGGAGGGAGTTCCAAATTTGATATGCACTCTTACATGTGCATATCTTATTGAATTCCTCGGGCTCCAATGCGCATTGCAAGGCGTTCATTGCCTTGGCATTGCTTACCTCCGCGGCGACTTCCGCGGTTGTCCATTTCTCAAAGTCTTCTTCGGCGGGCTCGACGTATTCCTTCATCGTGGTCCTCCATAGAGATGCACTCCGGAGGAAGGTTTCCATCCGGCATTTCTAGTACCCGTAGTTAGTACCGTTGAAGAATGGAGGCCTCGTTGAGGAATGTCCTTCCATCACCGAAGATGCTCCTTCACGGTTCCTGAAGGTGCCATAGTCGGAAGGTGGACGCACGGTCTTGTTGTCGTTGGCAAACATAGCTAAGTATCTGGCTCTGATACGAAATGTAATGCCCTACAAGCTACTGCACAAGTACTAGAGGGGGGGTGAATAGTACTTTAAAAATAACAGGGAGTATAATTCCTAATTATAGTGCAAACAACTACCAAATCAATTTGCGGAAGCTTAAATTGAAGACAACAACAAAATTAACAATTCTAACAAGAGATATTACTGAGTTCGGATCCACCCTAGTCTCCCCGACTTATTCCCGGTGATCCTACGTCCCAACCACCCGGATCCCCTCCGGATACTTGAGTTAGAAACCCTAACTCAAGATTTCCACTATGAAATACTTGTGAAAAACCTTCACAAGTCAAATCATACAAAATGTAATTTGTGACTCCCACAACCCGGGATCACAACCACACTCTCACAACCGAGAGTGAAACTTACAATTCAAATATGAAATGAAATAAGAAACTTCATACCGACAAAATACCTATGCCTTGAGTAACGCTTTACGAATTAGGGCAAGGATGATTTTGAGGAAGAAGAAGTGGCACCAAACCCAAGCTCCAAGATGTAGATCAGCGATGGAGAGCTTTGGGGATGTTGGTGACCTAGAATCAAGCACTTGGCTTGGAAGGCTTCACACTCAATGAATCTCTCTTTGGAAGTAAGAGTGAGGAGAGATTTTTGAATGGAATGAATGAGCTTTGAATGAGCTTGGAATGATTTCTCTTGAACTCTAAACTTGCAATAATATCAGCCTTGGCAGCAATGAATGCAGCCCATCAAGTATATATAGGATAGAGGAGAGAGAGAGAGAGAAAAACGTTTCAATTAAAGCTCCAACGGCTCTTTTCTGAACCCAACTAGTCGGTCAAAGAACAACCACCGACCGACTAGTTCATCAACTAGTCGGTCGGTCAATTAACTTATACCGACTAATGAGTGAACAAAGAAAAGATCAATGCACAGACAAAAGGAACTAGTCGGTCCAAGAAGAGTAGCTGACCGACTAGTTTCACAACTAGTCGGTCGGTTACTCAACTGAGACCGACTAACAGATAAAACTGAAGTCTGAGCACAAATTGACTTAGTCGGTCCAAGAACAAATGTTGACCGACTAATTCACCAACTAGTCGGTCGCCAAATGAGCTTAGACCGACTAATGATAAACAGTAAGTTAGGTGAAAATTTGGCATGTACAGTAAAAGTAAACTAGTCGGTCCAAGAAGGAAAGTTGACCGACTAGTTCATCAACTAGTCGGTCGATCAATGAACACAGACCGACTAATGATAAACAGTATCTTAGGCTCAAATGTGCATGTACAGGGAAAGCTCAACTAGTCGGTCACAGAAGCATCACTGACCGACTAGTTCACAAACTAGTCGGTCGGTGAGTCAACTTAGACCGACTAACTGTAAACAGTAAAGAGCTTGAAAATGACTGAGAAGAACTAGTCGGTCCAAGAAGCTTTGCTGACTGACTAGATCACCATCTAGTCGGTCAGTTCTTCTTCTTGAACCAGCTAACATGCACAAGAAGTCGCGAATCGAAGCGCGATGCTTCGGGAAGGATTGTATGGACTTCTACTAAGATCCTAGAGCTAAGATAGGAGCGTTATGAAGATTTAAACCGTAAGACCTACTCAAGGGTTAACATTCTACGAAAGAAGCTTAAAGACTATAAATAAAACTTGACGATACCGTCTTCAATAGCTTCAATCGAATCTTCATGACTTCTAAAGTGGTCCATAAGCTTCAACGAAGCTTTAGGCATACGATCACGTGCTTTGAGAAGTCTTGAGACGTCGTAATTGATATTCATCTGAATTTGGCGACGATCTCCATAACTGCGCTCACAAAGTGTTAGTTCACGTTATATGTATGTTTGTTCATCATCCATGACCAAATCCGGGGAGTCCAATATCCAACAAAGTGGGCTGTGTTACTCGGCCGAGTGGCCTGTTGCTGGAGTCAACTCTTCTTCTCCTTGCCTCTTCATCGATTCTATCGATTTCCTTCTTCTTCCACTCGTCTTCCAGCGTCGTTAGCTCCTCGATAGAGCCATGGGCGACGCTCCGGTACATGTGCAAGTCCTTTAAGCTCATTTTTGCTCCCGATTGCTCTATATTTCCTGAAATCCGACAAAAACAAGAAATAGTGAAAAGTAACGCAATATCGTCGAATTCTCGTGAAAATCGCAATATGAGAAATCGAAATGGCGTGAAAACATGCAAAAAAAGGTGTAAAATATGGAGCGATCAAAATCCCCCAAGCTTACCTCTTACTCGTCCTCGAGGAAGATAAGTAGAGAGACGAACTCGGGAGATGAAAACAAAGAAAATGAAATGAAAAAAAAGAAAGAACACGAGGTGGAAGGGGTCGCTAGATTATTCTCTCAGATCTCAAGCCATAAGCTACACATCACGATAACTTGGAAAATACGAATCACATGCTATAAGGATTTCATATCTTACTTAGACATGATACTTGCAAGGTTTTAAGAACAACAAAAGGGACTCTCTAAATTCATACAATCAATTCATATCCACATCACGCATTTCATAGGATTTAATATACAAATGTTGGCGATGCACTTTTCAATCAAAAGTTATAAATGAAGCATATAAGATACACACCAAGCATGCAATAGAGAATAGAAAAAGAGTCATGGCATTCACATATTTATTTCAAATCATGAAAAATCTCCTATCTAATAAATTTCGCAAAGTCAAAGCATTATCGAATATTCCCATTCATGCACGTCTCCACTCTAATGTCATACTCACTCATATGGTCAAATGAATTCATCCCCCAAGCTTAACTTGAGACGTCGCATCCAACGGAATATAATAATGGAAAATGGGATTTTTGCCTTGGTTTTTCCAAGCATTTTTGTGGCTCCGATAATGAGATAGAGAAATAATTTTTTTATTTTGGACTTTGTTTCTCATTTTTCTTCTTGGATTTTTGTAGGAGCAATTTGATTTGTATTTTTTATTTTTGGCTCCTTTTTTGGCTTTTTGGACTTTTTGGAGCAACCTTTTTCTTTTGCAGGGATTTTTGGAAATAGATGCGATATAAGTAGCTTTAGGAGGTGAACTCAAGTGACATGTAGAGAATAAAAAGATATATGTGGAGAAAGAAATAATTTAGCACTCGGTTCACTCTAAGATGTGCACGAACGGTTCAATAAAATAATACTTCAACTAAAACTCATATGTAAGCATGGATATTCTCAATCATTTCAATAAATAGTGAAGTCAAGCAGTAAAGTTTACAGCCATATCAGGCACGCAACAGAAGGTGAATAAGATAATAAAACTGATGCTTCAGATATACTAATGATGCGTGAATCTTGGTGCATTTCCAACAAAAGCATACTAAACACTAATCAATACATTCAGCTTCAATTAAAATCATACATTCATATAGAGGAATCATCAAAAGAATATATAAGCAAGCACATGGATAGCAAGACTATGGAATACTCTAAATAGCATGGCAAGGATTAATAAGTATCGTGATGGCTACTAAAGCAATAAGAGATATCATCATACGAAATTCATCTAGCGGAAGGAGAGAAATGGAAAATAAAGAAATAAAAATAAAAGAGCTGAAAGAAAAGAAAATCAAGCACACAATATGATGCATGAACACACATAAAAGAAAAATAAGATGGAAAAATCAAAAAGATAATGCAAAAATTTTGAAATTTTTTTAAAAACCCTTAAATAAATTAAAATGCAACTAATGCATCTAAATGGCATGGAAATGCACCCCCCCAAGCTTAAACTTCACATTGTCCTCAATGTGATCATAGTGGAAGAATATGAGGAACAACGATAATAATGGGGGGTGAATGAAAAATGATGAAATGAATGACGTGAAATCCTAATGCAACTACATGCAAATACAATGATGCATGAGAGCGATTTTCCCCAAGCTTATACCAAACAATCCTATTCAAATGACTCGATCAAAAATGTCACGGCTTTGCTAAGCAAGATTGAGTCAAACGAATAAGAATGTGAGTATTCACTTGAAAGAAATGCTCGATGGGTGGTGAGAAAAAAGGATGTGACACAACAAAATATGAAAGGGCAATTAATATATATAATGGGTTTGGGGTATTAAAATTTTTGCTGACATCATATGAGGTGATATTTATTCAAGCAAATCTATACGGTCCTCTCGCTGTCGAGAGAATTCGTGTTTATTTAAAGCATAAAAATTTCTACACTACTAGATTGATATCACCTATAGCAAAAGGCGGATCCTGTATCTTTGCCGGTGCAGGCAACTGCTCCAACTGCTCCTTCCGTGGCTCTGCCAGATGTGTATGTCCACAGACACCAACGAACTCCAGTAATGCATCCTCCAGCATTCCCACAAGTACTCCACATGTACCCTGCAGAGAATAGGATGCATCAGTTTGCTGCAAAAATTTCACCCTCATAATAAAAGTATTCCAAAGAGGATCGTCAATAGAAATATATGAAATAAATAGTGGTGGACGATACTTCCCTGGAAATAATTCAATATCCTCTTGTGCTTTGATAGATATCTTCGTGGTGTGCTCTCTCAGCTGCTCACGTAAATCTGGATCATAGGTGTGGACCTCCTCGATAGGCTCGTCAAACTGTTACATGTCCAAGCATACCTCCGGTCCATAATCATATGTGTGCTGCAAAAGGTATGACGTGTCAAAAATATCTGAATCAAAATAAATATCGAATGGAATGCATGATTCAGAAATGCGGTGGGTAAAAATATCTCCCTGAGTGGGAACAGTAAGCTCTGTGGGATAGTCCTCGACGTCAGTGGAAGGATGAGGTGGCTGCGGGAGCTCCAATGGAGGAGGGTAGTGCTCGGGATCCTTATGAATGGCTGTGTCCTCATCCCGATGTACGACCTCCTTAGTGATAAGCTCTGGCTTTGTGTGTAAGGCCTCATCAAAAGCATGCTCTGGATCCGCATGTGAGGCCTCCTCGTCAATATGCTCTGGCTCGACAGTGTGCTCCTTTGCCTTCTCATCAACTATCAATGTAGGCTCTCTCTGGAATGCTGATGCTGGCTGCTCATGTGTGTCAACTCGTGGGGATGTATCATGTGGAGGGGAATGCCTGTAAGCAATCTGAAAATATATTCTATCCCCATCAAGACTGACATAGATGTCCTCCTCAATTGTTCCTGCAGTTGAAACACGGTTCATAACAAAATCTGCAAATCATAGCTCAAATGCATCACCTGCTGTAATGCTCTCTGAACCGGTGAATCTCACTGACTCCAAGAGGCCCTCCAATAATCTCTGAAATGCGTCCTCCCCTGGTTGTGCATATGACTCAATTTTTGCTTCCTCTTCTGCCTCTTCGTCCATCCACTCTTCATATGTAATAGCTGTATCGTATGATATGGAATCGATGACGGCACGTTCTGGCTCTGGTAATATGACTGAAGATGCTTCTTGTCCATAAGATGAAGAAGCAGAACTGATATCTTTGGACATCCCTGCAATCTTAAGCATGAGCGCATTCATTTTAAGTACCCTCTTTGCCCATTCCAATTGGAGGTTGCTCTTATCAAGCCTGGCTTGTATTTCAATCTGGTGTGCATGCATCTCATCAAAAAAGTTTTCTCCCGTCTGAGCACTCTGATCAAAATAGTATTCTCCCATCTGAGCACTCTGATCAAAATAGTAATTTCCCATCTGAGCACTCTGATCATAATAGTATTCTCCCATTTGAGCACTCTGATCATAATAGTATTCTCCCATCTGAGCACTCTGATCAAAATCTGTTGTCCACGTAGTATAATCCATAGCACCTGATCAACAAAGATAAATACCTAGAGAAAAATATCAGTGGCACAAAGGAATATAGAAATGATAATAATGGTGGCGGGGGTGAAAATTTCTTTTAAATTTTTTTTAGCCTAATCAACCTAATTGTGACAAATTGGCACCCAACGGGAAACACCTCCCCAACAACGGCGCCAAAAACTTGATCTATCCAAAATATAACTCCGAGAACAACCAAGTATGGCGCAATTTACACGGAGATGAATCCCCGGCAACGGCGCCAAAAACTTGATCGCTACAAAATGTAACTCAAGAGCACAACCTAATATGGCGTAAATGCACGGAGATAAATCACCGGCAACGACGCCAAAAACTTGATCGGCCCCGGATATACACCCGGAGAATGATTGTAGTTTTACCGCAAGTGAACGGTCAAGTGGCGAGCGGGTATCGAACACGAGGAGGTGGTGTTGGCTCCAATCTATCCTAGGTTGGTTTGACTACGAATGTTTTATTGGTGGAGATGGTTATGGAATGATATAATGGAAATGGTGGTGGATGTCGGTGTCGGTGATAAAGAAGTCGGATAAAGTATCGATTCAAATTTAATACAATAAAAGAGTCTAGAGTTAGGGAATCCCCACTACTGATCGTCATACATCATTGTAAATAGTGAATCTCAATATTACTAGGCTTGTGTTGGGGTGAACTAGTTGTAACTGAATAGAGAACCAAGCTCACGCTCTCGCGCTATTTCCGGTCTATAGCAAGCTAGGATAGGGCCCAATCTCTTGCAAACCCTAGCCAAAGCCACTAGCATTAGGATCGACATCATCGTTCAATCGCCACACGAGCCCACTCTAGTGCAAACTCGAGTTACGATCTAGGTTGTGATAGTTTGTATTCGTCCAATCTCTTGCAAACGAATATGGGTATAGATTTATAATAAAAATCCTAGCTTTGGTCCAATCTCTTGCAAACCAAGTCTAGAGAATCTCGATTATAAACCTAAATCGATTATCTAGGCCTTCCCATCAATTAGAATCCAATCTCTTGCAAACCCCAATCGATGGAAATCCCTAGCTATCCGTAATAAATCGATCACAACCTAATCTCCTAGCAATTCTAGCAATTTAGAAATTCATTCATCACAAATCTGAAATTAGATCCATAGGGTTCATCCCCATGCCCTAGAACAACAAATCTACTCAAGCATAGCAATAACGATATGAGAATCAATAAAAATCATTGCTTGCATACAAAAAGATAGAAAAACAAAGATTCAAATAACAAGAACAAAATACTTAGCTTTTATGAAGATTTTCAATCCAAATACAAGCTTTTAGATCCAAGAGGGGGCCTAGGGCATGGCCTAACCTCTAAATAATCACTAATAAAACATTTTGGGAACCCCCTCTAATGAAGGCTACAACCCTCTTATATAGCCCCCAAAAACCCTAGCAAAAGCCCCTAAAATCGCCCAAAAAATCGTGACCAAACTGCCCCTGCGCAGCCCAGCGGAACGGCTCACTCGGCCGAGTAACAAATGTCGCTCGGCCGAGTGACAAACCCTGTAGATTTCCAGTAAACAGTACTCTATCAAAAAACTGTCAAAAACTGGTCACTCGGCCGAGTGAAAAACTCACTCGGCCGAGTGAAAGTGTCACTCAGCCGAGTGACACTGATACGCGAATTCCTGCTCTGCAGCATCAACTTGCAGAAATTCTCCAGATTTCAGCCGACCTCCGATTGGCGCGTTCTTGATAGCGTTGGAACCGTCATGAAGTATACTATCCATAAAAAATATGAGAAAAATACTTTGAATTCTGGAATGATAGCAGATTTCAAAAGAGTGGAAGGCTGTCTGAAAATCTGGGCGCTCGTGTCATCGGCTTCACTCGGCCGAGTGGGATTCTTCGCTCGGGCGAGTGGACTTCTCTACTCGGCCGAGTAGATCTTCTAATGTTCTCCCTAGAATTTCAAAGAGTCGGATTTGATTTCTTTCAGAAGTCCTGACTCACTCGGGCGAGTGGCGATCTCTACTCGGCCGAGTGGAGGTAACCACTCGGCCGAGTACATTGTGGCTCAAGATCCCTTCGTATCAATTGTACTCGGCCGAATCCGCTTCTTCACTCGGCCGAGTGGGCTGTGTTACTCGGTCGAGTGGCCTGTTGCTGGAGTCAACTCTTTTTCTCATCGCCTCTTCATCGATTCTATCGATTTCCTTCTTCTTCCACTTATCTTCCAGTGCCGTTAGCTCCTCGATAGAGCCATGGGCGACGCTCCGGTACATGTGCAAGTCCATTAAGCTCATTTTTGCTCCCGATTGCTCTATATTTCCTGAAATCCGACAAAAACAAGAAATAATGAAAAGTAACGCAATATCATCGAATACTCGTGAAAATCGCAATATGAGCAATCGAAATGGCATGAAAACATGCAGAAAAAGGTGTAAAATATGGAGCGATCAGTTAAAAAGGTGAACATAAAGTGAAAGACGTGCATTGACTTTACAGAGCTGAACAAGGCTTGCCCGAAGGACATCTTCTCGCTTCCGTAAATTGACCAACTCGTGGATGCTATAGCCAGCCATGAGCTCCTCAGTTTCATAGATGTGTACTCTGGATACAACCAGATCTGTATGATGAACCAGACTAGGAGCATACATCTTTTCTAACAGACCGATGCATATATTGCTACAAGGTGATGCCCTTTGGTCTGAAGAACTCTACGGCCACCTATCATCATATTGTCACCAAAATGTTTACAAAATAGATTAGTAAGACAATGGCGGTATACATCAATGATATGCTGGTCAAATCCCTGGAAGCAGACAGATATGTTGCTGACTTGGAGGAGACCTTTGCCATCCTACTGAGATACTATATGAAGCTCAACCTAAGAAAGTGCATCTTTAGTGAAACTTTTGGGAAATTTCTGGGCTTCATGGTCCATCACAGGGGGATCGGGGCCAACCTGGAGAAGATCAATGTCTTGATCGACATGAGGTCCCCTATGAAGGTGAAAGAGGTCTAGTACCTTACCAGACGAGTGGCAGCTCTTAATCGCTTCATCTCCAGAGCCACTAATAAATGTCTACCATTCTTCAAGGCACTGCAGAAGGGAAAATACTTCCAATGGACAGAGGAATGTGGGCATGCTTTTATGTAGCTCATGGAGTACCTCAGTTGATCTCCCCTCATGTCCAAACCTAAGGAAGGTGATACACTTCTCCTCTACCTTGCAGTTTCTGCAAACACGGTTAGCTTGGTCCTTAACTAAGAGGAAGACACCGCGTAGTGGGTGATCTACTATGTCAGTTGGTCCCTCTTAGACACAGAGACCAGATACCCATAGATCGAAAAGCCGGCCTTCATGCTGATTATGGTGGAAGCATGGAAGCTCAGCCGTACTTTCAAGTGAAATCGATTGTGGTCCAAGCAACATACCCACTGTGTCACATACTTCAGAAGCCAGGTGCATTAGAATGGATCGACGAGTGGGCAGTCGAGCTCAGTGAGTTTGATATCTAGTTTAAGTCATGGACTGTTGTCAAGGGTAAGGCACTGGCTGACTTTGTTATAGAGTACACTTATAACCATGTGTTCTCTCCTTAGAACTTACTGGAGGATCATAGGACATGGACCATCTATGTGGATGGATCCTCGACTGAGCAAACTTCAGGGGCTGGCATAGTTAGCTCTGAGGGCACTCAGCTTCCTTATGCCCTCATGTTCAATTTTAAAGCCTCCAATAATAAAGCGGAGTATGAAGCCCTCATTACAGGGCTTAAGCTAGCCAAATAGATCACTGCACACAATACTGTTGTCTGTTGTGACTCTTAACTTATCATTAACCAGGTCAATAATGGTTACCAGATGAAGAAGAAGGAGCTACAGACATACGTTAAAATTTTTTGAGCATTACTGGATGATTTCCAGACCTCCCAGGTGGAGCACATTCCCCAGGCCCAGAACAACACCGCTGATACACTATCCAAGCTGTCCATAGACATAGAGGATGACCTCAAGGTCATTCCGATTGAAATCCTACAACACCCAACATGGCTTAGAGAGCATGTCTGTGTCATGGGTTTGGCCCCATCTTGTGTGGATCCCATCGTTCATTACCTCCCTCACCAGACCCACCCAGAATATAGAGCTGTGGCCAAAAAGCTGAGGCTCATGTTGGCAACGTACACCCTCCTTGATGATGTCCATTACAAAAGAGGCTACTCTTCCCTTCTGCTGAGGTACCTCCGTAAGCATGAGGTCCAGCCGGTGATGGAGGAGATACATGAAAGGATGTGTGGCAATAACTACGGAAGCAGGTCCTTTACACATATAATCCTGAGGGCTGGGTACTAATGGCCCATGCTGTAGCAGGATGTTAAATCATATGTCAGTGATCCGACACCTGCCAGTGCTTCTTCAACATCCCAAAGCTACATTCTGATGAACTGACCTCCCTCACCCTGGTGTGACCATTTGCAAAATGGGGGATCGACCACATTAGATCTTTACCGACAGTAAGATCCAGAGCCACACATGCCATAGTAGCCATCAAATATTAAACTAAGTGGGTAGAAGCAGCACCTTTCTCCTCCTTGACAGAGGCCAAGACCCCTGCCTTCGTCTGGAAGGAGGTGATATGCCAGTTTGGGGCTTTGCACTCCATAGTCACTGATAATGGGAAGCAATTCAACAATGCTATCTTTAAGGCAAAATGCGAGTAGTATGGTATCCAGCACCACCTCTCTACTCTTGACCACCCTTACCCTGGTGCGGCCATTTGCAAAATAGGGGATCGACCGCATTAGATCTTTACCATCAGTAAGATCCAGAGCCACAATGCCATAGTAGCCATCGAATATTAAACCAAGTGGGTAGAAGTAGCACCTCTCTCCTCCTTGACAGAGGCCAGGACCGCTGCCTTCATCTGGAAGGAGGTGATATGCCAGTTTGGGGTTTTGCACTCCATAGTCACTGATAATGGGAAGCAATTCGAAAATGCTATCTTTAAGGCAAAATGTGAGTAGTATGGTATCCAACACCACCTCTCCACTATTGACCACCCTTAAGACAATGACCAAGTCGAATCTGTTAACAAAGATGTCAAAAATATGCTCAAGAAGAAGCTCAATGACATGAAAGGAGCATGGGTCGAGAACCTCCCTTATGTGCTCTATTCATATCGCACTACCAGGCAGACCAGAATCGGTTAGACCCATTCATCTTAGCATTTGGAGTCGATGTAGTGGCTCCGATGGAGGTGGCTCTCCTAACCTTCTAGGTGAGGTACTTCAATGAAGCTACCAATAATCGAGCTCTGGCCTTGAAACGAGACCTTACTGAAGAAAGAAGAAACAACGCTCAGATCTAAGCAAACTCCTGCAAGTGAGCGTATGCTTAATACTACATCAAGAAGGTCCAGGTAAGGCACTTCCAAAAGAGAGCACTAGTCATTTGGCACATCCTTCATACATGAGATGGGATGGAAAATAGCAAGCAACCACTGGGGCCGAACTGGGACGGCCTTTACCACATCCGGGTGGTCCTCATCTCAGGGGCCTACCAGCTCAATACTCTGGAGGGCATTCAGGTCAAATGTCCATGAAATACTGAGAATCTCCAGAGGTACTACCCTTAATCAGGTGCCAATGAGGTACCCCTCTCCTGTACTTAAGTTCAAGCAAAATAAAAGCATCTATTTTCGAACTCCAAATACTTGTGTAATCTCTTTTCCTAGACCTCAGCTTATTCTTGGGCCAACGGTCCCAGTGCAGACCTCTAGCATTCGACCCAGGTCGTGCCACGTCTAAACTAAGCCCTCAGATCAGGCTGGGGCCAACACACTATTGAGGCCCAAGGTCCTATCACAACCTCTGGCATTTGACCTAGGTTATGCCATGTCCGAACTAAGCCCTCAGCTCAGGTTAGGGCCAATGTGCTATGGAGGCCTAAGGTCCCTGCATAGACATTTGGCATTCGACCCAAATCATGCCACGACCCAACCAAGCCCTCAGCTCAAGTTGGGGACAGCGTGCTATCAAGGCCCAAGGTCCTTGCATAGACATCTGGCATTCAACCCTGGTCGTGCCATGTCTTAAGTAAACCCTTAGTCCTGGTTGAGGCCTCGACCTTTGGTGCTCGACCTAGGTCATGAACAGTCCAAAGTAAGCCCTCAGTCCCTGCTGAGGCCTTGACCTCTGGCATTCGACCTCTATTGTGCCACGTCCAAAGTAAGCCCTCAGTCTCTGCTAAGGCCCCAACCTCTGGCACTCGACACAGGCCATGACACGTCCAAATTAAGTCCTAAGTGAAGGCTAAGGCCTCGAGCTCTGGCATTTGACCCAGGTTATGCCACATCTAAGTTAATCCCTCGGTCTAGGCTAAACCCCTGACTTCTGGCATTTGACGCAGGTCCTGCCACGTCCAAATTAAGCCTTCAGTCTAGGTTGAGGCCCTGACCTCTGGCACTCGACGCCAATTATGCCATGTCTAAATTAAGCCCTCAGTCCTAGCTGAGACCCCGACCTCTAGCACTCAACCATGGTTTTGTTATGTACAAACTAAGTGTCAAACAAGGTATAACATCAAGTGAAGTACAGTAGGTAACAAGTGGTACTTGGTAGGTCGGGAATTGGCTGTAGTAAGGCGTGAAGGTTAACAGTGTTGGATCTGAGCTTCGAATTAGTCACTAAGCCCTTAGTCCAAGGTGGGGCCCCGTTACTGTGGAGACCCTAGGATCCTGATGCTGACATCTTACGATTTACCCAG
The DNA here is from genome assembly GCA_030789695.1 of Scilla litardierei. Taxonomy (NCBI): domain Eukaryota; kingdom Viridiplantae; phylum Streptophyta; class Magnoliopsida; order Asparagales; family Asparagaceae; genus Scilla; species Scilla litardierei. The sequence continues at coordinate 197,178,020 of CM061142.1, forward strand.
GTCTCATCGCATCCAAACCAAGCTGGTACAGCCTAAGGCTAAAGCTCCTACCTCTGTCGTATCACCCCGGATGCATCGCAGCTTAGCCTCCAACTCAGGCTGGGATCCCTACTGAACCGACCTCAAAAACTCCACGGGGTAAGTGGCTCTCAGCACAAGTCATGCTACCTCCAGTTAAACCCTAGACCAAGCTTGGGCCCTCTCACTACAACCCTAAAGATCTTGTTATCTTCAACTTCTGGTTATCCCCAGCGGACTCGTTGATATTACCTAAGGCTCTGAGCAGAGGTTGCATGCATGCAAGTCCAGAGCTTCAGCCTCTCCCTTGCTCAAAAGACCAAGGGGCTAGCACATACTTAGCAACACATGATCAAGAAGACATGATGTGACTTCAGTATTATTCTTTTGAGTTCAAGTCCGAGGTCAGCCAGCACAACAGAATTGAAGAGTTAAATAGAAGAAAAGAATGATGAGTTGAGTGAAAGCGAAGAATAAAATTATGTAAAAAGTTTTTTCAAAATGCTGCCCGTCCATCTCAATAAGTCTCTTTGTACAAAAATTGTCCGACCACTGTGGCGTACAATAAAAAAGAAGAAAGGAAAAAAGTACAAGCTACAAATTCAGCTTAGGATGCTCTTTCGCCGTTGGTGCCTCATCTCGAAGAGTCTGACCAAAGGTCCTTTAGCAGCTACAATGGAGGGTCCTGCGATGGTTCAAGGTTTATTAGTCAGAGGAGCAGAGGTAGGTAGGATGTCTAGGAATTGTTGGTCCAATTAGTCTGTTAATTAGGTCGTACGATTTAATTTTGATGATGACAAACAAGTCATGTGTGACTAACATCCTTCATTAAGTGATTTCAGGGGGAAAGTGCAAAATAAATCTTGTTGGCAAGAGAGAGCGATTGTACGTGGATATTGGTGCGAAAAGGAAATTCAAATGATTCTACATTATCTATATTCAGAATCAAATGAAGACTTGAATTGGTCAAGTAACTGATTGGATACTCAAGGGATTCTCTACTTGATTTCAAACTCCATGTTCTCATCCAAACACAATGCACTTGGTCTCCTATTCAATCTCCTATTCAGCCTCATCCAGAAACACTCAAAATAAAAACCACTATCCCTTTATCACGTAAAAAAGGCAACATAAAGAAATTATAGTTCTGTGCTTTTTTTTCGAAATCAAAAACTATTTGAACAGCCGCATTCATTTTGAGTCTTGTTGTTTTTTATCTCATCCCATTATCTTACTGACACATTCCTCATGAAACAAAAATTAATAAAACAAAAGGAGACACACATCACATATATTTATTACGTCTCTTTTTTTGGTTGTGCTACTGAATAATGCACGAACAAAAAAATCAAATATTTTTGTGGTGCTCCTGTCATTTGCGTAAACAATTTGGAACACACAAATTTTTTGTTGCGTCCTCTGTCAAACTCTCGCACGCACGCAAATTCTTTACGTTCTCTTTTTTGTGGCGCCTCCTGTTGCAAGCAACGCAAGAAAACATTATTTGGTGATTATTTGTTGTGCCTTCCTCTGTCAAAAACAAGCTTCTTCTTTCTGGGTGTCGCAGATTTCAAGTGCAGATTCCAGATTCGTGCATTCGACTTCGTGCGCTCATATCTCCCGATCCAGACGTCGGATCGACTCTCCGTTTCCACCCACGCGACCACATTTTCATGATCTTCGCAATAGTGATAGTCTCCTTTGCTCAGTCCACAGGATTATAGTTCGGGAGTTTTTCTATAGATCAGCCACTGCAGAATTCAGATTCACGCAGACGTCTTTCAAAGACTATATCTTCCAATCCAGACATTGGATCAGCGAACCGTTTGCGCTCACGCGATCACAATCTCATAAACTTTATCACGGTGATATCTCTCTGATTTTTTACTGCAGTATTAAAGCTATTTGAATCTGTTTTTGTTGTGAGATTGTATTGTGAATAGCTTTACTCTGAAGCTATCTCTGTGCTTTAACTCTTAAAATATATCTTTGTACAGTGAGATTACTACCTGTAAGTGTGATTAGTTTTATTGAGTGAAATCATCATAGGACTTGGGGTCGGAGTTTTGGCGGGGAGCCACTCCGTCAAAAATATCTGTGTCCAATTATCTCAGTGATTGTGGTTGTTTTTAAATTTGTGCCACACACCCTATTAACCCCCCTCTAGGGTGTTTTTCAATTGGTATCAGAGCAGGATTCCTTTTAGACTCAAAGTCTAGTGGAATTTCGATCCTATGGCACAAATTCTGCACACGTACTCATATGACATGCATAATCAAAGAGAAGGACAGTCATATCTTAGATCACCTCTATTTGATGGTACGGACTATAGTTACTGGAAACAACGTATGTCCATACACATCAATGGTATCGATATGGCATTATAGAAAATAATCAGTGAAGGCTTTACACTATTTGATAAACCCACTCCTGAGCCGCAAAAAGAAAATGATTAGTTACAAAATATAAACTATAAGGCCATGAGCATCTTGTATTGTGGTCTTAGTAAAACTGAATTTAACCGCATTAGTTCTTGTTATACTGCTAAGGATATTTGGACGAGACTTGAAGTAACTCATGAGGGAACTAATGAAGTTAAGAAAACTCGTATTAGAATGTTATTACAGAAATATGAAAATTTTGCTATGATGCCTAATGAGTCTATTGATGCTATGTTTTCTCGTTTTGCAGATATCGTCAATCCATTGAAATCCTTAGGGAAGGACATCCCAGAGGAAGATTTGGTTGGAAAGATTTTATACTCTTTATCTGGCGATTAGATTCAAAAGAGGACGGCGATTGAAGAAGCACATGACTTGGTTGACATCAGTTTCGAGAAGTTAATAGGATAATTAATGGTTTTTGAGGTTCAATTGAAGATGGCCAATGATATCACACCAAAGATGGAAGAGAAATCTAAGAAGGAGGAAACAAAGGAAAAGAATTTAGCTTTTCAAGTCTCCAAAATGCTCAAGGAGGAGATGAAAGCATGGCTTTTGTTACAAGGAAATTTGTGAAATTTGTGAAATTCATGAAAAAACAACAAAAGAAGGATGGGAAGCATTTGGGGAACCAAGAAAAACGAAGAAAATGATGGAAAAAGTTCTGCACCTCAGTGTTTCAGATGCAACAAGAGAGGGCACATGAAAGCAGAATGTCCACTTCTAAAAGGAAAAGAAAAGGAAAAGACTGGTGATGTAGAAAAGAGGACATCAAAGCTAGGAATGGTGGCTACGTGGGGGAGAAAGTGATGCAGAGGGGCTCTCCTCAGATGATGACTGGAACGAAAACACTGAAACTTGCTTTATGGCTGGAAACAAAAAGGTAAAAATTAGCTCTCTTGTTCAAATCTTTGATGATGAAATGAATATTAATGATGATGTGTTTTCTAGCATGTAGGAAGCTTATGAATTTCTTGTAGAACTCCATCAAGAAATGGGTCCTAAATTCCTTAAACTAAAAAAAGTTCGTGATTCATTAAAAGAGGAACTAGGGAGCATGACAAGAGAGAGAGATGAGCTTTTCGTTAAGTGGAAAGAACAAATGGAAATAATATACAATTTTGATGAAACCCAATTAGAAACAAAAACCTTAGAGCTAGAAAATACTAATAAAAAATGGCTATGTTAGACCTTGGCAACGTTAATTTAGCTAAAGAATTAAAGGAGAAAATTAGCAATCTTGGCTCTAAAGATTCTGAAATAAAATCGTTGAACCTAAAAGTGGTAGCTATGAAGAAAAATTAGAAGAGCTTGAAAAAGAAAAATCTAATTTAATAAATGGAAAACACATAGCCATCGATTTAGAAACTAGCGAAAAAGAAAAAAGATATGAAACTAAGATTAGTGAACTTGAGAATGAAAATCAAAATCTTAGCTTGATATTTAAGAAATTCACAAATAGCCAAGAAATTTTTAATAAGATGATAAATGGGTTTAATGAACAATCTAGTAAACAAGGTCTTGGCTTTCAGAAAAAACAACCTAAGAAAAAAAACTAGGAAGACCATTGAAAAGAATTTTGCTAGAGACATGAGCTTTCAACATTGCATACACAAAAATCATATGTCATCTACTAATAAGCATTTCAATATTACATTTTTTTATTGCCACAAAAATGGGCATGTTATGTATGATTGCTTTGCCAGATATTATCCTGCATATTTTATATGGGTTCCAAAGCATTGTACTAACAATTGTGGATCCAAAATTTTGTTACCAAAAGGTGCATCTTCTTTTGTAGGTGCATCTTCAAGAGGAAAATGACAGCATTTGGTACCTTGATAGCGGCTGCTCGAACCACATGACGGGCAACGAATCCCTCTTCATGGCGCTATTAAGGAAAGATGGAGGGACGATTATTCTTGGAGATGGAAAGAAGTGCAAAATCTTGGGTAAAGGTAACATTGGTAAGCATCCTCCTGTGGTTATTGAGAATGTTAATCTTGTTGATGGTTTGGCACATAATTTGTTAAGTGTGAGTCAGCTATGCTCTATAGGCCTTAAGGTGCATTTCAAAAATGACAAAGTATATATTTTGAAAGGTGATGATATTCTTTTCAAGGGTACATCTTATAGTAACATCTACACTATCAAACTTAGTGATTCAAATAATCTAAAATGTTTAGTTGCATCACATGAGACTAGTTGGCTTTGGCATCGAAGATTAGGCCATGCCGGCATGGACCTAATCTCAAAGCTTGCTCGAAAGAAACTGGTGAGAGGTTTACCTCAAATTAGCTTTGATCGGGATAAGCTTTGCGATGCATGTTAACTAGGTAAACAACATAAAAGTAGTTTAAATCCTAAAAACGTTGTTACCACTTCTAAGCGATTGCAACTAATACATTTGGATTTATTTGGACCTACAAAGGTTGCTAGTTTAGGTGGTATGCATTATTGCTTTGTTATTGTCGATGACTTTTCACTTTTCACTTGGGATTATTTTTATTGTCGAGACTTTTCACTTTTCACTTGGGATTATTTTTTGACACACAAACATGAAACTTTTGATGTTTTTAAAATGTTCTGTAAAAAGGTTGAAAATGAAAAAGGTTTTTCAATTGTCAAATTTAGAAGTGATCATGGAGGAGAATTTGTTAATACTAGCTTTGATGATTTTTGTATTTCGAAAGGTTATTCACATAATTTTTCCGCCCCAATGACACCACAACAAAATGGGGTGGTTGAGAGGAAAAACTGTACTTTGGAAGAAATGGCTAGGATCATGATTCATGATTACAAATTGCCTTTATATTTTTGGGCTGAAGCTATACATACTTCTTGCTATATTTTAAATCATGTGTCCATTAGACCCATTTTGAAGAAAACACCTTATGAGCTTTATAGAGAGTTGACTCTTAACTTATCACATTTAAAACCATTTTGATGCAAGTGCTATATTCTGAAAGTAGGCGAAAATCTGGTTAAATTTGATACAAAATCCGATGAGGGTATTTTTGTTGGCTACTCACTGTATAGCAAATCTTATCGAGTATTTAACAAAAGAACTCTTACTATTCAAGAAACTGTACATGTGAAATTTGACGAGAAAATTGCTATTAATGAATCTTCTAATGTTGCAGAATCTTCAGATATTGCAGGTGGCTTGGATGGACTGGAGATAAACACTAGCAATTCCAATGAGCAAGAGAACAACAATGATGGTGTACCAAAAGAAGCAGAAGCTACTATGTCATCACAAGATCTCCCTAAGGATTGGCGCTTCAAGAAGGATCATCCAAAGAACCAAATCCTTGGAGACACGACGAAAGGTATACACACTAGAAGTAGCTTTAATTTGATGGTTAACTTTGCATTTATATCCATTTTGGAGCCTAAAAATGTTGATAGTGCTTTAGAAGATTCCTATTGGATTATGGCAATGCAGAAGGAATTATCACAATTTGATAGGAATCAAGTTTGGAAACTTGTTCCTAAACCAAAAAATCAAACAATTATAGGCACTAAATGGGTATTTAGAATTAAACTTGACGAAATGGGAAATGTTGTGCGTAATAAAGCTAGATTAGTAGCACAAGGTTATAACCAAGAGGAAGGGATTGATTTTGATGAAACCTTTGCTCCCATCGCAAGATTGGAAGCAATTAGGATGCTTTTAGCATTCGCTAGTTTCATGAAATTCAAACTCTTTCAAATGGACGTCAAGAGTGCCTTCTTGAATGGAGTTTTATCTGAGGAAGTCTATGTCAAACAACATCCTGGGTTTGAAGACTCCATCCACCTGGACTATGTTTTCAAGCTTAAACGTGCTTTATATGGGCTCAAACAAGCTTCTAGAGCTTGGTATGAGCGACTTAGCAAATTTCTGCTTGAAAATAATTTTTCCATGGGAAAGGCGGATAAAACTCTATTTGTTAAACATTAAAGCAAAGATCTACTTGTAGTACAAATATATGTTGATGATATCGTTTTTGGTGCTACTAACAATCTACTGTGTGAGGAATTTGCTACATGTATGTCTAAGAAATTTGAGATGAGCCTGATGGGTGAACTCACATTCATGCTTGGTTTGCAAATCAAACAATGTGAGGACGGAATTTTCATTAATCAAGCAAAATATGCAAAGGAGTTAGTGAAGAAGTTTGGACTTGAAAATGCTAAGGAATGCTCTACTGCTATGTCAACGACGGCAACGACGGATAAAGACGAAAAGGGAAAGAAAGTGGATGAACGCTTGTACCGAGGTATGATTGGTAGCCTATTATACTTGACAGCTAGTAGGCCTGATATAATGTTTAGTGTATGTTTATGTGCTAGGTTTCAATCTTGTCCAAAAGATTCCTATCTTTCTCATGTTAAACGAATAATTCGATATGTTAAAGGGACCTTAGGGTTTGGTTTATGGTATGCTTGTTTCACATCATTTGAGCTTGTAGGATATTGTGATATGGATTTTGCGGGAAGTAAAACCGATCGTAAAAGTACCATGGGCACTTGCCAACTACTAGGTATGTCTCTTGTTTCATGGTTCTTCAAGAAGCAAAACTCCATAGCATTGAGTACAACCGAAGCCGAATATGTTTCAGCAGGTTGTTGTTGTCCTTAAATTCTATGGATGAGACAAACCCTCAGATACTACGATCTTACTTTCCAACCTACAACCATTTGGTGTGACAACAAGAGTGCTATAAATCTATCAAAAAATCCTATTCTACACTCTAGGACAAAACATATTGATATTCTTCACTACTTCCTTAGAGATCATGTTGATAAGAAAGATATCTCTTAAGGATATATTGATACCGAAAAACAATTAGCGGACATATTCACCAAACCCTTAAACCAAAAACAATTTTGCTTCATTCGAAGGAAGTTGGGGATTATGTCACTAATTGAGTATTAGCACGCATATTCATGCACATACACATGCTTAAATATTGTATCTAAGCTACACACATTGCACGCTATTTCATCTGAACATGGGTTTGGTCATTCTTTGTATGTGCATGCATGATCGTCATCACTATTATTGATTTTGGTTGAGAATTTGATATGAACCTTGTTAGACATCTTAGAAACATTAAAATGTTTTTGATGATGATGCACCATATTATTGTAAAATTCCCATGCTTGAATTATTAATGAAAAAGTGAAACTCGTAAGTGTGCCAAATTGTACGAATCAAATAGATTGATTGAGTCTTATAAACTATGAAGACAATTGGATGTGCTTAGATTCTGAAGTTTTTGAATTAATATTTTATCCTTATAATTTTGTGTGCTTAAATCTCTATGGAAAACTATTTAGTAGGAGCCAAATATGTCGATGCCTTCATGCGTCACTATTCTGAGACACCAACATTGTAATTAAAAAAATGCAATAAGCATTCATATATATATATATATATATATATATATATATATATATATATATATATATATATATATGAGGAGGGATCAAATGACCCCCAAAAATAACCCCAAAAAATGACCCGCTATCAAAAATATCCGAACCGTTCATACGATCCCTCCTCTAAATAGATAGATATATATATATATATATATCTATATATATATATATATATAATGGAATGTCAAAATATTTTCAAATATGCTACATTTGATACCGGCGGCTAGTAACCGGATTTCAGGGGTTTGTTGAGCAATGCATATGAAATATGGTAGATGAAGTAACCACTTAGCGCATCTCAATTCCAAAGGACCCGAAATTTAACATCATGGTATTCTTTATTTTGTGTCTCCCTACACATTACTTATTGATTATTCCATCGCAACAAAGGCTCACAAATTGTATTAGATAATCTTATATTTTGATCTCTTAGCTTCTAAGCACCCTTCATATTGTCAAAGTGTTTCATAATACAACATATTCTTGTTATATTTCTTACAACGACCGTATGCTTTCAATGCTCATGACGTTTGTTATACTTTAAGTTCATGGGGCAGAAGCATTAATATGAGCATCGTCATCAGTTTCTTGGTTCTTTGATATGCTAAACATGTTTCATGTCTCATTCTTAACCTCTTCAATTTATTTTTGTGATCTTTTCGATTAGTGGCAAAAGGGGGAGAGTAGAAAAGTAGTAGAAAAATAATGTACAAGGGGAGAGATGCACATTTGAAGTGGGAGCTTGTCACAACTTTTCATGAGAGCACATCGATAGGGGGAGCTTTGTATGATGTTTATAATCATGTGCACTATATGACTTGCTATTTAATATCATTTCTCAATTTTTCCAGACTTGTTTGCCATCATCAAAAAGGGGGAGATTGTTGGCCTAGTTAGTCTACTAACTAGGTCGTACGATTTAATTTTGATGATGACAAATAAGTCATGTGTGACTAACATCTTTCATTAAGTGATTTCTAGGGGGAAAGTGCAAAATAAATATTGTTTGCAAGAGAGAGCGATTGTACGTGGATATTAGTGCAAAAAGGAAATTCAAATGATTCTACATTATCTATATTCAGATTCAAATGAAGATTTGAATTGGTCAAGTAACTGATTGGATACTCAAGGGATTCTCTACTTGAATTCAAACTCCATGTTCTCATCCAAACACAACACACTTAGTCTCCTATTCAATCTCCTATTCAGCCTCATCCATAAACACTCAAAATAAAAACCACTATCCCATTATCATGCAAAAAAAGGCAACATAAGGAAATTATTGTTCTGTGCTTTTTTCGAAATCAAAACTCTTTGAGCAGCCGCATTCATTTTGAGTCTGGTCATTTTTTATCTCATCCCATTATCTTACTGACGCATTTCTCATGAAACAAAAATTAAAAAAACAAAAGGAGACATGCATCACATATATTTATTGTGTCTCTTTTTTTGGTTGTGCTACTGAATAACGCACGTACAAAAAATCAAAGATTTTGGTGGTGCTCCTGTCATTTGCGTAAACAATTTGGAACGCACAAATTTTTTGTTGCGCCCTCTGTCAAACTCTCGCACGCACGCAAATTCTTTGCGTTCTCTTTTTTTGTGGCGCCTCCTGTTGCAAGCAACGCAAGCAAACGTTTTTTTGGTGATTATTTGTTGTGCCTTCTTCTGCCAAAAACAAGCTTCTTCTTCCACGGTGTCGCAGATTTCAAGTGCAGATTCGAGATTCACGCATTCGACTTCGTGCGCTCATATCTCCCAATTCAGACGTCGGATCGACTCGCCGTCTACACCCACGCGACCACATCTTCATGCTAGTCGCAACGATGATAGTCTCCTTTGCTCAGTCCACAGGATTATACACAGTTTGGGCATTTTTCTACAGATCAGCCACAGCAGAATTCAGATTCGTGCAAACATCTTCCGAAGACTATATCTTCCAATCCAGACATCAGATCATGGAACCGTTTACGCCCACGCGATCACAATCTCACAAAATTTATCACTGTGATATCTCTCTCATTTTTCATCGTAGTATTAAAGATATTTGAATCTGTTTTTATTGTGAGATTGTATTGTGAATAGCTTTACTCTGAAGCTATCTCTGTACTTTAACTCTTAAACTATATCTTTGTACGGTGAGATCACTACCCGTAAGTGTGATCAGTTTTATTGAGTGAAATCCTCATAGGTCTTGGGGTCGGAGTTTTGGTGGGGAGCCACTCCGTTAAAAATATCTGAGTCCGATTATCTCTGTGATTGTGATTGTTTTTAAATTTATGCCACACGCCCTATTCAACCCCATCTAGGGTGTTTTTCAGGAATGACAAATGACCAATAAGGGTAAACTTCCTCTAAAGATGTCCTCACAAATTGGATCCCCTTAGCATAGGAGTGGTTCACCAAGAGTTCATCATCAGCTAGCTTAGATTGGAACTCGCTGCACAAGTGATCAGCCTGAACCCTTGTATGTTTCTTTTCCGCTAGAAGGAGTATGGCCGTTTTGGCTTCTTGTTCTTGGAAGGTTTACCGAGACCTCTCCAACCCTTCCTACATGGCGACAACTTTTCCATCATGCTCCTGCTTAAGGAAGACAAAGGCCTCAATGGACTCATTGTTCTTCTTTTGAAGCTCGGCCTCCACCTATCACAATTGCTGGAGCTCAACCTCTCTATATCCTTCTGCATGAGGCAAATTGGTTGTCTTGCTCTTGCTGAAGGTGGGCGAAGGCCTCGACAGACTCACGACCTCCCATCCTTAGCCCGTTGCAACTGAGCACTTAACCTTTCTAGAGCCCAACCTCCTCATCCTTAGCCCGTTGCAACTGAGCACTTACATCTCAAAACTTAGATTCAGCAGACAGGGCTAGCTCGATCCACCTATCCATCTCGGCCTCCACATACTGCAATAGTAATAGATCTGCCATCTGTTTCTCCAAGACCTCTTCGGTAGAGTGGACTTGTGTGTGGAGCATCTCGATCTCCTCCTTCTGTCTCTCAAGCTCATTTGTAGCAGACCGAGCCTCTATTTAGAGCATCGTGGCCTCCTTTTTTTGCCGTCGCAATTCCTCCTTGACAGAGCGAACCTACATAAGGAGGAGCTTTGCATCTACCCCCATAGTGGCCCTCTCCCGTAGCAGCGAGATTTCCTACTCCAGGGCATGTGCATGCTTTATCCACATGTAATAGCTGTGGTAAATGTGGCCCACTGCTTCTTGAGCCTGTGCAACAAGGTTAAACAAGGTTAAGGCTCGAACTCGAAGCTCTGCTACATTTTATGTTGACAAAACTTACTTGACTTATCTACCATAAGAGTCCCAATCCATGAATCCTTCCTCCCTTCTCTCCTTGACCATGATACTGGGTAGCCAACCACAACCACCACTCCATCTCATTCCGCCTTCCCCCTTCCCAGGATGAAATCATCTCCCACTTGCATGGCCACCTGAACTAGCACGTGACCCATTTTTCAGGGGTAGTAGGGCACCCCCTGGGACTCTTCCAGTCCCCAACAACATAGAACCACATCCCTTTCCAGTGTTTGTGGACGAGAGTGCCTCTATAAAGATCCTGGAGATCCCATGCCAGCTACAGAGGTAATACTAGGTGGCCGAACTCTTCTTTATCTCGAACATAGCGTGCATGATCTCAGCAATTAGCCAAACCTTCTCATTGATGGCAAACATGTTGGCCGAGGTGATTAGGGCCATAAAATCGTTCGACGCTAGCTGGCATAGTGCCATGTTGGAAAGGTACATGAACCTCCACACCATATGGTTGAAGGGAAGGCGAACCCCCTCTTCCAGATGCATGACGCTCAATGTAATATCCCCAGAGGAAGGTATTCGTGGGTCCCATTCAATTTGCTAGGGAGTTTCAGAATCACTGAGGGATGAATCACTTACTTCCCACGATATGTTACAAGTCCATCACACCCGTCTGGGTAGGAACCCTTCTTCTTTAAGTCGCGACTGGTCCTTCTCATCTATTCTCCCTATGTGATGACAGAAATAAAAAACCGTAATAGTGTCGTACAACATCCAGATTTGGGTGCTGTTGGGGGTAGTCAATATTTGCAATGATTCTAACCCAGAATCAATAACGAGCTTAAAAGGGGGATTGTAAAGGAAGCTGCTTTCTCCAACAAAGTGGCATACACGTCAGAAAACAAAATATTTGAGAATGCTATTTCAAAGAAAGGTGGAGACTTTTCAAATGAAGGTGCGACTACTAACAACATCTCCCCTCCCCCTTTTACCTACCTCGGGTACGAAAAGGTGGGGTGTGAGCATAGTCTTCTGATCTCTTCAGGTGAGAATCGATCGTAGCTATTCAGATCCCTCGATCAAACCATGCATGCATGCCATAAAGGACCATAAGTCAGGACTCGCCACGTCAGCATTGATGTTACGTCGAGAAATGTCATTACCTCTTCGGTTGTCAGGAGAGTGAACGGTCGCATCTGATCTATTTTTTTTAGATCCCGAGCAGAGGCATCCCACGTCAGTGGGTCACAATCCCTAAAGCATTGTCCCCTCAATACATGTGCTACATTATCAAAGCTAATCATTTCAATCGAACGAAGCCTCGTACCATCTCAGTCTCCTCTCCAGTTCGTTTCCTCGACTCTCCACGCCCGACCTTCAGGGTCAACTCAGGTTGGTCTTGTCAAGACAGAAGATAAGAGGCCATTGTAGATGATATTCTAGCATGGGCCCACCAGCAGTGGGGCTGAGTGAGCTGGACAAGATGGGACCTGCTAGGAACTGCTGCATCGCCAAGAGATCACGTGGCCCTAGAGGCCAGTTTGGCTAGATCCCGATAACAGTTTCACATGGATGATGCCTTGGCAGGGCCGGCTCCCTCAGTAGCACAGCTAGGCAAGGACAGCCCCATGGGGTTAGCTCCATCGGCAGCTCAACTCCACAAAGGTAACCTCCATCAGTTAAGCCTTCTTCAATGGTTGCTCTCTATAGGACTACCCCCAATGTTGTCCCACTCAACTCCACGGCCCGAGCACTCAGCCAACTGATCATCCCACACACATCGGCGGGATCTCGCGGATGGTTTGTTTCTCTCACCGAGATGATATCGGTGGGCCTGTTGAGAGAAAACACGTAGCTTGTCTCATTAAATAGTGCGTGGCCAGCCTTATCAGAAGCAACACGCAGCAGATTTGTCAGGCAGAGCATAGCTTGCTTTGTCGGGGGAGTGGTTGTGCCAAGTATTCGACGTCCCGATGAATCTTCTGACGGGTTTGTTACAAAGGGACGTGGATGGTCTGCTACTGTGGTGAATCCATCCCCGACCCTATAAATAAGGTAGAAACTCCCTGTACAAGGTATGCGAAATAAATCCTAACATTTCCATCTCTACTTCCCATATCAAAATCCTAGCGGCGGCTACCTCTAGTCAGTACTCCCTCCTTCCTTCGCTTAACACTAACTTAAGCATCGGAGTCGAATCGGAAGGCCACGACCCCGCTGGTTCCTTTGACATGTTTTCTATCTATTTCATATGGCACCAAAAGAACTCACCCTCTTAGCCCAGCGAAATTAACTTGTTTAGGCTCACCTAATGCGAGAATACTTGTTTCGGCAGTCGCATCCCAGATTCTAGGCATTAATCTTCTGAGTTTGCATTTTCTTATCATAGGTATGGCTGCATTTGAATTATGTTTTAAACCAAAAATTCTTTTATACATTTTTATGTATTAATAGTTATAGAATTATAAAATATTTTAATATTCAATAACTGTTTGGTTGGAAACTTTGTTATGTCAAAATTTTCAAAAAATTAAAGCGCATGGACAAGAAAATCAATAAAATGATCAAAAATCGTGATTTTAAAAGATGCTTTTTACATGCACAACCCCCTCTTAAAAATATTATGAATAATTGTTTCCTCAAAAATTAGCCAAAATAAAGCATTAATTTTGGCAGGGAACAGTAATCCAATCATATTTGTCATGAAAATGTTGAATTGACTGTCATTCATTGTCAGGCAAGGGCCCAGTAGCTAAACAGGGCTGAAAAAGCGTGCCGCTTCAATCAAAGCAAAACACTCCAAGAGAAGCTTTACTTCTTTAATTTTATTGAACATCCACACACAATCTAACTAATTTTTTTATGGTAAAAGCTTTTTATAAAGGGAAAATATGAAACATGTGCGTCTTGAAAATTTTATATTCTCGTATTTTTTCACATGATCAAAACTATTCATTTTGATTTTCATATTCTAAGTATGCAAACATCAAATATAAAGTAAACCTAAGGAATTTTACTCTTTCATCAAACGGGTGCAAATTTAACGTTTGCGCAAGAATAGAGCTTTTTGCAACAATGGATAAACGGGTGAAACCCTTTAGGTTCACTCAATATTTGATTTTTTTAAGGGTGTTAGAATACGAAGAATAAAATGAATGGTTTCAATCATTAAAAAATATAGGAGAGGGTGGATTTTTCGAAGATGACATAGTGGCTATGTTTCCCATTATTATTTAAAATAAAATCATGGGAGATACTATAATTTATTGATCACCATGTGGCTTAAAGTGTAATTTTTTAACCTTAAAGTTGAAATATAGATCTTTGACCACTCACAAAAGGGAAAATTCTATACACATAGATCACTTTACATGCACACATAATATTTACTTATATTCCCAAATTACCCATATTCTCTTCTTATTTTTCTCTTAAAAAGCACACACGGTCTCCACTGCAACCGTTGCCTCCCGCCACAATTTGCATCATCATCTTTCTCATTGTTTGCATTTGTTCATGGTTTTTTTTTAGAATGGCGATGGTGGTGGAGAAAAAGAGGAAGAAGAGAGGAAAGCAAGAAGATGGGCAGATAAAAAAGGAATAATCTAGAACGGCAAACTTGTAAATTTAGAATGGCAAACTTGTAAATAAAGGTTACGAGTGTGAAGCAATTAGGCCTGTGTGCACATCAACACCCCGCAGAACGGAGACAACTGAATGTCACGCTGGATACTTGGTTAATTTATTGATTAAAATTGTTAATGTTATGGGTAGATGAGATTAAGCTTCAAACTAAAATTATGGTCAGCTCCTAGGAGTTAATTATGCTAAAAGTAAATTTATTTTAAGAACAAACTGTTTGTTGAAGCAATGCATTATTGTGTATATGCTAACTGCCACAATTGAATTTTATGTAACTGTCGATAGCCCAGGATAGAAATAAATCCTGGCTCCGCCCTTGGCTGTCGTTTTACCCAACAAATATTCTTGAATCAGCATCATCTGATTAGATTATGTACCTTCTCCTTTTACATATGATGAGTTTGCTTTTGGATTTAACAAACGTTTCTTGATTTGATGTTTTTGGATCTCCTTTGTTTTTTAATAGGAAGTTTACCTTTTGCTTTTGCTATATGTACATCTTTCAGGTAACAGTTGTGATCAGGTGTGGCTGTCTTGATTATTTTTCACTCATCTGGCAATAGTATAGCACATGGATTGTGCCATGTGTTATTATAGATACAAATTTATAAATAATGAGAAAAATGGGATGGGACTCGAATTGCTATCTTATTTTAAAGAGATGAGCTATCTGCACCTCAAAAATGAGATGCAGAGATTGGATGTTTGCTAAAAATAGCAAAATCTTGAAAGAAAGAGGGGAATGAAATGACCTTGATTTGAATTATTTTTGCTTTTTAAGTTAAAAATCACAACTGCACCTCATTTTTGAGTTGCAGATAGTCCATCTCATTTTAAAACTCTTACTCTGCCCTTTGGATTAATTTCGTCTTTTGTGTGTCTCAATTTCTAGTCAATCAAAGCAAAATTATTGCTTAGAATATTAAGATTAAGCGCGAATCAAATCCCAACCTACTGATTACAATCTTAAATCAAGTTGAACAATAAAGTGGAAATGGTGCAAACTAATTAAGCATCTAGTACTAATATTATTCCAGGCTAATTTTCTTCATGGCCTTTTTTATTAGTTGCTGCTTAAGTGCTTTTGGGTCAAATTCAGAGAACGTAGTTGGAAAGAAATAAATCGAGTTGATCCTCAAAAATATTACACCCTTATCTTTATAAAATATTGTTGCGTGAAATTGGAACTTGAAGGCTCACATCGAATAAAATTAATCAGCTGAACAAAATTAATTTGCTAAGAGCCTTCTCTACTCAAACTTGGGAAATTCTGCACACAAAGACCTAATTGCTTAACCCACAGACCACTTTACGACCCACAGACCACTTTTCGTGCGCACATCCAATAGTATTTAGTTCTTCTCCTCGTTATATCGTCGTCGTCGTCGTCATCATCTTCTTCTTCTTCGTAGGAGACAGTATGATGGGGAGGTGGAAGGGGAGAGGGGCTAAGGAGAGGCGATAGCAATGGCGGCAGCAGGGGAGAAGAGGAAGAGTAGAGGGGAGGAGGAGGAAGAGGAAGAGGGGTAGGGTGAAAACATGAGAAAAACTTGAATGGCAAAATTTGTGAATAAACGGTCTGTGTGTGTGAAACAATTAGGTCTGCGTGCATAGAAACTCCCCTGAAACTTGCGACGAGGGCTTCCAACACGTAGTAGTTTTTTGTTTGATACGGAACAATTTGTCCACTTGAGGACGTAAGAGTTTGATTAGCACACGCTACTCTAAGAAGAAACTCCAAGTGTTTTTATTATTTTAGTTTTTTCCCTCAAAATTGAAACCCTTTTATTATTATTATTTTGATAATGACACTGCTGAAATATAAAAATAAAAACGGAGGTTAACCCAAGTTTGGTGTTATATGACATATTACAGACCATATCATCATATGCCATATTCATTTTCATACAAAAGAATGGTTCACATGAGTTGTACCTTTTTTTTTGATACAACGGAATTGAAATACATCAAATTAGAAGACGAATTGTTGTGCAGCCAACCCAGTTGAAGACATCTAACACAGCGGAATACACAGTATCGCTGAAGAACCCCGGAACAAAGTTGGACAGATAAACAAACAGAGCACAAATAGGATTGCTTTTAGACCGTGTTTGCGGGTGAATTTTCCCCGCAAATCGATAGTATGGAGGGTGCGGGGTCAACGCGGTCAAAGGGTACACGCGGGACCCTCGTGTTGTCGTGGCTGTCACGTGAGACGGAGATAACCCAGGGGGTCGGCCGATGGCGCGTTCGCTTGAGCGGGAAGGCGCGGCTCCGTTCTTCGACATGCCGAGGGGTAGCCTCGACGGGATGACAACCTCCGGGATCGGTTGAAGGCGGGGTTGCGCGGTGAAGGACGCGTGGATCTTCGCGTCGGCCCGACGAAGGGAAGCCTCGGCAGAGCGACGCCGTCATGGTGGGGGAGACGAACACTACTACAAAAAGGACCTTTAATAGCACACTTTTAATAGCGCTTGCCAATTATAAGCGCTGTTAATTAGAGGCACATATAATAGACAGCGCTTCTTTCTGCAAGCGCTGTTAAAGGTCGGGGAATAGACATCGCTTCTTTCTGCAAGCGCTGTTAAAGGTCAGAGAATAGACAGCGCTTGCAAAAAGAAGCGCTGTTTATTAGAGGCACAGATAATAGACAGCGCTTCTTTCTAAAAGCGCTGTTAAAAATCAGTTAATAGACGGCGCTTGTTTCTAAAAACGCTGTTAAAAACGCTGTTAAAAACGAGATAATAG
The DNA here is from genome assembly GCA_030789695.1 of Scilla litardierei. Taxonomy (NCBI): domain Eukaryota; kingdom Viridiplantae; phylum Streptophyta; class Magnoliopsida; order Asparagales; family Asparagaceae; genus Scilla; species Scilla litardierei. The sequence goes on from CM061142.1 coordinate 197,195,564, forward strand.
ACAGCGCTTCTATGTTAGAAGCGCTGTTAAAGGTCATACTTTTTAGGAGCGCTGTTAAAGGTAAGGTGAAATGTTTTCAATAGCCAGGGCGGGCGAGCGCGGCATTTTCTTTTCCCCTCATCTACTTTCGATGAAAGCCCTCGCCCTCAACCCCCTAAATCCTCATCGATGGCCTCCATTCGCCCTCAACCCCCCAAATCCATCATCGATTCGAGATTACCATCATCTCCTCCTCTTCCTCCTCCTCCTACACCGTCGCCTACCTCGATCCCGACCGCCATTCCGCAACTAAACCCGATGATGACGGCTCAACCCGACCTGTTTGGATCGAGCGCCTCACTCTTCCCCTCGTAGACTCCTCCTCCTCCACCACCACCACCACCACCACCATGATCTTAACCATCGATTCCACTCCAAACCCTCGGAGACCCCCAAACCCTTGGTCGGCACCGCCAGGGTCCCACTTATGGACATCGTCGACCTCGACGATCTGTTCTCCTTGCTTGTCTTGAAAGCCCTAGACCTCCTTTCTTCGATTTCTTCCAGCTGATCCGTGGTGTAATTCCGTGGTGCAATTATTTTGGAGGTATATGTTGTCTTGATTCCTTCGAAATCTTTTTGTTCTGTACCACAGAGCAACCTTCCATTTCACAAAATTTTGCTAACTGGTCACAAAATTATTGATCCTGGTCAGCTTATGTTCTCGTTGCTATATTTTAGTTGTCATCTCAGTGTATAGTTTATTCTCACATCATTGAGTTTATTGTATAAATTTCAGGTGATTCGGACATCATCAAGACTATCCCCGGTGACCAGTGAATTTGAGCAAGAGGGGTCAGTTGTATTTGGATATGGTCGTAATACATGGGGGTTTTTTCCTTGAGGACTTCTTTTCATGTTATCTCTGTTAATTTTGACCCAGTTTTTGGAGGAAGAAACTTTAATTCCAGTAGAGTGATATTTAATTTTTGTTTTTAGATATTGTTCTATTTGAATGCTCCGTTCGTTCTTGCCTATATGTGATGTTGTCACCATATGTTGAATTGTTTGCAGAATTGTGAAATTTTCTTATAACACTGGTAATGTTTTAACCGAAATGCCTTTTGATTCTGTTGTATTTCTACTATGGGTGTCAAGGGATCAGCCTTCGCCGTTGGTTTCCACATTTTGCAGCTTGGTATTTTGATCAGTCTCTCTTAAATGGCTAAGTTGTATGGCTATGTTGTGTGTGTTTGAACTGCGTTCTTGTTTTATTGAGCAAATCTGATTGTCGAGTCGACAGTTTTTTCTTCAAGCTTGTTAGTTATTATCACAATAACACACTTTTTGAATAATTTTTTTCTTGGCTGGATCTAGCAATTTTCTATTGATATGTGCTTGTCATCCTGCCCTGAATATTGTTCCAAATGGTTGGATCATTTCAGCTTGTTTTGCTTTTGTTAGAACTCGACCAAACAGTTGGAGAGGGACTTTGTACACCTCAAAAAGAGGTGTGTGATTTTTCTTTCTCAGTTGGTGTCTCTTTCATGTAGTTAACTGCAATCGTGAGTTCCTAGGCATTTGTTGATTCATGAGCTATAGACAGTGGAGAGGTATCAGCATCGCTTCGGTTGGGGATTCGCTTCAGGAGCTATGCATTGTGGAGAAGTGTTTCAGCATGTAGGTAACTGCTATTGATTCTACCAAATCCAATGAAATTTGTAGTGTTACTGCAGTTCTGTCATGATATACATATATGCCTTATAGGACTGCAACATAGAAGAAGTAGATGATGAGGAACCTCCTAAAAGTTCCAAGGAGTCGAAGAAAGCAAATGGACCAGATTCTGGAAAATCTCCAAGTCTTGTATTCAAAATAACAAGCAAGGTTGCTTACAAGACTGTTCTAAAGGGTAAGTGCACCGGCAACATGCTAATAGCTTCATTTGCTTGCTGATTGTATATTTATTTTTTCACTTGAGTGTTCCATTAATAAGAAAAGCACTTGTTGATCGTGTAGCTCATAGTGCCCTTGTGTTGAAAGCTGAGAGCATGGCTGACAAAGTTGAGTGGGTCAACAAAATAAGAAATCTAACACAACCTTCTAAGGGATCTGTTAAGGGGACGCTTGGTCCTGAAGTTACTTCATCAATGAGACAAAGCCATTCGGATGGTTCCCTGGTGAGTATAGTGGCTAATGCACTGGTTGTTATGCTCATATTTTATGTTACAACTGGGATCTGCAGATGAATTCTTTCCTCTTATTAGATAAAATTTATTAATTAAGATAAGCATGTTCCAAGAAGAAAAATAAACTATCTAGTGAAATTACAATTTAATTTAACTTCCTACTTAAAGAAAGCAACCTTGTTGACATGATTTGTCTCATTGCTGAAGTAACTTCAGGCCATTGATGAAAAGTAAACAGGATTTGATGACATGGACAGCATCTATGCCTCACCTGAAGATTTTGAGAGAGCTAAGAAGAAGGAACAAATTAGAGGACTACACTTGCTGGAGTACTTCGTTAGACGCTGCCATGCATATGGGGTAATGTAGTATCTTTTACTTTTGAGTGCTGCGAATGTTTATTATCGTGTTCATTAGTACAAACACGGACGAGGTAATTTGGATTTACGGGATCATAACCATATTTGTTTGACTTATCGTGGATATCAGACTTAGCAGATGTTCAATCTGTCATACTCATCTCAATCTATATTGGATTGTGCTAATTTAATTAGCACATTCTTAAACAAAATCAACATAATATAATAATGATATTTTTTATTGAAAATTCTTCATGCGGACAATTTACAAACCAAAATGAAATGAGTTTATGAACTTCCCTTGTACAATAGGTATTAGCTGTCATCGCTGTTAGGTCTTGGTATATTCATTTCTGTTTCTACCAATCTCCGAACGAGCTGGATATTAACTATTAAGTTGCATTAATCAAGCAGTTTTTTGTTCAAGCTATAACAAACTCTAAAGTGAAAAATACATGTTTGCATGGATTTGTGCTGAAAAATACATGTTTTATGGGAGGGGATGCATTTAAGTTAGATTTGGTTAGGACAAAAACCAAAGCCATCAAACTAATAGGTTTCAGGTTGACAACTAGATATTTGATATGCTGGTTTTCCCTACGTTGTTCCATCATATCATATATTTTTCCTGCACTTCTATGGTTATGTGGACCACTTCATTTAGCATTAATAATCTGTGCCTGGGAGGAGGGCATTGCATGTGCCGTATTTTGTTTGGTTTATATTTTGTTTTTTTGGGGTTGTTTTGTTTTGTTTTGTTGGGCTATTTCATGGTGTATATTTTTTTAGACCACAGTTGAAATTTAAGGCAACCAGGCAACTTGCCTACGTATATTGTTTTAGAGCAGATGCTGATCAGTATCATTTGCATGCAGGTTCAGAAAAGGTTGAAGAATGCAAGATCAAAGAAGGCTCAGAAAAATGCTGGCAGTACCGCTGAGGAGGCATTGAGCATTGCTAGTTGTAGCTCTGAGGACGAATCGAATACTTCACATGAACTGAACGACGGTTCGGGCTCTAGCGTTAAAGGGAAGACGAGGGCCAGTCGTGGGTCTGCCACTGATCCTCAAAGCCTGTATGCAAGGGTATGCATTTGATTCAATATTTCCTGCAATATTAATCTTCAGACTGTTCTTGTTTCAGAATTCTGATAATATTGCCACTCTGATGCCTTTTAACAGAAGAGAAGAGAGAGGATCAATGAGAGACTGAGAACACTGCAGAAGCTGGTACCAACTGAAACCAAGGTAATTCCTCGATTCGACGAAAAATATTTCATTTTTCTACAAAAATGTTTTGGATAAAAACTCATGGGCTTCACCTGACAGGTTGATATAATTCACAATGATGTCAATTGTCAGTTGCTTAATAGGGTTGCAGTTTGGGCATGTTATCATTCATTTTGAGGTACACCTTTGATTTTTCTAGATGCATGTTGATGTAACAGATGATTTTAATCTTTGTATTGAGAAAGTTTCAACAACTGCAGGATCACAAAGATAGGATTGTTGTAATCATCCCCAAACCACATTTTATGGGTAGTATTAATTTTGTACAAAAGTTTTGTTAAACTTACCATTATCATATTTAGGAATGCATATAAACAAGGCTATATACACATTCAGTTACACGTGCAGCCCATCCATTTGTTAAACTTTTTTGGTATGAAGCTCAATTCCATTTAACTAATTGCCATGTGCAATTCCTTCTTGATTTCAGATTGGGTCGAGTTGAGCTGGCACAGTTCCAGAAACCTCAAACCGGAAGCGACTCGCTTTTGGTTTAGATCCATATACATTTTCTGATGTATATTATTTGTTTATTAGTTTTTATGTTTTTGTTTTTATTCTTAAGTTGGTGGGTATATGCTTTATGTTCTAAAATGACGAAAGGATTTCTATCGAGTTCATTTTGATTGGAAAAGTCTGCTTATCTTTGATCACGCAGAATTGAGCCCTTGCCAGTTGGTGGGTATATGCCCTTGCCAGTTGGTGTATATTATTACGCAGATTTTTTTCAATATATATTATTTTGTGTGAAAAAAGATTACAGTAATGTCATTTTAGCCATGGCTTGGATCAATCTTGAAAACTTGTTGATGCCAAAAACTATTCATCTCATCTTCATTAATTCGTATCCCCCTCACTGTAGAAAACTAAGCAGGAGAAGTTGGAGAAGCTTGCACTAAAGGTATGGTTTAGAATTTCACTCTATTGTTTGTTCACATTTGTTGAGATGAACCTAGTTTTGTTGTATTTGTGTTGTCATAACTCATAAGTGCCTGGTTCAATATAACTACCAACTGGATAATCATACAAGTGGCTTTTTCCCATAGTTGACTGTAGACATATAATCCAGGGAAGTAGAAAACAAACACGTGCTAACCAAATAGTGTGTATTAACCAGATGGAAGTAGAATGCAGTATGTAAGAATTCTCAACTACAGGGTTTTCATCATGAAAGGTCTCAGTTGGATGCCAGACCTTTTTCTCCGCATGGATGCTTTGATTTCTCTGCCTTATTTCCTTGTTCCCTCCCCTGAAATCAAACCCCAGTCAAAATAAAGTTGTTGCAGAAACTGTTGACCATGTGATATAAAATAAAGTTCTTTTGTATCATATACCTTGGCATTTTATCACAAGTCCGTTTTTGGTCTTTCATAGATTGTTAAAGTCCTCTTAAATTCTTAATGGCATCATGGAGTCATTCAGTATCTGAGTTCTTTTAAACTAAAATGATTTTCATCAATTCTTCAAAAACATTGCATCCCATTTACAGTATTTGATTGTGACAGATGATCATATTAGATAGTTTTTCTAGTATGCTTTGCTTTGTTTGACATGGATTATAGTGTCAAACTTCAATCAACTTCTGGTTTTTGATCTGAAGAACTTAAGCAGACCGATACAGCCATTATGCCACTCAATCTAAATGTTGCCAGCACCTTATTTAGCTGTGCCAGGAAGTTTTTGTGCATCTGTGCATGTTTTAATGTTCTTTACCGTTACAATCTTGCTTATTCATGTTAAAAGTGCACTTCTCATAAGCAATATCTATATGTCTGTGTCTTTCTCATCTTCAATGTCCATATCGAGAGCGAATAACTGTGACTTGTGTGTTTGATGAGCTAGAATAGACTAGGGAAATGATCTGTTGTCACAACATAAGATCATCATCATTGCATGTGTCACATTTGCATGTTGTTTACCACTTTAAATCATGAATATTTTGCAGCTCAAGCTGCATTGTCACTGGAATTTTGGACAGTCCACAACTTTAACACGATGCATCTTTAGTCATGTCCAAAGTTTGTTGGCCTCTTATAGTTTTATTGTACAACATCTCTTTGCTTTAGCCTCGCCTGAAGTTGGCCAGCAAATCCTTGTCGGAGCTTTGCTGCATTTCAGCTTATGGCGTGCCATGTTATCATTTGATTTCTAAGCATTTCCGAGGATTGTTGCCTAAATCAAGAATTCATATTCGACAGATAGTCCACATCAAAAATTGTTTTCTCATTTTCTGTTTGGATCTGCAAGGATATGCAACTCCTGTGCGTACTTCTGCCATATCAATTTTCTCATGTTAGTAGTTGTGTTGATTGTGATTGTGGTCGGATCTTTTGCGTATTTTCATGACGATGGCATTGTGTTGGTTCTGATGAATGAATTTGTGTTCATTCTCTTGAGTTTCTCTTGAGAAGTTTGAGCATATTTTGACAGAGGTTGAAATTCCATGCTCATATCTGATTGCTGATTGTTTTTCATGCGAATTTCTTAACGTAGGCTATGAGCCCATTTGGCAACAGTCATGAGAGAAGTTTCTCTTTTGTAGTTGCGCACACAAACGTTTTTTAGTTCTCTACTCACAAAAAAGAGGTAAAGATAAGGACATTCTTATTAGTGATGAATGTTGAGCTAATTTTATTTTACTAGATATATTAGTGCAGGATAGAGAAATTAATGTACAAACTCCAGTACTTAGGAATCTACTGAAGCTTTACACACATTTTCAATTTATTTTTTCAACTAATTTTCTAACTTTTCAGGGTTATAGCCAATATGGATATCAAGCTGGATTTTGTGCCTCCAACGTTAATCAATTTTGTAGCAAGGTAGGTCATAGGCAGTGGATACAAGCTTTATCAAAAGGTTTGCCCCCATCTGAGAATATTGCACCCAGTCTGTTTGTTATTTTGTCATTGCATATTCTAGTTCTTAGGTATTTTTTAATTTAACTTTTTTGATGAGGTTATCTGTGGCAGGCGGTTGGTTCTGTAGCTACGAGCGATGAAGATTACCGTCAGGCACTGGAAGGACATCTATATGCTCGGATTCGTGAAGGCATGGATCCCATCAATAAACTAAATACGACTTTGGTGGACTTAAATGAAGAGAAACAGGGAGTTCCTTCTTATGAAGAACATGCAGATTCGGTTGTGGAAATTAGATCGGTCATTGAAATCGTGGAAGAGGAAATGGAGCAGACTTCATGTCAGAATCAACCCAGGGATGAACATATAAGCATGGAAAATTTGGAAAATTTGTCTATCTGCCCTGAGCAAAGCCCCAGTAGTTCCTCAGGCAAAGTGGTACACCCCACTATTGACCATGTGAGAAAATTGGACACTTTCATCAGCCCGGAGGTGGAACACGCTTTGAGAATGTTAGACCAGGCCATCGCTGTTGTTTGAGGTCGTGGGTTCTTTGACAGCAATCAAAGTGATAGCTTTCCCATTAGTAAGGAAATTCATACACCAGAAAGCTCATCCAGCCATCCGAAAAGGGGGAAATGCTTTAGGGAGTTGTTTTAGAATCAGAAATTGCAGAAGATGCAATGTAATTGGTCGTGAAATGTATTCTTCGGAGTGATTTAATGGATAATGACTGATAAGTTTTATATGCGATAATGTTTCTTATTTGTATTACGGATCATCTTTCAATATCAATGCACATTGTCTAATTTATGTGATTGTTGAATAAAAGCAATTTAATTTGATTATTTCTTATAATGATTTTTTCTTGTAATTTAATGTTATTGGTGGTTTATTTAAGCATTTTGAATATTAAATAAATCTATTTAAATATAAAACGTAGGGAGAAACAATAAAATAAATTGAAACAAGCGCTGTCTATTTGGGACTTTTAACAGCGCTTCTTTAGTACAAGCGCTGTTAAAGGTCCACCTTTAACAGCGCTTGCACAAAGAAGCGCTGTTAAAGGCCCCTCTTTAACAGCGCTTGCACAAAGAAGCGCTGTTAAAGGGGGACCTTTAACAGCGCTTGCACTAACAAGCGCTGTTAAAGGCCCCCCTTTAACATCGCTTGCACAAACAAGCGCTGTTAAAGGCCCCCCTTTAACAGCGCTTGCACAAACAAGCGCTGTTAAAGGCCCCTCTTTAACAGCGCTTGCACAAAGAAGCGCTGTTAAAGGGGGACCTTTAACAGCGCTTGCACTAACAAGCGCTGTTAAAGGCCCCCCTTTAACAGCGCTTGCACAAATAAGCGCTGTTAAAGGCCCCCCTTTAACAGCGCTTGCACAAACAAGCGCTGTTAAAGGGGGGCCTTTAACAGCGCTTGCACTAACAAGCGCTGTTAAAGGGGGGCCTTTAACAGCGCTTGCACAAACAAGCGCTGTTAAAGGCCCCCTTTAACAGCGCTTGTAAAGCGCTATTAAAACTAGCCCCCCTTTAGCAGCGGCGAGATAGACAGCGCTTGTAAAGCGCTGTTAAAGACCTTATTTAAGCGCTGTTAAAGGTCCATTTTGTAGTAGTGGAACGGGTCGGGGACGAGGGCCCTCTGATCTGGTTGGGAGAACGTTGAGGGGTGTAACGACCACTTTTCGTTGTACGTTGTTCGTGCACGTGCTTTTGGCCGTGCACGTGTTTATTTTAAACTTTATTTGATTGTGAACACTTTTGTGTGATATGCCGTTGTGAACGTCTCTGAGAGTATTAAATAGTGGCACTAATTTGGAACGACGTTCCTCGAGTCGTTTTTCCACAATTTAATCTTATTCGATGAGACGTGGCGACTTTCACTTTTGACGGGAGACGTTTCTATTTTTAGTTTCGTCGTCCGACGTCGAAATTGAGATCTGTCTTCTTAGTTAGCTTACATTCGTCATCACGATCACCCCGATATTTATTTTATAATTTTTGGAGTTTATTTGACCACTTTTATATTTTTAACAAGGTTTATAATATTTTTAATAATTTATTTTTAAATAAATTTCGACCAAATAAAATTTATTTGAGTTTTAAACGTTTTAAAGAATTTTTGAGCCAATTTCCAGCTCATTTGGACCAAGTCAAACCCTTGGGTGAGTTGGAGAAGTTGAATTTCAAATTTTAAATTATTTTAAACTTCTAATCCTATTAGATTTAGCCCTAGACCAAGTCAACCCATCTATACTATATAAGCAACCCCTAGGAAGACCTATTTTCGCAAGAAATTAGCCCTAGCCTCTTCCAAAACCCAAATTGGACGTTGCGACGATTCGTCGCAACGTTGCGACGTTCAGCCACCGCACCGACCGAAGAAATCGCCCCCGTTCCCCCGCTCCAACCGCTAGCCGCTCCGCACCCAACCCCGCTCCGCATCGCTGCAGCAGCAGCCGCCCCGTTCCCCCGCTCTGACCGAGAGAGGCCCTCGGTCAGACCGAGAGCACCAACCCCACACAGCGCTCCGCACCAACCCCCGCTTGTCGCCCCGCTCCGCACCGCGCCCAACCGACCCGCTTCTCTGCACCGACCGGTGTTGCAAGCGTTGCAACGTTGCAACATCGCCCCGCCCCGCATCCAAGCGCCTGACCGAGCCTCTCTCCCGCACTGACCGAGAAGAAACCTCGCACCACAGCCACCCCGCAGCCGCTGCACACCCCAAACGTCGCAGCCCCGCATTCTCAGCGCACGACCGACGGATCTCCCCGCATTGGCTGGGTACGACCGAGAGCCACTCGTCGCAACCCCGCATCCGTCGCACCACTTGCCTCAGTGGGCCCCCCAAGTTCTCCAGAGGTATTGTGGGTCCCCCAAAGGTCCCTAGGACTACTGTGGGCCCCACCTAGGTGCGTTCTCTTCGACGACTTGCCGCGTACGACGTCGTCGCACGTCGTAGCCCGTCGTCGCATGTGCTAGCTTTGGAATCTGGAATCATCGCCCCTGTTGCTTGCTCTGAAATTTCCAGCGAGGAATCTAATTGGAATCTGGACTTGGAGCGCGATATTATTATTCCAACCCCCGGCGTCGCTACCCGACGCCGGTGTAGCTTTCCCGTCGTGTTGAGGTAACGCTTTGCACCCCTAGGACCCCCGACCCAATTGCATGCTAATCAAGACTAAAAATCAGTATTTTAAAGTATTTTAAATGTTTTAACAATCACTAATCAAGATTAATAAAACGGATGTAGGCCGGTGGACTTGTGCACGTAGGAATCGTGACTTTAGACTCGTTGGACGGTGTTTTCTTGACGTGATAGTTGCAGGCAAGTGAAACTTGCCAACTCTTATGTAGGGCCATGTTTTTAGGCCACTTCCTTGCTTTTAGCGTAAAAGAGACTAGTCAGTGAAATGATAGCTGGCTAGACGCCTACTTGATCTAGTTTGACAACGAAACTAGATCCGTCACCTAAATGATCTAGCTTGACAACGAAGCTAGATCCAACCCTTTAAACTTGTTGTTCATGCATACTTAACTGTCACGTTTACTTTCTTTACCTGTACGCTTTACTACTTGCCATGTCATGTCATCCATGCATTGAATGTCGCATTCGTAGCACACGCTACATACTTGTACTTGCTTGTCCCGGGCTAGGTGCACCCCTATGCCATACTTGTTAAAGACACTTCCTGGCTCGTGATCCATAAGCGAGCATTCCCGTTCGGGGGTAAGGCCCTGGCTCGATACACGTGGAGGGGTAGGGTTGAGCGACCACTCAGCGTAGAAGTGTGCCCGTACAGCCTCTTCAGCTGTAAGGCGTGAACTCTGTGCACGAGGTGCTTACTTTTCTTGTCTTGTACTTGTCTTGTGAATGTCATGCCATGCTCGTACTTTACCTTACTTTACTTTACTTGTTGCACTCATACTTTGAACTGTCATGTCATTGCATCATGCTAGAACTGCTAGGTTGCTTCTACTTGTACTTTCAGTTTCCTTGCACAAGTCTTTTAGACTTGCTGACATGTGCCCCTTGCTCTTTTGGGTGTCACATGTTAGACCCTGAGCCAGAGACCGTTGCTGTGTACGTGATGTGTTGCTGACGCTGAGCCTGAGTCCATGTCTGCCTAGGAGGAGTTTTGTGGACACCGGTGACCTTTCTTGGTGTTTTTGCTGAGTTTCTTTTGTTTTAGGTTTTGTTGTTAGCTGTCGGTGCGTGGCACCTTTGTTTTGTACGCTGTACTTTTGTTGGCCATGTTGGGGCCTTTAGACTCTCTCTTATTTCAGCCTGGTGGCTTTTTCTGTGATGTTGAACCTTAGTTTATGGATATTCTGAGATGTCTCTTTTGTCTCATTTTATTATTATTATCTTTGTTTCGTTCGCGTTGCCAGGACCTGCAGTTTTAAAAGTTGATTGACGCTTATCGGACTTACAGCTTTGCAGCTTCAAGTCCGAAAGGACCTTCTCACGCTTCGCCACCATATTTTTGGGAAGCGGGGCGTGATAGGTTTTGTTGGTGGCCCATGCAGGTCCAGTCTTGCAATTGCGAATTAACGAAACAACGATAATAACGGAATGTCCATTAAATAAATTGCAACATCCGAGTCAGAAGCCCTGAGTCTAGTCGTTTTCTTAGGACACTAGGTGATAAGAAGACTTAGTTAGACGTCTGTGCTTGCTATTTAGAGGCCCATGATTGATAGTTAGACTCCCTGTCAGCAATTGATTCAATCGTCGTAGGAGTTACCTTAGTGGTCCTTGTTTACCCCTGACCATATTAGACTTCTAGAATTTCCTTTAGTCGCTCGCTTGGGTCCATCGATTTCGGACCCAGCTGAACGCATTTCTTTACCGTCTAACCTTTAGAAGTCTTAGCGCTTAGTTTTCAATCTTCAGTTGGTCGACCGTAGGAGTTTCCGTAGACTTTCCTGATTCATATCCTAGGCGTATGTATGTTTTGATCACCTGACCAATTTCCTTACCGCGATTCACGAGATCGCCTCATGACGATCGTCGTCAATTTTCGAACCTCTCCATTACGAACCTTGAATCTCCTGAAAGCATTTTTCGACTTCCTCCTTTCCGAAGTTTAACCTTGTTCCAAATCTTAATGCATATATACTTATACTTCATCCTCCTTCGTTGATTTAAAATTTTAAAAACTTTTGTCGGAAATTTTGAACTCTAGCTTATAATATTTTTCCAGCTTATATTTTTCGTACTTATGTAAATGCGTTGTCCCCACATATATTAATTTTATTCTGAACCGTACTTTCGCTTTGCCCAATTCGATTTATAATTTCCTTCGTATTTGTGTCATACGAATGATACGTCGTGTCTACTTTAATATACTTTCAAGACACATGGAATTTCAGCTTTTAGCAAGTTGGCTTTGCTCGTCGTTTTCGCTACTTCAGATTTTTTTCAAAAATACTATTTTCATAACCACTTCCTGATTTAGACCCTCCATGATTTGATTTTAAAGACTTGCTATTCGATTTCGATAATTCTACTACTAAGTAATATTATTTTTCCATGCACCATATATACTTTCAACTACTTTTATATCCGTGCCAGATTTGTTGTGCTCGTATATTAAGAACCTTATGTAAATCAGTTTCTTATTTCTGGCAAACCCTGGTTCGCTAAAAAGTAGTTTCAATGTTGGTTATTTTAAATTTTCCATAGCCTAAAAGTTTTGAAAGCATTTAACATGAGTTTAAATTCTTCCGTTACTTGATTTCATTCTTGACTTTCCAAAAACTTTTTGACAACATTATATTAAATTACTGACGGAAAGAATTTTCTAAACCATGTCCTTAATATTCGTGTAAATGATTTTACTTCCTTTTAACATTTTTAAAACCAATAGACCATTTTCTTTTATTATGAATGTTCGACTCAAATTTATTTTGAACAACTCGTTTTATCGACCTCCAATATGTCTTTTCAGACTGGGATTTCAACTTTTGAAGAACGACAGTTTTCAAAATCCACGTATTTTAGCTTATGCTATTCACCCTATTTTCTTTTCTGTATCCTATTAAAGCATCACTACATCTCCCTTTTTCCTCAACCTAAACATCACCATTGAGTCAATGTTTCGTCTAACCAAGCTGTCTCCTTGTATTCGTCCTATCTGAACTCGTGCTTATCGATCCTTCCCTCGTCACGCCTTCGACCTCCCTCTATTGCTTAGGCTTAAGTGCCCGTCAATGTCTGTGTCAACTCTAAGTTGTTAGTAGACCCTTGGACCTTTGTAAGGTGTCGTTATGCACGTACCTGGCTTGTGTACGTGGGCTTGAATGAGTGTACCCCCAAAGTATATTGGTGTTTGCCTATTGTGTGATATATATATACTCGGAGTTATTCGTGATAGTATGAAGTTGTTGTGTGTTAGTAGTTATAGATTTTGTGTGGATAGCTATACTATACTAAGGATGCCTGGGTATATAGGAGTTAGCGTTGAAATATCTAAGTTGTGTATGTAGTAAGAGATACTTATAATGGTTGAAATAATTTGATTTGGTGAAGCTATGTGTATGATAGGTGTGATAATAATTATGTACGTATAGATAAGTGAGTAGGCCTATTGAGTGACCTATATATTAGTACGTGTGAGTATGTGCTCGTAGGTAGATATATATTGTGCTTGGACGTAGGAAGTTATGTTTCGTTGCATGAGTATATAAGTGATATACATATGGTAGTAGGGTTACAATTTTGATTGGTATTGTTTGCTTTCGTGGGATGTTGCATGCGTGCATACCGTGAGGTATACACGACTATTGCACATCTTAATTATGTATGTATAGGTGTATTAGTATACTAATTATAGGTAGTAGGCTATGGTGTGGATATATATACATTACTTATGTGTGACTATACAGTGAATGTTTGTACTAGGGAGGGTATTATAAATATATGTGTGCTGATGCCTGTATTACTATTATTATGGTATATAAATTGATTTAACTATGTGGGTGTTACCTGACTAAATATTAACGGTGATTGACTTATGGAATGTATATGGTTGTAATGGTAGACGTATAAATATTGGAGTGGTATTGGTATAGGTATGAATGCCGTGTTACGTATATAGAATATTCTGATATGTGTATTGAGTCTCACTCAAGCTTGAGTGAGTATACTCTAAGTATATTGAATGAATGTTTGTAGTTTGAATATAGCAATGTTTGATGTATGTATAGTGATAGGAGTGTTTGTGCCCGGTTGTGCTACGCACATGATTGTGGGTCGCTACGCCAGTATATAGTTATAGGTGCTGGTCTTGTGGTATAGTTATTTACTAAGGACTTGTTGTATGAACGTATGTGTACTAGCTAAAACCAGGTGTGTATGTGTGCTAATTATATAATGATATGATTGGTATACGTGAATGAAAAGTTAGCGTGTATGGGTGTGCACCATGCACGGGTAAGTATGTGCTTAGTTATAGTTATTGGTGACTATGGTATATGTGGCGTGTCGTAAATACAGTTATAGGACCGTACGTAATGTGAATGTATAGTGAAATATTTGAATGCATTTGAATGACTATATATATTATGAAGCTATAGTAGAGGTGAATATATATATATTTAATATAGTGGAACTTGATTTAAAATGGTATGGAGTGACTACATGTTTGAGATGTTTGGTATTGGATAAATATTAGAGGGTAGTATACCCTTGATGTTTGTGCATAGGTAGCTATCTATACGTAGAGCAATGATTGTATTTGCTAGTATGAGATCATACCTATACAAGTATCTGAACTATTGTTTTGTAAGTAGCAGTTACATAAGGGATGTATGTGTATATACATGATTGAAATACATGTATGAAGTTGACTGTCTATGATAGGTATTAATGTATAACGTACGTGAATATATATAAATATATATACGTGTTGGTAGTATTAATGTTTGACTACCTAGTGCATATATAAGCACTTGTAATGACTATACCTGGTTGAATTATTATATGACTTGATTGGGGTAGTTACTAGAGCGACTAGCTATATTAGAAAGTCTGAGGACAGACTTTATTCTAAGGTGGGGAGGATGTAACGACCACTTTTCGTTGTACGTTGTTCGTGCACGTGCTTTTGGCCGTGCACGTGTTTATTTTAAACTTTATTTGATTGTGAACACTTTTGTGTGATATGCCGTTGTGAACGTCTCTGAGAGTATTAAATAGTGGCACTAATTTGGAACGACGTTCCTCGAGTCGTTTTTCCACAATTTAATCTTATTCGATGAGACGTGGCGATTTTCACTTTTGACGGGAGACGTTTCTATTTTTAGTTTCGTCGTCCGACGTCAAAATTGAGATCCGTCTTCTTAGTTAGCTCACATTCATCATCACGATCATCCCGATATTTATTTTATAATTTTTGGAGTTTATTTGACCACTTTTATATTTTTAACAAGGTTTATAATATTTTTAATAATTTATTTTTAAATTAATTTCGACCAAATAAAATTTATTTGAGTTTTAAACGTTTTAAAGAATCTTTGAGCCAATTTCCAGCTCATTTGGACCAAGTCAAACCCTTGGGTGAGTTGGAGAAGTTGAATTTCAAATTTTAAATTATTTTAAACTTCTAATCCTATTAGATTTAGCCCTAGACCAAGTCAACCCATCTATACTATATAAGCAACCCCTAGGAAGACCTATTTTCGCAAGAAATTACCCCTAGCCTCTTCCAAAACCCAAATTGGACGTTGCGACGATTCGTCGCAACGTTGCGACGTTCAGCCACCGCACCGACCGAAGAAATCGCCCCCGTTCCCCTGCTCTGACCGCTAGCCGCTCCGCACCCAACCCCGCTCCGCATCGCTGCAGCAGCAGCCACCCCGTTCCCCCGCTCTGACCGAGAGAGGCCCTCGGTCAGACCGAGAGCACCAACCCCACACAGCGCTCCGCACCAACCCCCGCTTGTCGCCCCGCTCCGCACCGCGCCCGACCGACCCGCTTCTCTGCACCGACCGGTGTTGCAAGCGTTGCAACGTTGCAACATCGCCCCGCCCCGCATCCAAACGCCTGACCGAGCCTCTCTCTTGCACTGACCGAGAAGAAACCTCGCACCACAGCCACCCCGCAGCCGCTGCACACCCCAAACGTCGCAGCCCCGCATTCTCAGCGCACGACCGACGGATCTCACCGCATTGGCTGGGTACGACCGAGAGCCACTCGTCGCAACCCCGCATCCGTCGCACCACTTGCCTCCGTGGGCCCCACAAGTTCTCCAGAGGTATTGTGGGTCCCCCAAAGGTCCCTAGGACTACTGTGGGCCCCACCTAGGTGCGTTCTCTTCGACGACTTGCCGCGTACGACGTCGTCGCACGTCGTCGCACGTGCTAGCTTTGGAATCTGGAATCGTCGCCCCGGTTGCTTGCTCTGAAATTTCCAGCGAGGAATCTAATTGGAATCTGGACTTGGAGCGCGATATTATTATTCCAACCCCCGGCGTCGCTACCCGACGCCGTTGTAGCTTTCGCGTCGTGTTGAGGTAACGCTTTGCACCCCTAGGACCCCCGACCCAATTGCATGCTAATCAACACTAAAAATCAGTATTTTAAAGTATTTTAAATGTTTTAACAATCACTAATCAAGATTAATAAAACGGATGTATGCCGGTGGACTTGTGCACGTAGGAATCGTGACTTTGGACTAGTTGGACGGTGTTTTCTTGACGTGATAGTTGCAGGCAAGTGAAACTTGCCAACTCTTGTGTAGGGCCATGTTTTTAGGCCACTTCCTTGCTTTTAGCGTAAAAGAGACTAGTCAGTGAAATGATAGCTGGCTAGACGCCTACTTGATCTAGTTTGACAACGAAACTAGATCCGTCACCTAAATGATCTAGCTTGACAACGAAGCTAGATCCAACCCTTTAAACTTGTTGTTCATGCATACTTAACTGTCACGTTTACTTTCTTTACCTGTACGCTTTACTACTTGCCATGTCATGTCATCCATGCATTGAATGTCGCATTCGTAGCACACGCTACATACTTGTACTTGCTTGTCCCGGGCTAGGTGCACCCCTATGCCATACTTGTTAAAGACACTTCCTGGCTCGTGATCCATAAGCGAGCATTCCCGTTCGGGGGTAAGGCCCTGGCTCGATACACGTGGAGGGGTAGGGTTGAGCGACCACTCAGCGTAGAAGTGTGCCTGTACAGCCTCTTCAGCTGTAAGGCGTGAACTCTGTGCACGAGGTGCTTACTTTTCTTGTCTTGTACTTGTCTTGTGAATGTCATGCCATGCTCGTACTTTACCTTACTTTACTTTACTTGTTGCACTCATACTTTGAACTGTCATGTCATTGCATCATGCTAGAACTGCTAGGTTGCTTCTACTTGTACTTTCAGTTTCCTTGCACAAGTCTTTTAGACTTGCTGACATGTGCCCCTTGCTCTTTTGGGTGTCACATGTTAGACCCTGAGCCAGAGACCGTTGCTGTGTACGTGATGTGTTGCTGACGCTGAGCCTGAGTCCATGTCTGCCTAGGAGGAGTTTTGTGGACACCGGTGACCTTTCTTGGTGTTTTTGCTGAGTTTCTTTTGTTTTAGGTTTTGTTGTTAGCTGTCGGTGCGTGGCACCTTTGTTTTGTACGCTGTACTTTTGTTGGCCATGTTGGGGCCTTTAGACTCTCTCTTATTTCAGCCTGGTGGCTTTTTCTGTGATGTTGAACCTTATTTTATGGATATTCTGAGATGTCTCTTTTGTCTCATTTTATTATTATTATCTTTGTTTCGTTCGCGTTGCAAGGACATGCAGTTTTAAAAGTTGATTGACGCTTATCGGACTTACAGCTTTGCAGCTTCAAGTCCGAGCGGACCTTCTCACGCTTCGCCTCCATATTTTTGGGAAGCGGGGCGTGATAAGGGGTAGCATCGGCGTCGTTGGATCTCCTGGGCCTGAATAGACGAGAGAGCTCGTCCGGGGGGGGTCAGACCTTGGTTCCGACCAATTTCCCTCTGATGCCAAAGTCAGATTTGGTCTGATAAATGCTCGGTGGGATCGAGTATGGCTCGCAGAGAGACCGATACACGAGTCCTCGGGCCGAGCTTTGGAGGAGAAATATCTCAGGTGGAAGAAGGTGTAAGAGTGTTAGTATGTGATACCATTGTTGTAGATCACGAAGATCCAACCTCCTTTTGCTATGACGCATTCGCTCCTTCATATACTTGAGCCCTTGTGATAATGGGCCATTATTGCCGTCATTCATAGGAGCGTGCCGAGTGGGGAGCATTGACCCCCACTAATTGTACCCGTTTTGATGAGGGGAAGAATGCCATAAAAGTGGCTATGATGGCTAGAGAATGATGGCCATTAAGCCGGGCCATAATTAGATAGCCATGATGGCTAGAGAGTGATGACCATTAAGTCGGGCCATATTTTTCTCCACTATTGAAGTGGGCAATCAGTTGGGCCTTCGTCTTGGGTAGAGAAGCGCGACCCGTCCGTGAGATCCTTGGGTCGGATCCCAAGGCCGTAGTAGGCCAGTTGACTGGTCGTAGTTGACTTGGCTCTTCCGGGCCCGGTCAAAATAGTCCTATCAATTGCCCCCATCTTCTGAGCTCTACCATTGTTGAGGTGGAGGTCGGGAGATGTAGTATACTGGGGAGAAGTTACTCTTTTTGTAAAATTTGGTCCGTCTTGCAGAGTTGGCTAGTGACGATAGATTGTCGGTCCGAGATTCGTTCGGTTACGAGGGGAGTCGTCCCTCGACTTACGGCCGATGAAGCAGTTTGGTCGGCCAGCTAGGGTAGCTGCCCCCAGTCTTACGGCCGATCTCGTTCGTTGGGTGGCGGGGAGGTTGCCCCTCGACTTACGACCGACGAAGGAGTGGGTTGACCTGCTGGGGGAGTTGCCCCCAGCCTTACGATCGATCTCGTTCGTTCGGTGGCGAGGGGAGTTGCCACTCGACTTACGGCCGACGACGGAGTGGGTCGACCTGCTTGGGGAGTTTCCCCCAGCCTTACAATCGATCTCGTTCATTCGGTGGCGAGGGGAGTTGTCCATCGACTTGTTGGATATGGACGACATGAATACACCCATGAGAGGATGTATGAGGGTATACGAACCTCAGATGTCGCGTGCACGAAAGCGTGCACGAAGGGAACCTTTTCTCGTGTGAAAAGGACCACTCGATAAGTGGAAAAAGTCACTTTATAAGTGCATAAAGGCACTCGATAAGTGAATAAAGAAGAGGATAAGTAAAAGGGCTAATATAGGCTAATAAGCTTATAAGTGGTTATTTCCTACAATAACTACCCCTAAAGCCTATAAATAGGACCCAAGGGTATGCCTTTTACACTAATCTAAACATGCCATAAGTTTGCATAAGGCAACTTGTGTTCTTCTTCTCCCTTCCATTAAAATCCTCTTCTAAATAGAGATTTCGGCGGTGAAACTCTGCTTCGATCCTCCGTGACGAAGTACCGACCGTTGTGGCGAATCCGAGGGTGAAGTTCAAAGACTACGGTACCGCTTACGCAAGCGTAAGTCTATGTTATTATTCGATCCTAATGTCGTTGTTTTGACAGGATCCTACATTGGTATCAGAGCCATACGGGTTCGCCCCAGTCTAACCGTCGCCCCGGTCTCAACGATGAACGCGGCGTTGTCTCTTTCACGAATGAGTCTCCTTCCATTATGGATATGGTAGGAACGCATCGTGACGGAGAGAATCGCAATATTTGCTCTTTTCACGTTAGGGTCTTCTGCCATTACAGATATGACAGGAACTCTCCGTGACGGGAAGAACTTACCGTTCATATCGCCAAACTCGCGCTCCTCATAGATGCTGAGTCTCCATTCAATTGAGAATGTGAACTCTCTTCATGTAGAGGGTGAAGTTTACAGCCTTGAAAACACGTTCCCTTCATTTTTTGGCACACGACCATTGAAGCAAAACCGTTTTCTCGACGAACGGGTGCTTCATCGGAGAAGACAATGGTAGTTATTCTCAACGGAGAAGATGACAATTTTGGTGCATGATCACCATGGCCATATGGGCTATGGAGGCAATGCATCCCCCCTCCCCATGCAGAGGGGGTTGGCTACGGCCAATAACAACCACGGCCACCCCTCCGACAGGGTGTGCGGCCAACCCCATGAAAGGGGGTGCCCGGCCATGGCCATTTGGGCCATGGCTGGCCCCGGCCAGGGCCTGGCCGGCTCTGGCCGGCTCTGGCCGGCCAGGTCCAGGGGGCCCTGGCCGTGGCCAGGCCAGGGCCGGCCTTAGCCGACCGTGGCCAGGGCCAGGGAGGCCCTGGCCGGCCCTGGCCGGGAGCCAGGTCCCTGCCAGGGCCCTACCGGCCCTGGCAGAGGCCAGGACCGGCGCCCTGGCAGAGGCCAGAGCCGGCGCCCTGGCCTGCCCTGGCCAGGGCCAGGGCCAGGCCAGGGGGCCAGGCCTGCCCTGGCAGAGGCCAGGGCCTGGCCGAGGCCGGCCCTGGCCGCTGCCGGGGCCACGGCCGGCCCTGGCAAAGGCCAGGGCCTGGCCGAGGCCTGCCAGACCTGGCCGAGGCCAGTGCCCGGCCACTGCCGGCCCCGGCTTCAGCCAGTGCCGAGCCCCGGTTGGCCCTGTATTTGGGAGGGGGGCTTGCATGAATGAGACATGCATGGCCGGCCCATACGGGGCCGACGGCAGTCATCTGCGGAAAAATT
The DNA here is from genome assembly GCA_030789695.1 of Scilla litardierei. NCBI lineage: Eukaryota > Viridiplantae > Streptophyta > Magnoliopsida > Asparagales > Asparagaceae > Scilla > Scilla litardierei. The sequence continues at coordinate 197,215,927 of CM061142.1, forward strand.
CTTCTGTAGGGGGGAGCGCTGGATCCATACGGGAGCCGACGACAGTGGCTTGCAGAAAAATCCCCTCAGGGGGGATCCGGCCTTGGAACGGCTACGGCTCAATCCTGGTAAATGGCCAGGGATTGCCGTATATTTCGCTAGTATCATAAGGGTAATAAGTTGAAATATCGCATTTAGCAAAATTCTCCTATAGGGGGGAAGCGCCTGGATCCATACGGGAGCCGGCGACGATGGCTTGCAAAAAAATCCCCTCAAGGGGGATCCGGCCTTGGTACGGCTACGGCTCAATCCCGGCAAATGGCCAGGGATTGCCGTATTTATTTCGCTAGTATCATAAGGGTACTAAGTAGAAATATCGCATTTACTTTTGAAAAATAAGTTTTCAAAAATGCTTTTCCGCTGCGAAGTACTATAAGAGTACTATCGTTTGATAAGTGAGGGGGAAATATTGAAAGTTGTTCTAGATGGTGATTGGAATCGTAGAGACCTTTCCGATTCTAGAGCAACATCTTCAATATTTTTCGAAAGTAACTTATCAAATATAATAATATCATTCCAAGTGGGATATTCCAAGTGGGAGTGATATCTATGTATAAGAATTTTATGCAATGATTTTGATCGAACCTTCGGTTTTTTTGGTTTTTTTGCAGCATTTTAAAATTAAAATGTCTTCCGCTTCAAAGAACATCATCGCTGAGTTAAACAGAGGTGAAAAACTCAACGGCAATAATTACAAACTATGGTCCATCAAGATACAATACGTTCTAGAGGAGCAAGAAGTGCTCGAAACTCTGAAGAACGTAATGATTGAACCCGAGTTGGGCACTACGGCCCAACACAGACGAGACAAGGAAGCTTTTGATGCTTGGTCTCGGAAGAACAAGATAGCTCGCATTACGTTATTTTCCAGTATGGCCGATGACATAATGCGCATCTTCCGAGAGCATGACCTAGCCATGGACATATGGTCCAAACTTGAGGAGAAGTTTGGTGGCACATCGGTGTCCAAACTTCGTTCTTTAACTATAAGATTTGATTCATACAAGAAACGTCCAGATCATTCCATGGGGAAACATCTGCGACATATGGCGAATCTAATCTCAGAGTTAAAAGATGCAGGTCATGTGCTCACTGATGAGCAACAAATCCAAGCAGTCATACGTTCCCTGCCAAATGGGTGGGACCAAATGAAGATGCATCTCACTCATAATGAGAGCATCAAGACCTTCAGCGATGTTTCTAAGCACCTCGAGTTGGAGGAAGAGCGGCTTGCGGCTGCCAAGCCAAGTGCAGAAGTGCACATGGTTGCTAGTTCCTCACACGGGGAAAGAAACGGAAAGATCGTTCGAAGTCTACTAATGAACGTAATAAGCAACATGAGTCTACCAAGAAACCCAAACATAAGGGTGGGCACAAGAAATGGCACAAGAAGAAAGACTTGAAGAGGATCAAGTGCTTCAAGTGCAACAAGTTAGGTCACTACGCCCGTTCTTGTACGGATGAAGGTGACAAGGTAACTTGTAATGATAGTTACATATGTGTTTCTAGTTCAATATTTCTTGTGGAATCTAATCCATTTTGGATAATTGATTCAGGTGCCACCGACCACATAGCAAGGGACAGACGGTCCTTCGTGGAGTATCACCGGATACCCCAAGGAACAAAGTGGATTTATGTAGGAAACAACACACATGTTGAAGTGAAAGACATTGGTACTTGTAAGCTGGTCTTGGACAACGGCCACACTATTTTACTACATGATGTCCTCTTCGCTCCAGATATTCGAAGGAATATTATATCTGTGGTCGTGTTAATTGGTCTTGGTTATAGCTGGTTCTTTCAAAATTGTAAAGTGGACTTGTTTTGTAATAATACTCTTATTGGTTCTGGGTATGTATTTAAAGTATTTATTGTATTAAATACAATGTATGACTCTTCATTTTGTAATGAAAATTTCCTTGTTACAAATTCTTCGACTTATGAGTCAGATGTAATTTGTTGGCACGCAAGGCATGGTCACATTGGACCAACGCGTATGGATAGACTTGCCAAACATGGCCTTCTATCCAAATGTTTTCAAAGGTCAAAATGTCGACTTGCGAACATTGCCTTGTAGGGAAATCTTGTCGCAAGCCGTTTAGAACCGGCACAAGGGCCGAGGTTCCATTACAGCTCATCCATTCAGACATATGTGGTCCGATGAATGTCAAGACAAGACGCGGGAAGTCCTATATCATCACTTTTATTGATGACTTCATCCGATTCGGTCATATCTATTTGATATCCCACAAAAGTGAAGCATTAACTTGCTTTAAAAACTATATGAGTTTGGTGGAAAATCAATTAGATTGCAAGATTAAGGTCTTACGAACCGATAGAGGCGGTGAATATCAATCGGCAAGTTTTAAGGAACTTTGTGATGAAAAAGGCATAGTTCATCAGGTAACTATGCCTTATACTCCGCAACAAAATGGTGTTGCAGAAAGGAGAAATAGGACTTTAATGGAAATGGTCCGTTCAATGATGGCGCAAGCTAACTTGCCAATCACCTTTTTGGGGTGATGCATTATTGACGGCCGCTTTCATCTTAAACCGCGTACCCTCGAAATCAGTTAGCTCCACTCCTTATGAGTTGTGGAACCAAAGGTCTCCTGACTTAAACATTTTAAAACCTTGAGGATGTGCATCCTATGCATATATTTCCTCACATAAGTATGGCAAACTTGGGCCACGGGGAAGGAAATGTATCTTTATACGATACGCAGATAACTCCAAAGGTTATGTTTTCATTGGTCAGGAAGACAATGGATGTCTAATTGAATTTTGAGTCGAGGGATGTCACTTTCTTGGAAAACGAGTTTCCAAGACAGGACGAGATAAGTCAGGATTTATCTCTATTTGAGATTAATGATCAAGAAGGATTACCTCATTCGAGTGGGAGAATTCTTGGTGAAGACGAAAATACGTTTCAAACTTCACCAATGGATGATACGAATGACGCGAATCCTATTCCATACGGGAATAATGATCCAAGTGGGAGCATTTCTAACGACATTCCAAGTGGGAGTGATATTAGAATTGATCTAAATTCAAGTCTACAAGGACTTGAAGAATCTCAAATACGACGTAGTAGTCGTACAAGGTTGGCTCCTCTAAGATTTGAGGATGAATTTCCGCAAACCTTTATGACTTTACTACAAGATGATGACGAGCCTGCTACTTTCAAACAGGCCGTATCATGCCCTGCGAAAGACAAATGGATGGAAGCGATGAAGGAGGAGTTGGAATCCAAGAAAGTTAACCAAGTCTGGGACTTAGTTGACTTACCCAGAGGACGTAGAGCTATTGGGAACAAATGGGTTCTCAAGATCAAGCATAAGGCTGATGGCTCTATAGACAGATATAAAGCTCACCTCATCGCGAAAGGTTTTACGCAACAGGAAGGGATAGACTACGAAGAGACCTTCGCACCTGTTGTTCGTTTTACCTCGATTCGCCTGATTCTGGCTATGGTAGCTTGCTTAGACCTCGAATTGCATCAGATGGATGTAAAAACTACCTTTCTCAATGGAGAATTGGACGAGGAGATCTATATGGAACAACCAACAGGGTTTGTAAAAGAAGGAAACGAACATAAGGTTTGTAAACTTCGTAAGTCCATATATGGTCTTAAACAATCCTCGAGGCAATGGTATATACGATTTCAAGAAGTTGTCTTATCAAATGGTTTTTCCATGCTTGATGAAGATAATTGTGTATATATCAAGAGGATTAAGAGCAAGTACGTTATTATGTCTCTATATGTAGATGACATTTTAATAGCCGGAAATGACAAGGGCTTTGTGATGGATATCAAGGTTTGGATTTCATCAGTTTTTGAGATAAAAGACATGGGAGAAGCCACATATATCCTTGGAGTTAAGATTTCAAGGAATCGTTCGAAGAAACTTCTTTCTCTTTCACAAGAGACTTATATAAAGAAGGTTTTAGAACGTTTTAATATGCAGGACTGCAAGTCCATTGATACTCCAATAAGCATATGCGATAATTTATGTCTGAAGATGTGTCCTAAGAACTAAAGAGTAAAGGAAATTATGGAAAAAGTTCCATATTTCAGTACAGTTGGTAGTCTTATGTACGCTATGATGTGTACAAGACCTGACATCTGTTTTTGCCGTTGGAATGGTAAGTCGTTACCAATCCAATCCAGGGCAAACACACTGGAAAGCGGTTAAGAGTACAAATTTGTAAAAGACTATGATAAGACCAAGAAGGTAGACATAAGGTACATATCAACGCATGAGAAGATAGCGGATCCACTTACGAAGGCGATCCCCAGAGATGTGTTTTACAAACACTTATCATCTCAAGGATTGCGTAAGAGCTGAGTTGTACCAATGTAAATTCCCATGTCTGTAAAAGATCAAATTTAATAAAAGAATAAGTTCTTTTCAACATTGCATATGACTTTCTTGAAAATGTTTTTGTACATTTTAAATCTCAGCTGATTTTTTAGTATGTCGGACAGATTGAGGTTGGCTCTCTCACATGAGCAACCGCCTTTATTATATCAGACGGATAAAATAAAGATTAGACCTGTTTAAAGTCAAAATTGTCAGACGGATGATTTAGAGTCATGACTTAAACAAAATGGTCGTATGAAAGATCTGCATCATATGGATGCTTACAAAAGATCTAAGAGGATTCTTAAATCCTATCTGTCTTATGTGGGATGTGGGTCCAGAAGATTATTTGAGTAGTAAAAGGGACTCAAAATCAGACATTGTGGTGTCTGATCATCATCCTTACAACATCATTAAGACATACGCTCCCTGGGAAAGGAGTGATGTTGTAATACGTATTCATACTACGTATGCATTTGACCATTGGGTTAGAATAGTAATTGTGTTTACTATTATGTGAGACCCAAAGACCACATTGGTCTTAACTTGTTACCCTTATGGACTCTAATTGGTTCCTTTAGATTTGACTGGGTGATTGCTATCTTAGCATGTTGCTTATGGACTATGGTCAATTCGTTCCGGCGGGACATGTTAGAAAAGCAAGTCAAGTCAAGATCGAAAGGATCGCAAGAAGAGGAAGATTAATTTCATATTCACATTTGGACTTTAAAGATTCAAAGCTGGCCAGCCAATTGTAATCCAGATGAGATTCAATTGTTGAATATAAAGTATAAGAACTGTGAAGAAATAATCTAGGGTAAATCATTCGTTGATCTACTCAACTTTACACCTCGAGGAGTGTTGTGTATCTCTAACAAGTGCACAACAGCGGACTCTATGCGCATGAAGGTCACACGGCCTATTTCTCGGTATGATAAACAGAAGAGTTAAAGGAAAGATGTTTCCTTACAATCCCCTCAAGTGTGAGTGGGAGATGTTGGATATGGACGACATGAATACACCCATGAAGAGATGTATGAGGGTATACGGACCTCAGATGTCGCGTGCACGAAAGCGTGCACGAAAGGAACCTTTTCTCGTGTGAAAAGGACCACTCGATAAGTGGAAAAAGTCACTTTATAAGTGCATAAAGGCACTCGATAAGTGAATAAAGAAGAGGATAAGTAAAAGGGCTAAGATAGGCTAATAAGCTTATAAGTGGTTATTTCCTACAATAACTACCTCTAAAGCCTATAAATAGGACCCAAGGGTATGCCTTTTACACTAATCTAAACATGCCATAAGTTTGCATAAGGCAACTTGTGTTCTTCTTCTCTCTTCCATTAAAATCCTCTTCTAAATAGAGATTTCGGCGGTGAAACTCTGCTTCGATCCTCCGTGACGAAGTACCGACCGTTGTGGCGAATCCGAGGGTGAAGTACAGAGACTATAGTGCCGCGTATGCAAGCGTAAGTCTATGTTATTATTCGATCCTAATGTCGTTGTTTTGACAGGATCCTACACGACTTACGGCCGACGACGGAGTGGGTTGTCCTGCTGGGGGAGTTGCCCCCAGCCTTACGATCTATCTCGTTCGTTCGGTGGTGAGGAGAGTTGCCCCTCAACTTACGCCGACGAAGGAGTGGGTCGACCAGCTGGGGGAGTCGCCCCTAGCCTTATGGTCGGTGGGTCGATTGGCCTGCTGAGGGACTACCACTCAGTCTTGTGGTCAATCGAGTGATCAGCCAGCTGGGGGAGTTGCCTCCAACCTTACAGTTGATCTGGTCGGTCTGCTGAGGGAGTTGCCCCCAGCCTTATGATCGACGGGTTGATTGGCCTGTTGGAGGAGCTAGTCCCAGTCTTGGGGTCAATCGTGTGATCGGCCCGCTGGGGAAGTTTCCCCCAGCCTTACGACCGATCCGTCAGTTGTGAGGGGAGTTGCCCCTTGACTTACATCCAACGTAGGAGTGATCGACCTGCTGGGGGGTTGCTCCCAGCCCTTCAACCGATCCGTTCGTTCAGTTGCGAGGGGAGTCGTCCCCCCGACTTATGGCCGATGAAAGGGGTGAATACCTTGTGAAGAGTTTCGAAGATTCCATGGTGGTGCTCGGCAACTACTTCTTCCAGCTCGGGTGGATGCAGGAGCTGTTCGTCAAGCGGGGACCCAGCAGCACGGTCGGAGGAGCGGTCTGGATGCTCAAACACGGACGTCGGCACTTCGGCCAGATCGGCTCGGTAGTGAGGCAGCTCGGCTTGACCGACAGCTGGTCCAGATGGCGGATCAATATTCTCGGCAACTCGGGAGGAGAGCGGGAGTAGACTGGTTTCCTCAGCGGCTCGATAAGGCGGCCTCCCATCAAGATCTCTTCTCTATAGTCTCGAGTGAGAAGTCCAAGAGGCACGTTTGCCTCCGAATTCGGGGACGATGCCATCATTATACTGGTTCCAGAGCTCCTCCACTTGCAGCATCAGCTTTGCCAGGCCGATCGGCACGGTCGACAGAGTGATCTACTTGGCATCGGGCTTGACCGATTTCACATTGTTCCCATCGAGATCGCCATGGAGCATGCGACCATCAGAGGGTAAGCGAATATGGGATGCCAATGAGGACTTTTGAGTTGAAAGATTTGCCTTCAGACGTGCTGGAGGCGGAAGATGGCCTCGCCTCTGCAGTGATGGGTTTGGCGACTCCTCGAGCCCTGGAACTTAGCTAGGTGCCCTGAAAAAAGGAAGCCATCCTTACTGGATCAGAAGAGCTAGCGAAGGTCAGAAGCTTCGGTCGATCTCTGACTTCGGCTGAAAGCATCGAGCTCCGATGGGGCTTTGGCCTCGATCACCAAGCTTCGAAGATATTTTGACATCGACAAGATCTGTAAGCTCGTTGGAGACCTGGTTGAGTTCTATGGGGAAGACGAAGCCGTTGGAGTTGTGATAGAAGTGGCCGAAGATCTAGAAGAGACGGGGGGAGGAGCCTCAGAGAGCAAACCGAGCGGTGATCTCCTGAGCAAATGAGTATCACTGGTCGCCCAGTCCGATACCGAAGTGAGTGATATGGTCTGAGCCCCAACGCTTCCCGAGTTCCAGAGGATACCGGGGCGATGTCCTGTATCTTCGCCAGATCAACGGAGAGGTATCCGTTTCTTCAAGGAGAGGCTGAAGAAAAGTGCACCCACACAGGACAATCATGTCATCCTCGGCGTGTGCGACAGGAGGTCTGCTCATCGGAAGGGCCACGGTGGCTCGGAGATCTCGAAGTATCTCGAAGGGCGGCTCGGGGTTCTTGCCAGAGAGCTTGGTGTCCTCCGCTGCTCCGATGAGATCTTGCCAGCGATCCTGTCAGTGATCCCCGCCCCTCCGACGGTGCTTCCGTGGCTCGAAGTCGAAGAGACTAGCATGGCCTTGAGCACCCACGGGCATCCCTATGAGCAATCGAGTGTCCCAGGAGCAATTGATCTCGTGGACATTGGGGAAGAGAACGATCGTCGGTCGACGATCGGAGCCGAGAGGTGAGAGGATAGCTCAGTCGTCTGATGATCGGTCAGATCAGCGATAACTGAATGGTCTCGATGATCTTTGATGGCCTGACACTTCCATGACCTACGGTGGCTGGCGGCGGCCTCTCAATTGGGGCGACGGGGCCCCAAATTTCGAATCAAGGGGGGAACCTCCCATGGCTGAGCTAAGAGCAAGAGCTCCAATGCTCCAAGCGAGGGAGAAACCGAGCACCACCGGTCTGATCTCAATCAATGGCCAAATCGACGGCCATCTCTCGCTTCAGAAGCCTTCGAGGTGAATTGCAGAGACATCCACCCTCACTCGATCCTTCACCAGGAGGGATCTTGGGCACGCGCTTCATCGGATCGGGCGTCTGATCAGAGTCGAGGTTGGCGAGGTTTGGACGGATCCGTGGGGGGGGGGGAGGCTTCGAGATCACATGGGTTCTCTGATGATTTCTTGAGCGCATGGGTTCTCTGATGTTCTCAACCAAATCTTAGGGGTGGATGTAGCCAATAAGAATTAGGAGAGAATCCTTGTTGTTTATGGTCCTTTGAGGAAAGGAATCAAGTGATCCCTATTGTTGACTATGAACCAAGCGAGCAGGTTGCGAGACAAACGATCATTATGCTGTGGAGAGCTCCGGATTTATTAGCAGATTGGGCTACATAACCGCCTTTGGAGAGCTTGCCAAGATCTTCGCTCAGACTGTAACATTTGCAGCCTCATCAGGTTTGGCCTTTCGGGCATTTGAATAGTGGAAATAATAGGCGAGTCATCATCGGTGTGGCTGATGACGTGGGTGTTGACTCGAGTTTCCACAGACGACGCCAAATGTTTACGGGTGAATTTTCCCCGCAAATCGATAGTATGGAGGGTGCGGGGTCAACACGGTCAAAGGGGACATGTGGGATCCTCGTGTTGTCGTGGCTGTCATGTGAGACGGAGATGACCCAGGGGGTCGGCCGATGGCGCGTTCGCTTGAGTGGGAAGGCACGACACCGTTCTTTGGCAGGCCGAGGGGTAGCCTCGGCGGGATGACAACCTCCGGGATCGGTTGAAGGCGGGGTCGCTCGGTGAAGGACGAATGGATCTTCGCGTCGGCCCGCCAAAGGGAAGCCTCGTCAGAGCAACGACCTCATGGTGGGGGAGACGAACGGGCTCGGGGACGAGGGCCCTCTGCTCTGGTTGGGAGAACGCTGAGGGGTAGCATCGGCGTCGCTGGATCTCCTGGGCTTGAATAGACGAGAGATCTCGTCAGGGGGGTTGGACCTTGGTTCCGACCAATTTCCCTCTGATGCCAAAGTCAGATCTGGTCTGATAGATGCTCGATGTGATCGAGTATGGCTCGCAGAGAGACCGATACACGAGTCCTCGGGTCGAGCTTTGGAGGAGAAATATCTCAGGTGGAAGAAGGTGTAAGAGTGTTAGTATGTGATACCATTGTTGTTGATCACGAAGATCCAGCCTCCTTTTGCTATGACGCATTCGCTCCTTCATATACTTGAGCCCTTGCGATAATGGGCCATTATTTCCGTCATTCATGGGAGCGTGCCAAGTGGGGAGCATTGACCCCCACTAATTGTACCCGTTTTGATGAGGGGAAGAATGCCATAAAAGTGGCCATGATGGCTAGAGAATGATGGCCATTAAGCCGGGCCATAATTAGATAGCCATGATGGCTAGAGAGTGATGGACATTAAGTTGGGCCATATTTTCCTCCACTATTGAAGTGGGCAATCAGTTGGGCCTTCGTCTTGGGTGGAGAAGCGCGACCCGCCCATGAGATCATTAGGTCGGATCCCAAGGCCGTAGTAGGCCGGTTGACTGGTCGTAGTTGACTTGGCTCTTCCGGGCTCGGTCAAAATAGTCCTATCAATTGCCCCCATCTTCTGAGCTCTACCATTGTTGAGGTGGAGGTCAGGAGATGTAGTATAATGGGGGAGAATTTGCTCTTTTTGTAAAATTTGGTCTGTCTTGTAGAGTTGGCTAGTGACGATAGATTGTCGGTCTGAGATTCGTTCAGTTGCAAGGGGAGTCGTCCTCGACTTACGGCCGACGAAGAAGTTTGGTCGGCCAGCTAGGGCAGCTGCCTCCAGTCTTACGGCCGATCTCATTCAGTGGGTGGCGGGGAGGTTGCCCCTCGACTTACGGCCGACGAAGGAGTGGGTCAAACTGCTGGGGGAGTTGCCCCCCCGCCTTACGATCGATCTCGTTCGTTCGGTGGCGAGGGGAGTTGCCACTCGACTTACGGCCGACGACGGAGTGGGTCGACCTACTGGGGGAGTTACCCCCAGCCTTACGATCGATCTCGTTTGTTCGGTGGCGAGGGGAGTTGCCCCTCGACATACGGCCGAGGACGGAGTGGGTCATCCTGCTGGGAGAGTTGATCCCAGCCTTACGATCTATCTCATTCTTTCGGTGGCGAGAAGAGTTGCCCCTTGACTTACGCCGACGAAGGAGTGGGTCGACCAGCTGGGGGAGTCGCCCCTAGCCTTATGGTCGGTGGGTAGATTGGCCTGCTGAGGGAGCTACCACTCAGTCTTGTGGTCAATTGAGTGATCAGCTAGCTGGGGGAGTTGCCCCCAACCTTACAGTTGATCTGGTCGGTCTGCTGGGGGAGTTGCTCCCAGCCTTATGATCGACGGGTCGATTGGCCTGCTGGAGGAGCTAGTCCCAGTCTTGGGGTCAATCGTGTGATCAGCCAACGTAGGAGAGATCGGCCTGCTGGGGGGTTGCCCCCAGCCCTTCTACCGATCCGTTCATTCGGTTACGAGGGGAGTCGCCCCCTGACTTATGGTCGACAAAAGGGGTGAAGACCTTATGAAGAGTTTCGAAGATTCCATGGTGGCGCTCGAAAACTACTTCATCCAGCTCGGGTGGATGCATGAGCTGTTCGGCAAGCGGGGACCCAGCAGCACGGTCGGAGGAGCGGTCTGGATGCTCAAACACGGACGTCGGCACTTCGGCCAGATCGGCTCGGTAGTGAGGCAGCTCGGTTTGACCGGCAGCTGGTCCAGATGGCGGATCAATATTCTCGGCAACTCGGGAAAAGAGCGGGAGTAGACTGGTTTCCTCAGCGGCTCGACAAGGCGGCCTCCCATCAAGATCTCTTCTCTATAGTCCCGAGTGAGAAGTCCAAGAGGCACGTTTGCCTCCAAATTCAGGGACGATGCCATCATTATGCTGGTTTCGGCTCTCCTCCACTTACAGCATCAGCTTTGCTAGGCCGATCGACATGGTCGACAGAGTGATCTACTTGGCATCGGGCTTGATCGATTTCACATTGTTCCCATCGAGATCCCCATAGAGCATGCGGCCATCAGAGGGTGAGTGAATATGGGATGCCAATGAGGACTTTTGAGTTGAAGGCTTTGCCTTCGGACGTGCTGGAGGCGGAAGATGGCCTCGCCTCTGCAGCGATGGGTTTGGCGACTCCTCGAGCCCTGGAACTTAGCTAGGTGCCCTGAAAAAAGGAAGCCATCCTTACTGGATCAGAAGAGGTAGCGAAGGTTGGAAGCTTCGGTCGATCACTGACTTCGGCTGAAAGCATCGAGCTCCGATGGGGCTTTGGCCTCGATCACCTATCTCCGAAGATATTTTGACATCGGCAAGATCTGCAAGCTCGTTGGAGACCTGGTTGAGTTCCGTGGTGAAGACGAAGCCGTTGGAGTTATGATAGAAGTGGCCGAAGATCTAGCAGAGACGGGGGGAGGAGCCTCAGAGAGCAAACCGGGCGACGATCTCCTGAGCAAAGGAGTATCACTGGTCGGCCAGTCCGATGCCGAAGTGAGTGATATGGTCTGAGCCCCAACGCTTCCCGAGTTCCAGAGGATACCGGGGCGATGTCATGTATCTTCGCCAAATCATGTCATCCTCGGTGTGTGCAGCAGGAGGTCTGCTCATCGGAAGGGCCAGGGTGGCTCGGAGATCTCGAAGTATCTCGATGGGCGGCTCGGAGATCTTACCGGAGAGCTTGGTGTCCTCCGCTCCTCTGAGGAGATCTTGCCAGCGATCCTGGCAGTGATCCCCGCCCCTCCGATGACACTTCTGTGGCTTGAAATCGAAGAGACTAGCATGGCCTTAAGCACCCCACGGGCATCCCTATGAGCAATCGAGCGTCCCAGGAGCAATTGATCTCGTGGACATTGGGGAAGAGAACGATTGTCGGTCGACGATCGGCGCCGAGAGATGAGAGGATAGCTCAGTCGCCTGATGATCGATTAGATCAGTGACAACTGAATGGTCTCGATGATCGTTGATGTCCTGACACTTCCATGACCTACGGTGGCTGGCTGGCGGCCTCTCAATTGGGGCGACGGGGCCCCAAATTTCGAATCAAGGGGGGAGGCCGAGCTTAGCGCAAGAGCTCCGATGCGCCAAGAGAGGGAGAAACTGAGCACCACCGGTCTGATCTCAATCAATGGCCAGCACGACGGCCATCTCTCGCTTTAGAAGCCTTCGAGGTGAATTGCAGAGGCATCCACACTCACTCGATCCGTCACCAGGAGGGATCTTGGGCACGTGCATCACCGGATCGGGCGTCTGATCAGAGTCGAGGTTGGCGAGGTTCGGACGGATCCGTGGGGGGAAGGCTTCGAGATCGCATGGGTACTCTGATGATTTCTTGAGCGCATGGGTTCTCTGATGTTCTCACCTAAATCTTAGGGGTGGATGTAGCCAATAAGAATTAGGAGAGAATCCTTGTTGTTTATGGTCCTTTGAGGAAGGGAATCAAGTGATCCCCATTGTTGACTACGGACCAAGCTAGCAGGTTGCGAGAAAAACGATCATTATGCTGTGGAGAGCTCCGGCTTTATTAGCAGATTGGGCTACATAACTGCCTCTAGAGAGCTCGCCAAGATCCTCGCTCAGACTGTAACGTTTGCCGCCTCATCAGGTTTGGCCTTTCGGGCATTTGAATAGTGGAACTAATAGGCGAGTCGTCATTGGTGTGGCTGATGACGTGGGTGTTGACTCGAGTTCCCACAGACGACGCAAAATGTTTACGGGTGAATTTTCCCTACAAATCGATAGTATGGAGGGTGCGGGGTCAACGAGGTCAAAGGGGACACGTGGGACCCTCGTGTTGTCATGGCTGTCACGTGAGATGGAGATGACCCAGGGGGTCGGTCGATGGCGCGTTTGCTTGAGCGGGAAAGCGCGGCTCCATTCTTCGGCAGGCCGTGGGGTAGCCTCGACGGGATGACAACCTCCGGGATCGGTTGAAGGCGGGGTCGCTCGGTGAAGTACGCGTGGATCTTCGCGTCGGCCCGCCGAAGGGAAGCCTCGGTAGAGTGACGACCTCATGGTGGGGGAGATGAACGGGCTCGGGGACGAGGGCCCTCTGCTCCGGTTGGGAGAACGCTGAGGGGTAGCATCGGTGTCGCTGGATCTCCTGGGCCTGAATAGACGAGAGAGTTCGTCAGGGGGGTCGGACCTTGGTTTCGACCAATTTCCCTCTGATGCCAAAGTCAGATCTGGTCTGATAGATGCTCGGTGGGATCGAGTATGGCTCGCAGAGAGACCGATACACGAGTCCTCAGGCCGAGCTTTGGAGGAGAAATATCTCAGGTGGAAGAAGGTGTAAGAGTGTTAGTATGTGATACCATTGTTGTAGATCACGAAGATCCAGCCTCCTTTTGCTATGACGCATTCCCTCCTTCATATACTCGAGCCCTTGCGATAATGGGCCATTATTGTCGTCATTCATGGGAGCGTGCTGAGTCGGGAGCATTCACCCCCACTAATTGTACCCGTTTTGATGAGGGGAAGAATGCCATAAAAGTGGCCATGATGGCTAGAGAATGATGGCCATTAAGCCGGGCCATAATTAGATAGCCATGATGGCTAGAGAGTGATGACCATTAAGTCGGGCCATATTTTCCTCCACTATTGAAGTGGGCAATCAGTTAGGCCTTCGTCTTGGGTAGAGAAGCGCGACCCGCCCGTGAGATCCTTGGGTCGGATCCCAAGGCCGTAGTAGGCCAGTTGACTGGTCGTAGTTGACTTGGCTCTTCCGGGCCCGGTCAAAATAGTCCTATCAATTGCCCCCATCTTCTGAGCTCTACCATTGTTGAGGTGGAGGTCGGGAGATGTAGTATAATGGGGAGAAGTTACTCTTTTTGTAAAATTTGGTCCGTCTTGCAGAGTTGGCTAGTGACGATAGATTGTCAGTCCGAGATTCGTTCGGTTACGAGGGGAGTCGTCCCTCGACTTACGGCCGACGAAGTAGTTTGGTCGGCCAGCTAGGGTAGCTGCCCCCAGTCTTACGGCTGATCTCGTTCGTTGGGTGGCGGGGAGGTTTCCCCTCGACTTACAACCGACGAAGGAGTGGGTCGACCTGCTGGGGGAGTTGCCCCCAGCCTTACGATTGATCTCGTTCGTTCGGTGGAGAGGGGAGTTGCCACTCGACTTACGGTCGACGACGGAGTGGGTCAACCTGCTGGGGGAGTTGCCCCCAGCCTTACGATCGATCTCGTTTGTTCGGTGGCGAGGGGAGTTGCCCCTCGACTTACGGCCAACGACAGAGTGGGTCGTCCTGCTGGGTGAGTTGTCCCCAGCCTTACGATCTATCTCGTTCGTTCGGTGGCAAGGTGAGTTGCCCCTCGACTTACGTCGACGAAGGAGTGGGTCGACCAGCTGGGGGAGTCGCCCCTAGCCTTATGGTCGGTGGGTCGATTGGCATGCTGAGGGAGCTACCACTCAGTCTTGTGGTCAATCGAGTGATCAGCCAGCTGGGTGAGTTGCCCACAACCTTACAGTTGATCTGGTCGGTCTGCTGGGGGAGTTGCCCCCAGCCTTATGATCGACGGGTCGATTGGCCTGCTGGGGGAGCTAGTCCCAGTCTTGGGGTCAATCGTGTGATCGGCCTGCTGGAGAAGTTGCCCCCAGCTTTACGACCGATCCGTCAGTTGCGAGGGGAGTTGCCCCTCGACTTACAGCCAACGTAGGAGAGATCAGCCTACTGGGGGGTTGACCCCAGCCCTTCGACCGATCCATTCGTTCGGTTGCGAGGGGAGTTGCCCCCCGACTTATGGCCGACGAAAGGGGTGAAGACCTTGTGAAGACTTTCGAAGATTCCATGGTGGCGCTCGGCAACTACTTCGTCCAGCTTGGGTGGATGCAGGAGCTGTTTGGCAAGCGGGGACCCAGCAGCACAGTCAGAGGAGCAGTCTGGATGCTCAAACTCGGATGTCGGCACTTCGGCCAGATCGGCTCGGTAGTGAGGCAGCTCGGCTTGACTGGCAGCTAGTCCAGATGGCGGATCAATATTCTCGGCAACTCGGGAGGAGAGCGGGAGTAGACTGGTTTCCTCAGCGGCTCGACAAGGTGGCCTCTCTTCAAGATCTCTTCTCTATAGTCTCGAGTGAGAAGTCCAAGAGGCACGTTTGCCTCCGAATTCAGGGACGATGCCATCATTATGCTGGTTCCGGAGCTCCTCCACTTACAGCATCAGCTTTGCCAGGCCGATCGACACGGTCGACAAAGTGATCTATTTGGCATCGGGCTTGACCGATTTCACATTGTTCCCATCGAGATCGCCATGGAGCATGCGACCATCAGAGGATGGGTGAATATGGGATGCCAATGAGGACTTTGAGTTGAAGGCTTTGCCTTCGAACGTGCTGGAGGCGGAAGATGGCCTCACCTCTGCAGCGATGGGTTTGGCGACTCCTCGAGCCCTGGAACTTAGCTAGGTGCCCTGAAAAAAGGAAGCCATCCTTACTGGATCAGAAGAGCTAGCGAAGGTCGGAAGCTTCGGTCGATCTCTGACTCCGGCTGAAAGCATCGAGCTCTGATCACCAAGCTCCGAAGATATTTTGACATCGGTTAGATCTGCAAGCTCGTTGGAGACCTGGTTGAGTTCCGTGGGGAAGACGAAGCCGTTGGAGCTGTGATAGAAGTGGCCGAAGATCTAGAAGAGACGGGGGGAGGAGCCTCAGAAAGCAAACCGGGCGACGATCTCCTGAGCAAAGGAGTATCACTGGTCACCCAGTCTGATGCCGAAGTGAGCGATATGGTCTGAACCCCAATGCTTCCCGAGTTCTAGAGGATACCGGGGCGATGTCAAGTATCTTCGCCAGATCAACGGAGAGGTATCGGTTTCTTCAAGGAGAGGCTGAAGAAAAGTGCACCCACACAGGCCAATCATGTCATCCTCGGCATGTGTGGCAGGAGGTCTGCTCATCGGAAGGGCCAGGGTGGCTCAGAGATCTCGAAGTATCTCGATGGGCGGCTCAGGGATCTTACCGGAGAGCTTGGTGTCCTCCGCTCCTCCGATGAGATCTTGCCAGCGATCCTGTTAGTGATCCCCGCCCCTCCAACGGTGCTTCCATGGCTCGAATTCGAAGTGACTAGTATGGCCTTGAGCACCCCACGGGCATCCCTATGAGCAATCGAGCGTCCCAGGAGCAATTGATCTCGTGGACGTTGGGGAAGAGAACGATCGTCGGTCGACGATCGGAGCCGAGAGATGAGAGGATATCTTAGTCGTCTGATGATCGGTCAGATCAGCGAAAACTGAATGGTCTCGATGATCTTTGATGGCCTGACACTTCCATGACCTACGGTGGCTGGCGGCGGCCTCTCAATTGGGGCGACGGGGCCCCAAATTTCGAATCAAGGGGGGAACCTCCCATGGCTGAGCTTAGCGCAAGAGCTCCGATGCACCAAGAGAGGGATAAACTGAGCACCACCAGTCTGCTCTCAATCAATGGCCAGATCGACAGCCATCTCTCGCTTCAGAAGCCTTCGAGGTGAATTGCAGAGGCATCCACACTCACTCGATCCGTCACCAGGAGGGATCTTGGGCACGCGCATCACCGGATCGGGCGTCTGATCAGAGTCGAGGTTGGCGAGGTTCGGACGGATCTGTGGGGGGGAAGGCTTCGAGATCGCATGGGTTCTCTGATGATTTCTTGAGCGCATGGGTTCTCTAATGTTCTCACCCAAATCTTAGGGGTGGATGTAGCCAATAAGAATTAGGAGAGAATCCTTGTTGTTTATGGTCCTTTGAGGAAGGGAATCAAGTGATCCCCATTGTTGACTACGGACCAAGCGAGCAGGTTGCGAGAAAAACGATCATTATGCTGTGGAGAACTCTGGCTTTATTAGAAGATTGGGCTACATAACCGCCTCTAGAGAGCTCGCCAAGATCCTCGCTCAGACTGTTACATTTGCAGCCTCATCAGGTTTGGCCTTTCAGGCGTTTGAATAGGGGAACTAATAGGCAAGTTGTCATCGGTGTGGCTGATGATGTGGGTGTTGACTCGAGTTCCCACAGACGACGCCAAATGTTTACGGGTGAATTTTCCCCGTAAATCGATAGTATGGAGGGTGCGAGGTCAACGAGGTCAAAGGGGAAACGCGGGATCCTCGTGTTGTCGTGGCTATCACATGAGACGGAGATTACCCAGGGGGTCGGCCGATGGCACGTTCGCTTGAGCGGAAAGGCGCGGCTCCATTCTTCGGCAGGCCAAGGGGTAGCCTCGACGGGATGACAACCTCCAGGATCGGTTGAAGGCGGGGTCGCTCGGTGAAGGACGCGTGGATCTTCGCGTCGGCACGCCGAAGGGAAGCCTCGGCAGAGCGACGACCTCATGGTGGGGGAGATGAACGGGCTCGGGGACGAGGGCCCTCTGCTCCGGTTGGGAG
This sequence comes from Scilla litardierei, assembly GCA_030789695.1. NCBI lineage: Eukaryota > Viridiplantae > Streptophyta > Magnoliopsida > Asparagales > Asparagaceae > Scilla > Scilla litardierei. Next base: position 197,233,482 of record CM061142.1, read on the forward strand.
AACGCTGAGGGGTAGCATCGGCGCCGCTGGATCTCCTGGGCCTGAATAGACGAGAGAGCTCGTCAGGGGGGTCGGACCTTGGTTCTGACCAATTTTCCTCTGATGCCATAAAAGTGGCCATGATGGCTAGAGAATGATGGCCATTAAGCCGGGCCATAATTAGATAGCCATGATGGCTAGAGAGTGATGGACATTAAGTTGGGCCATATTTTCCTCCACTATTGAAGTGGGCAATCAGTTGGGCCTTCGTCTTGGGTGGAGAAGCGCGACCCGTCCGTGAGATCCTTGGGTCAGATCCCAAGGCCGTAGTAGGTCGGTTGACTGGTCATAGTTGACTTGGCTCTTTCGGGCACGGTCAAAATAGTCCTATCAGGCCGTGGACCGGCCATGTGGAACACCAATGAGCTTTACTGCGAAATGAGAGAACAATACAAATCTTCTTTTCGTCCAATGAAGAAGAAACACACAAGATCTCTCCAAAATCTCACAATATAATCTCTCAAAGTTGGTTCTCACAAATGGTGGCTCTCTCAAAGGTTACAATGTGTTCCACACGAACCCCTAACCTTAAACACCATATATATATCACTAGGTTACAATAGGTGTCATCATTGCCTTGAAATTCCAAAGATACGGATCCTGACAATTACGACATCCAATCTAATCACCACTCCTACGCAATTAATGCGCCTCACACTAGTGGGCCCTCTGCTGCTTCCTAGTTGGCCGCATCCCAATGTGCTTCCTTCGACCGAACAACCTTCTTCTGTGTCGAACGACCGAAGTGCCGAGCCACACGAACGAGCCTTCGATCAATGAGCCTCCATACGACCATTCGATCGAACACGGACTTTAACCACGTTACGTCCCAACGATCCAATGCTGAGCGTTCGACCTTCAAACTCGAACTGACGACCGAACTGTAAGGACCCTGACTATGAGGAAAACACTAGAAGGGTGTTGAATAGTGTTTATAAAATTTAAACGATAGTTATACCAATTTAAATCGCTAAGCAACAATAAATGCAGAATTATAAATTTACCAAAAATGAAACAAGCTAACAAGGAAATGTTTTAAGGTTTTGGATTACCCAAGTCCAATCCCGACTTGTTTCCGGTAATCCAACGTCCCTTCCACTCGGATACCTCCGGATACTCAAGTTAGAACTGTTGAGTATTGGTGTTTCATACCAATGTATTTTGATGATGATCACAACATTATATTGTTGCTATTGTCTCTTATGTTTAAGTCTCTTAGTTATCTATTGAAGAATATCAGTTTTGGAGGCTAAATGCTTGGTGCAAAGATGGACATTTAAGTGGAGCAATGCCAAAGCTTGGACATGTGGTGCCAAAGCTTGGACATGATGGAGGAGCATCAAAGCATCAAGGTTGAAGCCATAGACTCTAAGGGAAGCAATGTAATCCATGTAATATTTCATTTATTGTTTTTTTATTTTTGAGTCAGTAAGGAACATTACGGGGCTACACATACACTAGAGGGGGTGAATAGTGTAATGGCAAGCAAAGTTCTTAATTAAAAATTACTGAAATTAAAGCACAATAAGCAGCAAAAAATAAACAGAGTACTCAACAACAACAATCGCAAACACAAGGATTTAACCCTGGTTCCCCAAGAGTTGGATACGTCCAGCCACATCAGTATTCACTATAATTCCCACAAAGAGAAGTGAATACAATCTCACACAGAGATACCTCACACAGAGGATTTAAGATTCCCACAAAGAGATACCCTTACTCTCACACAGAGAGACCTCACACATAGGATTTGTTCTCTCACACAGAAAGAACCAAACTCTCACAAAGAGAGTAACTAATTCCTACAAAGAGAATTAGTGTTTCGAACAAAAAACAAAACAAGACAATACTTACCTATGCCTTGATATGATCTTACGAATGTGAAGAAGAAGGCATGCAAGTGAAACTCTAGTGCTTGAGATGAGTCTTTGATTGCACTTGATGATCTTTCTCTCTTCTAAGAATGAATTCTAACACTACTCACTTGAGTGTATGAAAATAAAGAGAAGAAAGATGATCTCCAAGAAAGGAATGAGAATTAGATCCCTTGGAGAATTTACCTATGAGCTAGCTTTAATGCATGAAGAGGAATGTGCTCATGAAAGGGAAAATGGGATAGATTAGGAGTGGCTATTGATTCTCAAAGATATTCAATATTAACCAAGAGTTCTAAATGAACTAAGCCATCTCCTATATATAGGAAGCACAAAGGAACCCTTAAAACCAGCCAAAAACCCCAAAGGGAAGAAATCTGCAACGGCTAGATTTTAGCAGTATATGGCACAAACAGTCGACTGATGAACAAATGATAGTCGACTGTTCAATGGCTAGAAAAATCCCAACAGCTATGAACTGAGCCAGGAAAGTCGACTGTAGAAGACTACACAGGCGACTGTAAAACAAACAGTCGACTGTATATCCTTCATCAGGAGACTGCTGCAGGGATGGAAGAAAAACAAAGAGAGATGCATTTTTTGCACTTACGCCTTTCAGATGACTGAAGACCATTTCACAGGCGACTGTAAATATACATACGACTGTAAATACTTCATCGGTCGACTGTCTTGTAAATTGGAATAAAGACCAGAAAATGGAAGATGCACACAGTCGACTGTCGGCCAATTCACAGGCCACTGTAGAAACACAGGCGACTGTAAGTTGAACATCAGTCGACTGATGTAAAAAGCTCAAGAAGAGTCAATAAAAATATTGACTTTAGCTATGCACCACAGTCGACTGTAGAAGGCTCAACAGGCGACTAGAATCACCTAGTCGACTGTAAAACCATCATCAGGCGATTATTAGAGAGTCAGATACTCCAAATGAGTCTTTGGGCTAGATGAGCCTATTGGGTTGGATTCTATGATAATCCTAAGGCTCACTAAGATGGTAAAATGCATATGCATAAGAGTAAGACCATCTATAACGGTATTACAATAATCCTAGACTCAAAAAAGAGAAATGGAAGTAATAGAAATTACATAGATTACATATTGCATCTCATAGAGTCTAAGACTTCAAGCTCACGATACCTTGATGCTCCCCATCATCTCCAAGCTTTTGCACTCCTTGATGATCTTCCCTTCATCAAGCTCCAAGCTTTGGCAATGCTCCTCTAGATATCCATCCATTATCATGCTCCAAGCTTTGGCTTCATTAGATGATCTTCATGACTTCATCCATCACTCTTGGAGGTCTTTAAGATACCCCTTGTAATATCCTCCAAGCATTATGGTTTGTCTCATCAACATATAATCATTAAGATAAACTGAGACTAAAACATAAGATAGATTAGCACACTAACATAATGTATTGGTCATCATCAAAACAACATTAACCTTGAACCCAAGAACTAACAGAGTCTCGGTTTAATGTAATTCCTTGATAGATGGATTAACTCATATGCATTTTCCATCTTAGTGAGCCTTAGGTTTATCATAGAATCCAACCCAATTGGTTCATCTTGCCTTAAACTCAAACTGGAGTTTTTGGCTCTCCTTCAGTCGACTGAAGAAAGCACGACAGGCGACTAGGTGATTCCAGGTGCCTACTAAGTCTTCTACAGTCGACTGATATGCACAGCTCAAGTCAACTTATTTCTTGAATTTTCTTGAGCTTTTTGCCTCAGTCGACTGAAGTTCATTTTACAGTTGCATGTCTTCCAACAGGCACCTGTGAATTGATCTACAATCGTCTGTGCGCAACTTACATTATTTGGGCTTCATCCCAATTTACAAGTCAATCGACTGATGAAGTATTTACAGTCGCATGTATATTTAAAGTCACCTGTGAAATGGTCATTTATCGTCTGAAGACGTAAGTGCAAAAGTTGCATTTTCTCAACTCCTTTCCATCCTAAGTGACAGTTGTCTACTGAAGGATATTTAGTCGCATGTCTATTAACAGTCGCCTATGAATTGTTCTACAATTGTCTGTGCGCAACTTGCTTTTTTGGACTTCATCCCAATTTGCAAGACACTCGACTAATGGAGTTTTTACAGTCGCCTGTCTATTTACAGTCGCATGTGTAGTCTTCTACAGTCGCTTGTCCTGGCTCAGATTATAGCCGTTAAGGATTTTATAGCCGTTAACCAGTCGACTATCAAGTGTTCATCAGTCGTCAGTCTGTGTCGTATATTGCCAAAATCTAGCGGTTACAGATTTATTCATTTTGGCTTTTTTTGCTTGGGTTTGAGGGATTCTTTTGGCTTCCTATATATAAAAGAGGGCTGAGTTCATTAGAACTTCTTGGAACTATTGAAAATCATTATAGTTTATTTAAGCCACTCTCAAACTCTCTCATTTCCCTCTTAGAGCTCATTATCTCCTTCATGCATTGAAGTCAAGTTCAAGGGAAATCACCCAAGTGCTTTGAAGCTAAACTAATCAGTTAGAGATCCTCTTCCATGCATTGCATTTATTGAGTATTGGTGTTTCATACCAATGTTATTTTGATGATGATCACAACATTATGTTATTGCTAATGAATCTCTTATTTTAGTCTCATAGTTAACATTTCAAGAGTATCATTTTTGGAGACTAAACACTTGGTGCAGGGATAGACATCGAGATGAGCAATGCCATAGCTTGGACTCAAGGGGTGCCAAAGATTGAAGATGATGGAAAGTATCAAGGTAGAAGCCATAGACTCTAAGGAAAGCAATGTAATCCATGCAACATTTTATTTATTGCTTTTCTCCTTTTTGAGTCTAAGTTTAATGTAATGCCTTGATAGATGGATTAACTCATTCATGCATATGCATTTTCCATCTTAGTGAGCCTCAAGATTATCATAGAAATCATCCCAATAGGTTCACCATGCCTTAAACTCAAACTGAAGTTTTTGAATCTCCAACAGGCGACTGATGAAGGTCTTACAGGCGACTGGGTGATTCCAGGCGACTGTCAAGCATTCTATAGTCGATTGTAGTGCACTGCTCAAGTTAACCTTTTATTGACTCTTACTTGAGCTTATGGACCAGTCGACTGAAGGTCTATTTACAGTCGCCTGTCTTCCAACAGGTACAAGTGAATTGTTCTACAGTCGTCTGTGCGCAACTTGTATTTTCTGGGCTTCATCCCAATTAGCAAGTCAGTTGACTGTTGCAGTATTTACAGTCGCCTGTACTTTTGCCATCAGTCGTCTGTATACTTACAGTGCATAAGTTGCATCTCTCTGTTTTAATTCCATCTCCAGCAATATTTGCCTGCTGAAGGATATACATTCGCCTGTCCATTCTACAGTCTCCTTTGTAGTCTTTTACAGTCGCCTGTCCTGGCTCGGATTATAGCCGTTGGGATATATTTAGCAGTTGGTTAATCGACTGTCAGATGATCATCAGTCGACTGTCGCTGACGTTTCTGCCCAGATTCTAGCCGTTATAGCTTTTTGTTTTTGGCTTTATCCTTGGGTTTTGAGAGTTCATATAGGGTTCCTATATATATGAGAGGGCTGAGTATATTAGAACTTCTTGGAACTATTGCAAATCTTTAGAGATTGATTAAGCCGCTCTCAAACTCTCTCCTTTCCCTCTTAGAGCTCATTCTCTCCTTCATGCATTGAAGTCAAGCTCCAGGGAAATCATCCAAGTGCATATCAAGCAAATCTCATTACTTTGAGATCCTCTTACATGCCTTGCATTCATTAATGAGCAAGTTCATCTCAAGGCATAGGTAAGAGTATTTGTTTTACTTTGTGTTTCATTGAAACCCTAATTCTCTTTGTGGGAATTAGATAATCTCTTTGTGGGAGTTTGGTGTCCTAGTGTAGGACTAACCCTAATTCTCTGTGTGGGAGTTAGTAAGTCTATGTGTCGGAGTTTGACCCTTGTGTAGGGTTGGTTTGGTTCTTGTGTAGGACAAAATTCTCTGTGTGAGGTATCTCTTTGTAGGATTGTATTCATTTCTCTTTGTGGGAATTATAGTAAATATTAGTGTTGCTAGACGTACACAAGTTTGGGGAACTAGGGTAATATCTTGTGTTAGCATTTGGGTTGATTGTGTTGATTAATTCCTCTTGCATTTATTATTCCGCATTTGCAAGTTAAATTTTAATTGTACAATTTATTGCCATTACTCTATTCACCCCCCTCTAGAGTGTTTGTTGTTAGTATTGCAAGGGTAAGACGATCCTTACAATTGGTATCAAAGCGAGGTTATAGCATACAACAACGATGGCATTCAACACTATATCTGCGTCTTATGAAGAAGGTCTATCAACCGTACGACCCCCGATCTTCAACGGAACTAACTACCCAAGTTGGAAGATCAAGATGATGATCTACTTGGAGGGTTAAGACCTTTAGGACATCACGGAGTCGCCATTTGAGAAGCCTACTATACCCGTGGCTTCAAGGATAAAAACATAGAAGGGCTCGACCAAATTCAATGCGAGGGCTATGAATGCATTCCATTACGTCCTTACTTCAAATGAGTTCAACCGCATCTCCATGTGCAAAACGGCCAACGAAATTTGGCATACATTGGAGATTTCTCATGAAGGGACTTCGAATGTAAAGAAATCTAAATAATACATATTTAGATCTAAATATGAGTTGTTTAAGATGCAGGAAGGTGAAAACATCTCGGAGATGTTCACAAGGTTCACAGAAATCATGAACGCTTTAGAAGGACTTAGGAATGCGATTTTCCAAGAGGATCGAGTTGAGAAGATCCTTGACTCGCTTACATCTCAATGGGAGTCAAAGGCCAACAGTATTTTGGAGTCTAACGATAGTACACCATTGAGAAGTGCATTGGGAATCTCATGGCCTATAAAGAAAAGCTTCAACACAAGAAGGAGATTCAACCATCCAAACCCGAGAAGCCGAAGAAGCAAAATGGGGTTGCATTCCATGTCGAGAAGGAGCCAATCGAGTGGAGAAAAAAATTCCATCGAGAAGCCTCGAGTGAAGATGATAGAAAAGAAGATGTTAGCGATGATGATTTCATCGAGCTTGCCAAGCAACTCAAGGCGTTCCTCAAGGGCAAATCTTTGTCAAAGTTTGCCTCCAATTCTAACAAGGTTCCTACTTGTTACACTTGCAATGGTAAAGGTCATCGCTCTACAGAATGCCCTTCCAAACCCTCCAAAGATTATTACCAAGGAAAAGGGAAGAAATATTGGAAAGACAAGTCCAAATTCAAGAACCAAAAGAAGGGACTTGTCGGCACATTCGAGGACTCAGATGAGGATTCATCTAGTTACGAAGAGAAAGATGACAAGGAGCACGCCCACATGTGCTTCACGGCAAAAGGAGAAGAGTCTTCGTCAAGCTCTAGCGAGGAGAAAAGCGATTGTGAAGAAAAGGAGGAGCAAAAGATACCATATGAGGAGCTAGAGTATCGCTTCAATGTGGCCTCCAACATGGCAAGTAAGTGCATCGACTCATAAGCAAAATTGGAAACAAAATTTAAGAATGCTATGAGTAGGGTGCATGATTTAGAATCTTCTAGTGTAAACAATAATGATATGCATATTTGTGACATTAGTGAGAGAGACACACTTCTCTCTCAAGTTAAGGATTTGAGCGTTTCTAATGAAAAATTATTAGCTCAAAATCTTTGCTTAGAAGCTCGCATTTAACAAATTTCGTTGAAATGCGAAGAGGAATCCCAAAAGCTTATTAGCTTTGTTCATGCTAAGGATCCACTCCATGTTTTGCTTGAAAAACAACATCCGACAAATCACAGAGGAGGTTTGAGATACACTCCAAAGGTGGTTACCAAACCCACCTTTAATTCTTCTTTTCGTACAAATTCAAGAAATATTGCAATATCACTTAAGAAGAATCACCATGCTTTCTTGTATAACAATAACACCAACAAGAAGCATGTAAATCACAAGGTGGTGAGGAAAATGAAAATTCTTCATCTTTTGCTAAGAAGCAAAATCCTCACTTTATGCATGCCAAGAAAATATTTTCTACACCTAAGCATGCCACATCCACCCCTCTTGCAAAGGCAAACCCCTTGCTTAGGAGATCCTTGAGTCTGCAGATTTCCACTAGGTGTAATGTACAAGAGAGGGATAGTTACATTAACTCTTTAGTTAGTGATGCGATCACCTTATGTGATTACATTAGGAAATCAAACTCCTCATGAGTTTTGTTTCCTAATGTTTAGGTTCCTCATAAATATGCATATTGCATGGGTATTATGCTTTATGTCTAATTTTAGCATACCCATTGTTTGTGTGATGTTTCATGATTTTGAAAATGGTTTCAAATTTATTTTCATGAAAATAGGGACATTAAGGAATGCATTGGTATACATGCATTTGTTGATCCATATTTATGTCAATGGGGTAGTTAATATGTTGTATGTTTAAAAATATTTTAAAACATATTTTAACTCTCATTTCGGGTTGTTTTTGATTGGGATCATTGTTTCACAATTGGTGTCATTTTCAATTGGTTATGATGGTTTCAAACTCAACCCATTGATATTGCCAATATGTTTCATGTTATATTTCCTTTTGGCAATGCCATGTGTATCAATGGGATTGATTTTTCCATATATATGCTTTGATACACTTAGGCCCATGGCTCCAAGTATGATTAACTATTGGTAAAGAAGATTATCTTTAAAGATATTTTATCTTTTTCTTTACATTTGGTATTGCATTTTAGAAGTCAAAAAATCTACAATTTCTATGATTTAGGGGGATCAATGAATAGTGATTGATACCCACTAAATTTAACAATTTGGTATAGTATATCTATTTAACTCTTGTATATTGTCACATCTTTAATTAGAATGACAAGGGAAATATATTTAATGTCCACCTTTTTGACAATGACAAGGGTGAGAGATATATGCATTATGTAAAGTATGTTTATCATACATATGCGTTTGGGGAGAGAGATATATCTATGGGGAGAGTTATGTAGGATTATGTAAACCATTCATGTGTGCATGTTATATACTTATTGCAATTGGTTTATGTAATCCATGCATATTATATGTCACTATTGTTTATCATTATTTCAATTGGTATAATGAGTATTTACAATTGTATATCTCCTTTTTACAATTGGTGCATATAAGTAGCGAGAGCTCATTAGCATTTTGCTTTATTTTCTTTATGCTTACATAATGTGTGTCATCATCAAAACGGGGGAGATTGTTGAGTATTGGTTTTTTTCATACCAATGTTATTTTGATGATGATCACAACATTATGTTATTACTAATGACTCTCTTGTTTAGTCTCATAGTTAACATTTCAAGAATATCATTTTTGGAGACTAAACACTTAGTGCAAGGATGGACATCGAGAGGAGCATGCCATAACTTGAATTCAATGGGTGTCAAAGATTGGAGATGACGGAGAGTATCAAGGTTGAAGCCATAGACTTTAAGGGAAGCAATGTAATCCATGTAACATTTTATTTATTGCTTTTCTCCTTTTTGAGTCTAGGTTTAATGTAATGTCTTGATAGATGGATTAACTCAATCATGCATATGCATTTTCCATCTTAATGAGCCTCTGGATTATCACAAAAATCATCCCAATAGGTTCACCATGCCTTAAAATCAAACTGAAGTTTTTGGCTCTCTAACAGGTTACTAATGAAGGTCTTACAGGCGACTGGGTGATTCCAGGCACCTGTCGAGCCTTCTACAGTCGATTGTAGTGCACTGCTCAAGTCAACCTTTTATTGACTCTTATTTGAGCTTATGGAACAGTCGACTGAAGGTCTATTTACAGTTGCATTTCTTCCAACAAGCGCATGTGAATTGTTCTACAGTCGTCTGTGCGCAACTTGCATTTTCTGACCTTTATCCCAATTTACAAGTCAGTCGACTGTTGCAGTATTTACATTTGCCTGTCTATTTTATAGTCACATATACTCTGGCAATCAGTCGTCTGTATACTTACAGTGCATAAGTTGCATCTCTCTGTTTTATTTCCATCCCCTGCAGCAGTCGCCTGTTGAAGGATATACGGTCGCCTGTGTAGTCTTCTACATTCGCATGTCCTGGCTCGGATAATAGCCGTTGGGATTTATTTTGCCGTTGGTCAGTCGACTGTTAGGTGATCATCAGTCGACGGTCACTGATGTTTCTGTCCAGATTCTAGTCAGCTTTTTGTTTTTGGCTTTATCCTTGGCTTTTGAGAGTTCATATAGGGTTCCTATATATATGAGAGGGCTGAGTTTATTAGAACTTCTTGAAACTATTGAAAGAAATTGATTAAGCCACTCTTAAACTCTCTCATTTCCCTCTTAGAGCTCATTCTCTCCTTCATGCATTGAAGTCAAGCTCAAGGGAAATCATCCAAGTGCATATCAAGCAAATCTCATCACTTGAAGATCCTCTTCCATGCCTTGCATTTATTAATGAGCAAGCTCATCTCAAGGCATAGGTAAGAGTATTTTTTACTTTGTGTTTCATTGAAACCCTAATTCTCTTTGTGGGAATTAGTTACTCTCTTTATGGGAGTTACTCTCTTTGTGGGAGTTTGGTGTCTTAGTGTAGGACTAGCCCTATTCTCTGTGTGGGAGTTTGTAATTATCTATGTGGGAGTTTGACCCTTGTGTAGGGTTGGTTTGGTTCTTGTGTAGGACAAAATCCTCTGTGTGAGGTATCTCTTTGTGGGATTGTATTCACTTCTCTTTGTAGGAATTATAGTGAATATTTTTTGTGGCTGGATGTACGCAAGTTTGGAGAACCATGGTAATATCTTGTGTTTGCATTTGGATTGATTGTGTTGATTAATTCCTCTTGCATTTATTATTCTGCATTTGCAAGTTAAATTTTAATTGCACAATTTATTGCCATTACTCTATTCATCCCCCTCTAGAGTGTTTGTTGTTAGTATTACAAGGGTACCAGATAATAAAATTTGAAATGAAAACACTTACAAATACATATGTCTTTAAGTAGAACTTGAAGGAGGAAATGTGTGTGTGTGTGTGTGTGTGTGTGTGTGTGTGTGTGTGTGTGTGTGTGTGTGTGTTCTAAGATAAGAGAAAGCCCTTGCACTTGTCTGCACCAAAGCTTGAAGCTCAGATTTGGTTTAAGTGGGAAGACAAGATTAGAGTTGAGATTTCTAGGGCTTGAGAGTTGGGTAAGAGAGAACTTGATAGATTGAGCTTAGGAATGAATGCAAGATTTTCAAAGTGTTGCTTGATCGCGCCCCGGCGTACACGTCCCGGGACGACGGTTGTAGTTTTACCGCAAGCGCACGGTATAGCGGCGAGCGGGTATCGAACACAGGGAGGACGAATGACCGTGCTTGCTCCTAATCAACCTGGCTATTTAGAGGGATAATTGCCTTGGGCGATCCTGTCACAATCGTCAGACAAAAGTGCGAAATATCAAATCAAATAGAGAACGCCTAGGGAATGGGGAATCCCCACTACTCACCGTATTTCACAATTGTGGTTCGCCGGTATCGAAATCGCTAGGATGAGAATTTGGATGAACTAGTTGCAACTAAATGTGAAACCAAGCTCACGCTCTCGCGCTGTTTCCGGTCTATAGCTATCCTAGGTTTGGGTCCAATCTCTTGCAAACCCTAGCCTAGGGAAGCTAGCATTGGGATCAACATCATCGTCCAATTGCGCACCGAGTCCAATCTCTTGCAAACTCGGTCCACAATCTAAATTAGGATAGTTCCTACCCGTCCAATCTCTTGCAAACGGGTATCGGCGCGGAATTGCAACCGGAGATCCTAGCATCGGTCCAATTTCTTGCAAACCGATATTTCGAAAATCCGACTCCAACCCAATTCGGATTTCTAGGGCTTCCTATCGAATTGGGATCCAATCTCTTGCAAATCCCAATTGATGTGAATACCTAGCTATCCGTAGTAATTCGATCCCAATCTAATCCCTAATAACAATCCTAGCTCAATTTCTACCGGTTCAACACAAATACGAAATTGGGCTTGTAGGGTTCATCCCCACGCCCCAAGACGTGGAGACTACTCACTAATCATAGCAATAGCACAATAATTGGCAAAGGAATAGACAATGGAATTCATCACAACAATGATATAAACAATAAAAAATAGAGTTTTTGTGGAAGAGAAGTGCAAACCAATGTAGATCTTCAATCAACCCAACAAAAATCCAAGTTTTTCTCTTCACCAATCACAATTAATAAAGCTAAAAAGTAGACTCAAAAAGCTGCAAAAAATCTGAGAGGAGGCTCTCAAAACTAGGGTAAAAACAGAGCTTAAATAGCCCCAAAAATCGTCTAAAAATCCTGACCAAAACGCCCCTGCACAGCCTGTTTTCCGCAAATTTCGCTACAGGCAGCGCATCGCACTCGGCCGAGTGACGAAAGTCGCTCGGCCGAGTGAAAACCCTGTCAATTTCCAGTAAGTCGTGGGCTTCAGGGGTCTTCAGTTCGGGGGCGGCTCGGCCGAGTGAGTTGTCGTCACTCGGCCGATGGCTTCACTTCACTCGGGCGGACGGGATTTGCCACTCGGCCGAGTGGGTCTTCTGAAGCTCAGAGGCCGAAAAACAGTAACTTCGGTCTTTTTGAGAGCCTTCGTCTGGGCGCCACTCGGGCGGACGTGGTTTCGTCACTCGGCCGAGTGGGTCTTCTGTGCTCGGCCGAGTGCACAGGTAACTCGTGTCTGAATTGGTCGGCCGAGCAGTGTCTCGCTGGTCGGCCGAGTGGCTCCTCCACTCGGCCGAGTGGGACACAAAAAATGCCCAAACTGGTCGTTTTGGCCTCCTCGTCGCTCCGGCGACGTCCATTCTTCTTCCGCTCCTCTCCAACAGCAAAATACCCCTCGGGGAGGTCGTCGGTGGCCGTCTAGATTACACGCATCTCGAGATCACTCCTAATCGCGCCAAATCACCTGAAATGCGACAAAAACAACAAATCGTGAAAAGCATCGCAATATCGTCGATATATCGTGAAAAACATAATTTGGGCGATCAAAATGGCATGCAAACATGCGGGAAAAGGGTGTAAAATAAGGAGTGATCAAAATCCCCCAAGCTTGCCTCTTACTCGTCCTCGAGGAAGGTAAGTAAAAAGCGAACCCGGTGGATTCGGAAAACAAAAACGGCGAAAAAACGAAAAAAATGAAAAACGAAGAAGAAGGAAAACCAAACGAAAATAAAGGAAGAAAGAAAGAAGAGGTAGGATGCTAGATCATTTTCTCAGGACGTGGGTTTCACTTACTCTTATGGCATGCACCGAGTGAGAAATACATGTCAAAGAATCTCATTTTGATATCATAGTAGAATAGTGCAAGTAGAAAATAGAAAACCCACGAACAACGGTATAATCATGAGAAACGGAATGATTTTAAAATTAACATCGCCTGAATCATCTAAAGCGGTATACAAGTCTCAGATCACACACTTTTCAATTGAACGCTTTCTATCTGGAGTATAAGAGTATCACATCATAGAATAGAGAGAATAGAAAAGTATGGGTTTCATGAAATGAATGCTAGGCTTAGATTTCTGGATTTCGTAAAGCTAGAAACAATCTCACCGAGTATAGAATATCACTTAGCCTAGGTTGTCGTGCTATGTCAAGTAGTCGCTCTCTCACACATCAATGGATCTCCTCCCCCAAGCTTATCTATAAGCGTGGTGGCACAAAAATATTTACATCCCCATTTTTATAAAGCTCCAAAGGCAAAGAAGAGAAAGAAGAAAGAAAGAAAATAAGCGAGATGGGATCTCTTATTGAGGATTTTTTTTTTTCTCTTTTTTTTTTCTCTTTTTTTTTAATATCATATATACAATGATCCCAATTCAAAGAGAGATAATGATATACGAGAATGTTCTTCTCTCTTTTATTATATATATTTTTTTTCTTTTTTTTTTTGGAATAAGAGATTTGGAGCTAGGAATTAATAACGGGGGAAATGCCATAAAATAGAATCACTAAGGGGAGATTCACCAATGATTTTAAAAGTAGAGAAATGTTGTTCAAGATTTGTGGAGAAAGAAATAAATATAACTCTCGGCTCACTCTATAAGACATGCACGACAACTTCAGCAGGGTGATCTAATCTACTCAGTTTCGATCGCAAAAAAAAAAGCTAACTAATCCAGATATATCATAGCTAACAATCATTCAATCATCCGGAAGTGAAGTGTACAATTCATGCATATAGAAGTGATAAAGGAAAAGAAGTCAGTACTCCAGATATAGGCATTCAATGCGTGAATCTTGGTGTGTTTTCTGTGATAGCATACATATGAATATTCAGGCTCAGCTAATAATAAAATTCTATCCATTTTCATGAGGAAAAAGTGTGGGCTCCTATTTCTAAATGCAAGCGAGTCATAGCATATGATATCAGAAATGAAATCTAAGACACGACAAATATAGCATGCATATAGAATAAGCTAACTCCACGTAGACATCATCACAGAAAATTCATCTCTAGCATGAGATGAAAAATAAGGAAGAAGTAAAGATAAAAGGAAAATAGAACTATGCAATGCGGCACACAGGAAAGTAAGGAAAACGTGATGCATGGCGAAACAAAAGGGAAATAACGAAAAATGAGTGCAAAAGTGAAAAGCGGTGTGAAAGACTGAAAATAAAGGTGGCAAATCGGAAAAAAAGAACGTGAAAGCTCACTCCCCCAAGCTAAACGGCACAGTGTCCTCAATGTGCAAAGTGTGGCACACAGAGAGACAAGCAATGTGAGGGGCAAGTGAGGATGCATGCATGGAAAAATAAAAAGAAAGACAAAAAAGAAATGAAAGTATGATGCGGAAATGATGCATGCACAGCTAGGAGTGATACGAACATAAATATGGCACCCAGAACTCTCCCTCTCTCCCAAAAAAGATTATATAGATGTGATCAAAAATGAGAATCCCAAGTAGATATGATATGATATGCACAAATAGATGTGATCAAAAATATAAACCCAAAATAAGTGAGGGGAGGGGGTGGACAAAAGGGCATCAGGACCCAGCAGAGACGGGCAGCACAACGACAGGAGTGGATCAAGGCATCAAGAGTGCCTAAGAAGGCGGTGCCGCGCCGTCTCCGTCCTGAGGCGGAGGTGGTGGTGGTGGTGGTGTAGGCTGCTGAGCTGGGGTGGGCATGGGAGTGGAAGCAGGTCGAGCGTGTGTGGGTGTGTGTGTGGGAACCTGCGGGGTGGGTGGGGGTACGCGCGGGAGACGCTCTAAGATCTGCTTCAGGCAGTAGTGGATCTGAGGGATCAGGTCAAAGCGTCCAGACAGCGTAGAGACGGTGGAGGACAGGCTCCGAAGGTCTCCTCTAAGACCACTCACCGCCACCTCAAGAGCACGTATGCTCTGCAGTACGGTGTCGGGCGGGGGTGGTGCAGAGGGACGCACCGGTCTAGGCTGTGCAGGGCGAGGCTGGCGTACGCGTGTGGAGTATGTAACGGGCTCAGCAGGGAATGGGACAAAAGGGGCCGCGCCTGGAAAAGTGGGCCTGGCCTCGGTGTGAGGCCGGGACGCCGGCTGGCGAGGAGTGGAGGCAGCGGCAGCAAAGGAGGGTGCAAAAGAGGTAACGAGGTGGCCAGAGAGGTCCGTGGCACAGACGTGTGGACAGACGCCACGACGCTCTCGGAGAATAAGGCGGCGGTGGAGACAGAGGAATCTCCCGCTGGGGCAGAAGTGTGCGGTCCAAAAGGTGTAACCCCAGCGGAGATCATGCTAACCATGGTCTCCACGACCGAAGTGAACGAGGGCTCTCCGCACTCGACTATGGTCGGCGGGCGCTCGGGGAGTGCGGAGCAAAGGGGCTCCACGGACAGAGGGCCTGAGGTGGCAGAGGGAGTGGTGGGGACAGCCTCGGAAGTGGTGACAGTGGTGGAAGTGGGCTCAGCAAAAGTACTCTCGACACAGGCAGAGGTAGGGACAGAAGTGTGAAGAGCAGTGGAAACGTCAGGAACAGGCTGAGAGGCCACAGGGTCGACGGGGTGGGCCGCAGGCTCGGCAGGGTGCGCAGCAGGGTCTGCGGGAGCAGCCTGGGCAGCGTGGGCAGCGGGGCCCTGCTCGGCCTCCTCGGCCTCGAGCACGTAGGCGGCGGGGATGAGGACATCCATCGTCGGAAGCCAGTCAACGTGGGCTGGTGCAATCAGAGTCCGAGCAGGGCTCGGGAGAATCATGTAATCGGCCCCATAGGGGCCGTGCAACCAGACCCAGTGACGCTCGTCGTGCGGACGCAGCATCTTCATCCGGGCCATAACGTCTATCGACAAGGAAGTGGGGCCCGGAACGCGTCGCAGGTCGTCGGGGAAATCCTCGCCGGTCATAAGAGCCAGCAGGGTAATCAGGCCGCCGCAGCATATCGGTGAGCGAGCGCCCACCGATACAATGATGCGGTCTAAGTACCATGCCGCGATATCGATCACGACGGCGGGGACAAGCTCGTCTCCATCCCTAGATAGAGCTCTGGGACGTGTCATCGCATAGAGCATGTAAAGCTCTGGCGTAGACATCGTGCCCGGCTCATATCTGGCCAAAAAGGTAGTCGCCATGAGGCGCTGGGCAATGCGTAGGCAGGGATGTACGATGGCCGAGGCCTTGGCCCTACTAGGGTCAAAGGCGGCGTGGAGACCCGTGATACGTGCCCAGAAGGCACCGGCGTCGAAAGAGGGTGGAGGGATATGTGTGGGGCCATAACCGCGATCGGCTCCGGGGACTGCGGGCCATGAGAAAAATGCTCTCATCATATCGAGAGTGACCTGGCACTCTCGATCCATGAACCGGAATGAGCATCCCTCATCGGTCCGGGCGATAGAACTCAAAACCTCAAGTGTCGGACGGGTAAAAGTATCCGCCGACACCTGGAAAAAATCTCGCCAGCCCACGTTGTCGTACAACGTGAGCATCCCCTCAAGTACCCCCAGGCGTCCTAGGTCAGCGAGGTGTGCGAACCTGGAGGGTACGATCGAGCGCTGGGAGATACGCTCGAAGACGGCGCGGTGTGCGTCGTCTCGGAACGTAATCCCGAGCGGCCCGACCAGTGGAGCCGGTGGTGGTGGCTGTGGATCGGCGGGGAGAGGCTGTGCGGGCTGTGGGTGCGCTGCAGGCTGTGCGGGGTGTGCGGGGCCTGCAGGCGGTGCGGGGTGTGCGGGGGACGGTGGAGGAGAGTCCTCCAACTCGTGGGAGGGGCCGGCATCATCCGACCGCTTCCGCTTGGCGGAAGCTCTCTTCGACCGCGGCCGTGTCCGGGGCGGCATATCTGCCCCGAGCGCGCGCCGAAAAAGTGAAAAGTGCGGCGTGTGCACAAGAGTGGAAAGAGTTTACCCAAACACGCCGCGAGTGCTAAGTAGTGGAAGCGTGCGAAGTCCGCGCCTCCATGAAGTCCTGAGCAGCCCGTAGAAACTCCCCTGAGCTCCCCTAAGCTCCAAAAAGCAACCTGCGCATGGAAAAGCGATATCAGCGAGTAATAATCAAAATGTATGGAGCAATAGAGGTATAACAGATAGATATAGGAATTGATTTGGGTTAGGGGGGCGTTTAGCACATGGATCCTCAAAATATACACGAGGAGAGGAGAAAACGGTGAAAATAAGCGAACCGGAGGTGATCGGAGGCGGGGCGGCCGGCGGCGACTCGGGCGGAGTCCGGCGACGGGCGGCCGGCGACGGCAGGCCGAGCGGCGGCGCGCGCGGGCGAGTGGGCGAGCGGCGAGGCGAGATCGGGCGAGGGAGCTGAGGGGGCGCGGGCGAAGGGGGTTTTTTTTTGTTTTCGAAAACCGTGCCCCCCCCTCGGTTTTATATAAAAAAGTTACGACTCGGCCGAGTGACTTTACTCACTCGGCCGAGCGAGGCAATTAAAACTTTCTCCCCGATGTCGCTTCGGCCGAGTGGCTTTGCCAGCCTCGGCCGAGTGGAGTAAGTCCATTCGGCCGAGTGACTCAAGCTACTCGGCATGACTCGCCCTAGGAGGGTATCCGTTTTACTCGGCCGAGTGAATATATGTACTCGTCCGAGTAGCAGTTCTTATGAAATGAGGAAAATAGACAGAGAGTTGGGTACAGCAGACTTCCCTCGTTCGTGAGCGGCTCGGCCGGACGAACTTCTTGACTCGGCCGAGTGACTAGTATACTCGGCCGAGTGAGCCTTAATTTCTGCTGTTTATCTTCGTTTGGACTCTAAACTCCGTCTTTCTTCCTCCAGTCGATTTCATGCTCCTCCTAAGCGTCGAACGCCTTCTTGGGGCGCTCCTCATCGTCTCGTTCATCCTCCTCATGATGATCTACCTATCTTCTCTCCTGTCAAGAAAAATAGGACCCGTTATCACAAAATTTTTGGTCGGGTGGCTCAAAATACTAAAAATTTCTAAAACGAAAATAAAGAAAAACGAATGAAAATAAAGCAAAACCCGTCGGGTTGCCTCCCGACAAGCGCTCGTTTTAGGTCGTGAGCTCGACCCCCTATAATTTTCAATCAATGCGGGATGTTTGGTGCACATGAGATGCACCCGTCAAACTTTCCGGGGAGCGCGCTTGGATTCGGACGTGGCGGCGTAGCGGTCTCCCTCGGAGGTCTCCTATCTCGAATAGTGTTGGGGGGAGGCTCCCCCAAGCTAGCATTTGCCCCGGTCAACGGCTTAGCCGGCGATGCCGATTTCCGTACCGGCGGAGCTTTCTTTGGAGACTTTGATTTCGAGAGCTTGCAGAGCTCTCGAATCCTTGCGACATCAGCGTCGCCTTCATCTTCATCAGTGGAGAAGTCTGGGGAATCATCATTATTGTCCTCATGGCCTAAATCCGGGCTTTCATCCAATTCTTCATAAAAAAGGGCACCAATTGAGTGAGGAATCGCCTCCTCTATCACCTCATCAAGGAGGTCCATATAATCGAGCTCCTCATGGTAAGGCATGTGCTTCATTGCCTTGGGAATGTGGAGTTCCACCTCGATGTTTCCGACGTTTAAGGTTAAGGTACCTTCACGCACGTCGACGATGACTCCGGCGGTGGCGAGGAATGGGCGCCCAAGTATCAATGAGGTGTCTCCCTCCTCCTTAATGTCCATGATGACGAAGTCACATGGTAAGCATATTCCTCCCGGGACTTGAAGTGGGATGTCTTCGGCGATCCCCACCGGCCTTGTTATCCGTCCATCGGTTAATTGAATGTGCATGTCGGTGGGTTTCAACGTTGTCCCGGTGTTAAGCTTTAAGAACATGGAGAGGGGCATGAGACTCACACTAGCCCCAAGATCTACCAACGCCTTTTGAAGAGGCACACCGCCCAAAGTGCAAGGAATCCGAAAACTCCCCGGATCTTTGAATTTTGCCGGCTCCTTTTCTCTCTTGGTGAACCAAGAGCCCTCCTCGGCTAGTATGATCTTCTCCTTCCTCTTTCTCCCCGAAATCAAGTCCTTCAAGAATTTGGCATATGTGGGGATCTCGATGATGGCGTCAAGGAAGGGAATATTTAGGCTAACTCCTCTTAGATACTCGAGGAATTTCGCTAGCCTTTTCTCCATTTTCGCTTTCGCTAGTCTTTGGGGGAATGGGACCGGTGGCATGAAGCGCCTCTCCTCAGTTAATAGCTCCGCCCTAGATTTCTCCTTGTCTTGTGGCTCCTTCTCCTTATCGACCTCAACTACCGGCTCAACCGGCTCCAAGCTTTCCTCCACGGCCTCCTCAATAGGAATCATGGCGGGGGTGGTGTCCTTCCCGCCTCTAGTTGTGACGGCAACTACGGCGTTGATGTGGCCCGTGTTGCCCCGTGGGTTTTGCTCTGGTTGCGCTGGCAATCTTTGAGTGTTCCGGTTGAGCACCGCTAATTGTTCCGAAATTTGAGCCACTACGGTATTGAGAGAATCTTGTCCCGCCTTCAAAGTAGCATTCACCTTGTTTTGCTCGACCATGAACGCCTCCACTCTAGTTTCGAAATCGGATCTTTGTGGAGCTTGTGGAGGGTTTTGGTTTTGATTCCTCCACCCTTGGTTGTATCCGGGAGGCCTATAAGGTGGGACTTGTTGCTTTGGTTGGAAGTTTTGTTGTGGAGGCCCCCTCGGCGGATAGTATTGTTGTTGGGGTGGTGGTGGTCGAGCTTGATTAGGCGGTTGTTGTGGCGGGTTCAAAGCTCCTTCATTGTTGGCGTAGGAGAATCCCGGGTGATTTCTTGCGGCCGGATTAGACCAATACCCTTGGTTCCCCGCAACATATTGCACTTGCTCCAAGGATCCTTCTCCTTGCTCTCCTCCCGAATACATGGCTTGAGATTGGTCTTGCCAATCACTCATTTGGCTTGCCGGCGTGGAGGTGGAAGGGCTTCCTTGAGGCTCCGTTATGAATTTCTCCAATCTCTCCACCACCTTGTGGAGAGAATCGAATTTGCTCGTAAGCTCCGCTACGGCCTTTGCCTCGTAGATGCTAGTCGGCTTTAAGGAGGACGTAGAGTGTCCTCGCTCATCGCCCCATTGTTGGTTATTAGAGGCCATCTCCTCAATTAGGGCCGTAGCTTCCTCGGGAGTCTTTGACAAGATTGCACCATTCGCTGCGGCATCAATAATTTGTTTGGTCCCCGGTTGGAGACCGTTGTAGAAGCTGTGCACTAACTCCCAATCTTCTATACTGTGGTGCGGGCACTGGTGCTGCAAATCCTTAAATCGCTCCCAGGCTTCATAGAGCGTCTCGTGTGGTCCTTGCTTGAAGGACATGAGAGCGCTCCGGATCTTCACCGTCTTGGATGGTGGATAGAATTTATCAATAAATGCATCCGCCAACCCGTCCCAAGAGGTGAAAACTCCGTCAGCTTGCGTCCTCAGCCAATAGAGTGCTTTGTCCTTTAGCGTGAAGGGGAAGAGGCGCAGTCTGATGGCATCAATCGGGACCCCCGGCATTTGGAAAGTGGCGCACTTCGACAAGAAAGATTGGATGTGGTAGTGGGGGTTCTCGTGAGCGTTCCCATGAAAGGGGTCTTGTTGCATCAAAACCACCAACCCCGTTTTTAGCTCGAAGTTCTTGTCGGCCGCCAACTCCGGCACGACGATGGATGACGTAGTAGAAGAGGTTTTAGGCCGAAGCCTATCGCGAATAGATATTATTCTCGCCATTCTCGCCGCCAATTCTTCAGGAGTTTCCCGGTTGGTCATAAACCCCCCTTCCGGATATTGTCTCCTTTCCGCTCTGAGTCTCCGCGCGGTACGTTCGATCTCGGGATCGAATAATAGGGCTTCGGGATCCGCCGTAGATCTCGTGTACATGCACAGTGAAAGCAGAGTTTCAAAGAGATGATTAGTACCGTGGAAGGGTTAGGTAGAAATAGCAAAGGAAATAATAATGGTAAAAGAAATAAAATAAAAAGAAAATAAAAGAAAGAAATAGCTAGGTGAAAAAAGAATCAAACGCAATCGCCTCCCCGGCAACGGCGCCAAAAACTTGATCGCGCCCCGGCGTACACGTCCCGGGACGACGGTTGTAGTTTTACCGCAAGCGCACGGTATAGCGGCGAGCGGGTATCGAACACAGGGAGGACGAATGACCGTGCTTGCTCCTAATCAACCTGGCTATTTAGAGGGATAATTGCCTTGGGCGATCCTGTCACAATCGTCAGACAAAAGTGCGAAATATCAAATCAAATAGAGAACGCCTAGGGAATGGGGAATCCCCACTACTCACCGTATTTCACAATTGTGGTTCGCCGGTATCGAAATCGCTAGGATGAGAATTTGGATGAACTAGTTGCAACTAAATGTGAAACCAAGCTCACGCTCTCGCGCTGTTGCCGGTCTATAGCTATCCTAGGTTTGGGTCCAATCTCTTGCAAACCCTAGCCTAGGGAAGCTAGCATTGGGATCAACATCATCGTCCAATTGCGCACCGAGTCCAATCTCTTGCAAACTCGGTCCACAATCTAAATTAGGATAGTTCCTACCCGTCCAATCTCTTGCAAACGGGTATCGGCGCGGAATTGCAACCGGAGATCCTAGCATCGGTCCAATTTCTTGCAAACCGATATTTCGAAAATCCGACTCCAACCCAATTCGGATTTCTAGGGCTTCCTATCGAATTGGGATCCAATCTCTTGCAAATCCCAATTGATGTGAATACCTAGCTATCCGTAGTAATTCGATCCCAATCTAATCCCTAATAACAATCCTAGCTCAATTTCTACCGGTTCAACACAAATACGAAATTGGGCTTGTAGGGTTCATCCCCACGCCCCAAGACGTGGAGACTACTCACTAATCATAGCAATAGCACAATAATTGGCAAAGGAATAGACAATGGAATTCATCACAACAATGATATAAACAATAAAAAATAGAGTTTTTGTGGAAGAGAAGTGCAAACCAATGTCGATCTTCAATCAACCCAACAAAAATCCAAGTTTTTCTCTTCACCAATCACAATTAATAAAGCTAAAAAGTAGACTCAAAAAGCTGCAAAAAATCTGAGAGGAGGCTCTCAAAACTAGGGTAAAAACAGAGCTTAAATAGCCCCAAAAATCGTCTAAAAATCCTGACCAAAACGCCCCTGCACAGCCTGTTTTCCGCAAATTTCGCTACAGGCAGCGCATCGCACTCGGCCGAGTGACGAAAGTCGCTCGGCCGAGTGAAAACCCTGTCAATTTCCAGTAAGTCGTGGGCTTCAGGGGTCTTCAGTTCGGGGGCGGCTCGGCCGAGTGAGTTGTCGTCACTCGGCCGATGGCTTCACTTCACTCGGGCGGACGGGATTTGCCACTCGGCCGAGTGGGTCTTCTGAAGCTCAGAGGCCGAAAAACAGTAACTTCGGTCTTTTTGAGAGCCTTCGTCTGGGCGCCACTCGGGCGGACGTGGTTTCGTCACTCGGCCGAGTGGGTCTTCTGTGCTCGGCCGAGTGCACAGGTAACTCGTGTCTGAATTGGTCGGCCGAGCAGTGTCTCGCTGGTCGGCCGAGTGGCTCCTCCACTCGGCCGAGTGGGACACAAAAAATGCCCAAACTGGTCGTTTTGGCCTCCTCGTCGCTCCGGCGATGTCCATTCTTCTTCCGCTCCTCTCCAACAGCAAAATACCCCTCGGGGAGGTCGTCGGTGGCCGTCTAGATTACACGCATCTCGAGATCACTCCTAATCGCGCCAAATCACCTGAAATGCGACAAAAACAACAAATCGTGAAAAGCATCGCAATATCGTCGATATATCGTGAAAAACATAATTTGGGCGATCAAAATGGCATGCAAACATGCGGGAAAAGGGTGTAAAATAAGGAGTGATCATTGCTCAATGGAACAGTAAGAGACACTCTTATAGGTTCTCTAAAACCTTTAAGCAAAATACCCAAAACCCCATTTGAAATCTGTCTGGAAAAAGCCAACTGATAGCCAGATAGTCGACTAGTGAAGAACTCACAGTGGCCTGCTGCACTATGTCAGTGGGTAGGTGAGAATTCAAACGATAACTTACCACGTAGGACATTCGATTGATGAAGGTCGGACAGGCGCCTGTAAACCGACAAGCGTCTAAGAAACCTTCTACATGCGACTGAATTCCTAAGTGCCTAAGTGGTGAAAACTCAGGAAGCTTGGGAAGACATGACATGCGACTGTGTCATGGTCAGGCGCCTGTAAATCCTTCTTACATCGTCTGCAGGTGCAAGTGCGAAGTTGTCAAAACTTGGGAAGTTTGACAAGCTGGGACAAGTGACTGTAGAAGCATATATAGGAGACTTTGCCATGGGTGGTGCCTGTAAATCCTTCTTACATCGCCTGTAGGCGCAAGTGCGAAATTTGTCAAAACTTGGGAAGTTTGACAAACTTGGGACAAGCAACTGTAGAAGAATATACATGCGACTGTGCCATGGACATGCATATGTAAATCCTTCTTACATCACCTACAGACACAAGTGTGAAAGATGCAAAACTTGGGAATTCTGGGCTAGGAGAGACAGACGACTGACGAACAAGTCACAGGCACTATAACTGGACAAGTGCTTTACTGGAGTCGCTTGATGAAAGATACGAATAGAAAGCCCAAAATTCAAGTTAGAAGTATTTGCATAACCGACGATGGAAGTACAAATCTCAGGCGCCTGTATTTCGTTCAGAAGCTGCCTGTTGAAAGTCCAAAATGCACGTGCTTTAGAATTATGAAATGGAGGCTTAGGAAAATGAGTTCTAATGCTTTCCTAGGATAGAAAGGAAGGTGTGTGTGTGCTCCAACATAATTCTACTTTCAAACTACATACTAATGAGAAAGAGAACAAAAATATTACAATTGTTTTTGCCTCTTTTCTTTCTATTGAAAGATCTTGAAGTCTTCTTGAAGCTTCTATCTTCATATTTGATCATCCAATCGACTTTACAAGCTTTGATTGATCCTTGAGTGTCATCCATTGCTACATGATCTTCATGAAAGGCTTAGGCAATGGATTAACTGCAAGTAGTGATTAGTCACAAGTATTTATGTTTGCTCATCATCAAAACCGAGCAGGGAGAAGTCTATTACTCAACATTCTCCACCTTTTTGGTGATGACAAATAAACATTAACAAAAAAAATAAATAATTGTGCTTAAAAATACTTACTCCACCTACATAGATGCCAATCAAGTTAGACAATAAAGATTTGTGTATCATATGATCAAATTAAATCATTACTATGATATACGTGAATGAAATGATTTCAAGATTAGAAATTTAGGATTTTAGAATCCAAATTCATTATATCTTACTCCCCCTGAATCTAAGACAACTTCAATCTTAGATTCAAGTTTAGATTATACTTAGCATTAAATTATGATTTGTTTATTTCTCTCCTCCTATGGCCTTATCCAAAAAGAGGGAGTAGAGAAACAACAACAATAGTGCTAAATAAAACTAAAACAATCATGGGAGTCTAAAGAATGTGATACATATTTAATGTGATACCAAAAGAAAATCGAAAAAACAAAAAGGTGCATCACACTAATACATATCAAAAACTCATCAAAAATAAAAATTCTAGTTGACTAAAGGAATGAGAGTCCAATATCAACATTAATCATGCAAAATGTCTGACCACACATCATATATATATATATATATATATATATATATATATATATATATATATATATATATATATATATATATATATATATATATATATATATAAGAGCACACAGAGAGAAGATTGCATAACATATACACATAGGATCACATCAGAGAATAAAGAGTCAAAATGTGATATCATATATATATATGTAAAAAGGGTACATGGATCACAAAATAAACTATCAACTCCACATACTGGCAAAAGTATATCCATCAACCATACATCTATACAAAATAAAGTGCCAAACTTCTATACATCCATCAAGAAAATACAACAGACTCGCACTCTAAACCCTAACGAAAAAAATCTAAGTCATAGGATGAGCATTCCTCAAGAAGCATCAGTCCAGATCAGCGATGGTGGAGTCCACAAGAGCAGTCATCTTAATACAGAAGTCCTGGGTCTCTGGATCATCAAGGATGTCCTAAGAAGGAGGCACACCAACAGCAGCGGTGGAATCACCTTGAGGAGCCTCAGAAACAGCAGGCTCAGAAGCAGCATCGACTGAAGGATCTGGAATCTCAGAGATGATAGGAGGATGAGGCTGAGTAGGCTGCACTGTAGCAGATGGAACAAAAGACTGGATGTGGGCATGGAAGGGATGCCCTGATGCTGTAACAAGAGGTAGAAACGCTCATACAAACCATACAACCCATACAAACCAGATTCCTTCTTGTCAAGATCGATAAGAATGGAATAAGTAGTAGGTGCAGCAGATGATGCGGGCTGAGATGAATCAACAGGTGGAGCAGTAGATGATAAGGGGCCTGAAGTGGACTACATCTTCTTCGATGCAGTCAAAAGAGCCGAAGCAGACTTCATCTTTGCTGACGCATCAAGAAGAGGGCCAAGTGGGATAGGCTCAAGAGGAGACAAGTCAATGCCAAAGTGGTGAACCATAAGGGTAAGAAAGCCTCCATATGGAATATGAGAGGAGGAGGATGTGATCTCATCATGGTCCTATGGTCAAGAATGACTCCAGCCCAATTCACCTCCATCCCAGAAAATATAGCATGACTTACATTTTAGGATCTCATGGGATGGTTGGTCAGATGATCCATATTTAGGCAAGATGTTGGACTTGATCACGTGGTAAACAGCCCAAACTCTAGCAGTAAACATGGATGATTTGAGACCGAAGGTGAGAATGGGAGGAATCTCCCTGAACATGTCCCCAAGGACAGATTGATCTAATCTGCAACAGAAGAGATGGAAATATCGACATGCAAGGAACCGGTAGAGGGAATCCTAAGGATGGTCCCTAAGAGTGTGGGATCAAGCTTGATATGGGTTGCCTCAACCATAGTATCCACTATCCCAGAATCTGCATACTCACCACGAATGCGGTTAGCATAAAAGAGCTTCACGAGAAAGTGATATGGACGTGGAGAATCATTATGAGAGTATCAAAACAAATCGACCAACTTGTCGTCGTAAGGAGCTGAGATAGACTCTTGGAGGTGAAATCCAAATAAACGATGAAACGTTCTCTAATAATCTTGATGCTAATCATGGAATGAAATATTGCAAACATAGGGACAAGAGGGGCAGAAGCTGAAGGAGGAGCACTAGAAGGATTCCTGCCTTGGGGCTGAGTCTTGACATGAGGCTTAGAGTGGGTTTCAGCATGGGTTTCTTCCTCATGTGGAGCGGAGGTCATGGCTAGGGGCTGAGTCTGATGTGCTTGTTTTCGCCTAAGTTTAAAGGGAATCTCCTCACTAGACGAAGACGTGGCATAACTAGATTCAGACTATTGCAAAAGCTAAGAGGACGTGGTTGCAAATTTGGTACGAGATTGCTTGCGGCCCTGGGTAGGAGGAGGCTTAGGAACACTAACCCTAGGTTCCTTGGGAAGCTTAAGGGACTTGCCCCTAGCAGATGAGCTGGTTTTGGGGGCCATAACAAGAAATTGACCAAAAAAGATAAGATAGGGCTCGAATCGAAATGAGAAACGAGAGATATACCAATCGACGTCGATGGAGGAGGAAGAGGACTGGCTCGACGGAGTGATTGGATGTTGAAATTCGATGACCGAAGATAGGGCTAAGCAGAGTGAAAAGGGTTTTCTATTAGATAGAAACTGAAAACTTTTATCCTCACACAAGGTTTGAGAATAAGTGATTGTCTAATAATGAGACTGACTCAGTCGACGGCAAGGAGGAGGAGCAGTCGAAAGAGGGAGGAGGAGAGGATCGGGCCTTTTGAATCATTGGAGAGAGAAAAGTACATATGATCGACGGTTATAAGAAAGATGGAAAGAGAGCTGGGCCATTGGATTAAAAATAACGGCCCATATTATGGGCTACGTACCGCCAAACTCGACAGACAGGGGACTGATGCACAACGTGTAGTCGCCTGTCAAGCCCTAATAAAAAATGACTCAGAAAGCAGACGGTCACCTGTAAGAGAAATTACAATCGCCTAGATTTGGACAGGTGCCTGTGAAATGACTTACAATGGCTTGCAGCACAGTAAAATTTTGAAGAAATTTTGAGCCATCTCTCGGGAAAATTGGTGATAATTGGGCAGGCTTCCAATGACCAAAATATAGTCACTGGCCGAAGAACAGTCGGCTGGAATATGACCATCAGTCGCCTGTTATGAATAAGATAAATGAAGACTAAAAATTGGATATTGGGCAGTCGACTGTAGAAGAAATGGCAGTCGATTGTCCTGGTTCTGAAATCCAGA
The DNA here is from genome assembly GCA_030789695.1 of Scilla litardierei. Taxonomy (NCBI): domain Eukaryota; kingdom Viridiplantae; phylum Streptophyta; class Magnoliopsida; order Asparagales; family Asparagaceae; genus Scilla; species Scilla litardierei. The sequence continues at coordinate 197,261,160 of CM061142.1, forward strand.
ATTGCGTTAGAATCAAGGATTTGAGACTTCTCATCCTTAGACCTATAATCTAATTATTCTAATATCACAAAATCATTATCATTAATATATAGATTAACATACAAAACAAGCATATAAATCCAATCATAAAATCAACAAAAATCAACAATAAATCTCATTGAAAACATATTTCAAAATATGACATATATGAACATGAGATATGAAAAAGATCAAATGTGCTTAAAATAGATTATAACATATATAAATGAGCTACTAAGTCTCAGATTCACCCATAATCCCTAATTCTCCATGCAACCTTACAAATGAATTTTCTTTAAGAGGTTTAGTGAAGATGTCGGCGATTTTTTTTTGGGTTTCAATGTACTCTAAAATGATGTCCTTTTTAGCTACATGATCATTTATAAAATGGTGTCTCACATCTATGTGTTTGGTACGGGAGTGGTGTACCAGATTTTTGGAGAGACAAATTGCACTTTGGTTGTCAACCATGATAGGACAAGTACCACAATTGACACCATATTCATTGAGTGTGTGTCTCATCAAAGAACTTATGCACATGCAAGACCTGCGGCAATATATTCTGCTTTAGTCGTGGACAACGATACCGAGTTCTGTTTCTTGGAAAACCAAGAAACAAGGGAATTTCCTAGGAAATGGTAAGTGCCATTGGTACTCTTCCTATCGGATTTGCATCCGACAAAATCAGCATCCCTATATGAGATTAACTCATATGTACTAGACTTAGGGGAAAGTAACTCATAAGCTAGTGTATGATTGAGGTAACGAAATATTTGTTTAACCGTAATCAAGTGTGACTCCTTAAGCTAGCTTGATATCTAGCACAAAGACATAAGAAAAACATAATATCGGGCCTACTAACAGTTAAGTAAAGTAAGCTACCGATCATACCTCGATATAGACGAATGTCTATATCTTTCCCGTTTTCATCCTTATGTAGATGGTTTGTCGTACTCATAGGAGTCCGCTTACGTGAAGACGATTCCATCCCGAATCGCTTGATAAGCTCCCAGGTGTACTTTGTTTGATGTATGAAAGTCACATCCTTCATTTATCGAATTTGTAATCCAAGGAAGTAGGTGAGCTCATCCATATGGCTCATCTTGAATTCATCCTTCATAGACTTAAAAAATTCTTGGCAAAGATTAACGTTAGTAGAACCAAATATAATATCGTCTACATAAACTTGAATTAAAAGGATGTCATTTTCATAATCTTTAATGAAAATTGTTGAATCAACTTCACCCATTTTAAAACCTAATCCAAAAGAAAGGTTTTGAGTCGATCATACCAAGCTCTAGGAGCTTGTCTCAACCCATATAATGCTTTCTTAAGTTTGAAAACATGGTTTGGAAATTTTTTCATGTTTAAAACCGAGTGGTTGAGAAACATAAACTTCTTCATTAACTATACCATTTAAAAATGCACTTTTAACATACATTTGAAATAATTTAAAATTCTTATGAGATGCAAAGATAAAAGCAACCTAATAGCTTTTAATCTAGCTACGGGGGCAAAGGATTCTTTGAAATCGATACCTTCCTCTTGCCTGTAGCCTTGAGCTACTAACCTTGCTTTGTTCCTTATGAGGATCTCGTTCTCATCCATCTTATTCTTAAAAATCCATTTGGTTCCAATAACTTGGTGACCATTTGGAAGAGGGACGAGCTCCCAAACTCATTTCTTTCAAATTGCATGAGCTCCTCTTCCATTGCAACTATCCACGAGCTATCTTCACAAGCTTCTTGGATGTTCTTTGGCTCAATGGTAGAGACAAAGGTGCAATGAGAGAATTCATCAATCCTTGACCTTGTTCGGACACCCACACTAATGTCTCCAATATTTGGTTATGTGGGAGGTCATAAATGGTCGGATAAGCTTTGGGAATACTTGGATCACTAGGAACAACTTCAACATTCTCATTAGTAGTGTTAGTCTCAGTAGAAACATTATCAATCTTAACATTACTAATGGAATCACATAAAACATTTAAAGAATCATCGTCAACATGAGGAAACTCAAAATCTTCAGTAAACGAAACGTGAAGTGATTCCTCGAGCGTTGAAGATGTTTTGTTGAATATCTGGTAGACTTTGCTACGTGTGGACTATCCGACAAAGATTCCTTCATTGGATCTTGGTTCAAATTTATCTAAGTTACCATAGGTGTTCTTTATAAAACATTTTGAACCAAAAACAAGAAAATATTTAACTTGTGGCTTTTTATTATAAAATAGTTCAAAACAAGTTTTTTTTGTTCGGGCCTTACTAGGATCCTATTTAACACATAACATGCCATGTGAACCGCCTCCGCCCAAAATTGTAGTCCAAGATGACTATCATGGAGCATGGTGCGTGCACACTCAATTAGGGTCCTGTTCTTTCTCTCAACAACACCATTTTGTGCTAATGCGCGAGGAAAGGAAAAGTTGTGAGTAACCCCGTAGTCATCACAAAACTTAGTGAAAAATTCATTCTTGAATTCCACTCCACGATCACTACGAATAGTGATAATGGTGGTTCCTAAGAGATTTTGAATTTTCTTGGTAAATTTAGTAAACTCTTCAAAAGCTTCATTTTTATTGGTTAAAAGTGAAACCTAAAAAATCTAGAGAAGTCATCAACGATGACTAATCTGTTGGATCCTGCGGATGGCAAACAACACTAGAAGTGGGGGTTGAATAGTGTTGTATGAATTATAAACCTTTTTCGTTGATTAGTACAACGCAACAATTCCCTTCCAATGTTACCTAAGAAACCAAGTAGAGTGATCTACGCTTGGTTCTTAATCAACAAAGTAAGATAGTGCAATTACAAAGAATAATTACAAATTGATGAATATTATAAACAAACAGATATTAATACAGCGGAATATAGAAAAACAACTTTGCAATATATAAATAAATGATTACAAATATGATATATTAACAACAAAGAAATATCTTGCACAATTAAATAAACAAACGCAAAAACATGCAGGGACAAGAGATTTTTATCCTGGTTCCCCACAACCTAGGTACGTCCAGTCCCCGACCAATACGGTACGAGATTCAATCCACTTATTGCCTTGGCAATACAATTACCTAGCTTCACTCGCTATGATTTCCAACGACCTAGTATCCCTATCAGGATTTCCAACCACCCAGGCTTATCTAGGATTTTCACTACCCTTATCACAAAAGTAATCCCAAATGAAAACAAAGATCCAATTCTCCAAAAATATTTGATGGAAATTGGTTTATACCCAACACGAATTCTATAGCCAAGATAATATTGTAATTGTGCTCATGTGGCTTAAAGAATTCAAAGTGATCGCAGATCACACAAAGAATATATTTTGATTCGATGTAATCTAGATCCTTTTGTTTTTCAAAAATCCTTCAAAGAATATTAAATCAAGAAGTAGGGATTTTGAAAAACAATTTTAATAACCAAAATAAAATAGATCTTAAAAAGGAATTTCAGATAAAACATATGAGATCAGAAAATTTAAAACTAGAATTTGGCTATGACAATGAGAGCGATTGAGAGCGATTTGGGAATTTCAGAAATATAACTTTAGCTCAAAAGATGATAATAAATTGGTGCTTTGAAATGTTCTTAAGGGACTCTATTTATAGATGTTCTAAGATGAATTTGAAATTAAAAATATATTTGACTTTGGCCCATAAATCAAGGAGATGAGAAAATTGAGGGAGCAAAGCCAAATGGCGGAAACACAGCTTGTAGTCGACACCCAGATGAAGTAGTCGACTATCTGGGAGTAGACTCCCAGAGAGTTTTCATTGAAAATCTGCTCACAGTTGGTAGTGGACTCCCTCCTTTGGTAGTCAACTCCTAGAGCACTTTTTCATTGAAACTCAGCTAGAAAATGAGTAATCAACTCCCGGGTGTTTGAGGTTGACTATAAAGATTAAATCAAATAGCTTATGCTCTCAACGAGTTTAAAAAGAGTTTTCAAAAAACTTTGTTTCGAAAACGGTTTTTGTGTGCACAATTAATCTTGGCTTTAACATAATCCTAAAAAGACCAAATCACACACTAGATTTAAATAAAGACGTTTGAAGCTGATCAGATGTTGATGCACTCTTTCACTTTGAATTTAAGCTCCTCTTTTATTTGGCTTGACCACGTTCCATGGGCTTTATCTTTGAGCTTCACTTGTGCTTGACGTAGAGCTATCAAATTCGTCTCCATCCTCTGAGTGTGGTTGAGCTTCATCGGAGTATGCGTAAAGCTATTGATCGCACAACCTTCACACTTTAGATGGTGTTTGTAAGTACACTAACATCATTTGGTGTACATCATCAAAACTACTTAGGGGTGTGATTCGATTTCTCATCACTCTCCACCTTTTTGATGATGACACCCAAATGGAAAATAAAATGAATAATAGCATAAATTTAATGATAAGTAAGATAACTTACTCCCCCTGTTTATATGAGGTATGATGTACAGATGTACTCTACTCCCCCTGCATCAAAGCAAGGTACCATATTTTCATGTTTTGCATTTACCAAATTTTCTCTCTCTTGTCATCAATCAAAAAGATGACAAACAGAGATATCATGAGTAAAAGGATTTACTGTTACTCAATTCCTTCTCCCCCATGATACCCAAATCTCGATAAAGTTTTGAAAATACATCGCTTTGTAGGGCTTCGTGAGTATATCTGCAACTTGATGCTCATAGGGTACATACTTAAGTTCAACATCCTTTTTGACACATTGATCATCTATGAATCTGTGTCTAATATCTATTTGTTTTGTTCTAAGATGAAGAGCGGAATTTTTAGTGGATTAATAATGCTTTGATTATCACAATAAATTATACATGTAGATGAATTAAAACCATAATCTACTAAGACTTGTCTCATCCAAAGTACTTGAGCACAAGCAAGTCCGGCAGCTATATACTCTGCCTCAGTAGTAGATAGTGAGACTAAAATTTGCTTCTTGCTAAACGAAGAAACAAGGGAATGTCCAAGAAAATGACATGTTCCACTTGTGCTTTTTCTAGTGGCTTTACAACCACCATAGTCTGAGTCACTATAAGAAATTAAATCAAATGTGCTACCTTTGAGATAAAACAGTCCAAAGTCAGAAGTGGTTTTAAGATATCTAAATATGTATTTTTACTGTTTTTAGGTGTGATTCCTTTGGATCACATTGGAATCGAGCACAAGCACATACACTAAACATTATATCTGGTCGGCTTGTGGTTAAGTAAAGCAAGAAGTGGATGTTGCCATAGGTATATTCTTCCCCGATGCATTCTCCTCCCCGAACCTTTTGATTAGGTCTTTAGCATAAATCGTTTGATGAACGAAGGTTCCTTATTTTGATTGCTTTATCTGTAATCCGAGGAAGTACGTAAGCTCGCCCATGTGGCTCATTTTGAACTCTTCCTGCATTAACTTAGCAAACTCTTGACAAAGATCTTCGTTAGTTGATCCAAAAATATTGTCATCTATATAAATTTGAATAAGAATGTTATCATCATGAATTTGCTTAACAAAAAAAGTAGTATCTATCTTTCCAACATTATTTCCTGAGTTGATTAAGAATTTTCTTAATCTTTTATACGAAGCTCTTGGAGCATGATTTAGGCCATATAATGCTTTATTTAGCTTATACACATGTTCTATTTTCTTATCATGTTCAAAGCCAGGAGGTTGCTCAACATAAACTTCAGCCTTTATATAAGCATTTAAGAATGCGCTTTTTACATCCATTTGGTATAATTTAAAATTTTTATATGATGCGAATGCAAGTAACATCCTAATGGATTCTAGTCTAGCAACATGAGCGAAAGTTTCGTCGAAATCAATACCTTCTTCTTGTGAATATCCCTGTGCCTCTAAACTTGCTTTATTTCTTACCACTTTTCCATCTTCGTCTAGTTTGTTTCGGTACACCCATTTTGTGTCGATGACTGGACGATCTTCTGGTCTGGGAACTAGCTCCTATACCTGATTTCTCTCAAATTAGAGAAGTTCTTCTTGTATGGCTTCAATCCATGCTTCATCTACAAAAGCCTCATCGACCATTTTCAGCTCAATGTTATTAACAAATGCAACATGTGACATGTGTTCTATTTGAGAACTAGTTCTAACACCTGTACAATATCACCAATAACCTGGGTGTGTGGGCGATGTGCAACTTCAGGAAAAGATTTCGGTAAAGAATTTGAAGTGTTAACATTAGAAATATGTGCAATATCAAAAATAGGTGTAACATCATCATCAATATTAATGCGAGCATTATTAGTAAGGGATTCATCAAATGTTACATGCATGGTTTCAACAACATCATTGATGCTTTTGTTGTAGATTCTATATGCTTTACTACGAAGAGAATAACTGATAAATATGCCTTCATCTGCTTTGGAGTCAAATTTATCTAAGTTATCTTTTGTGTTAAGAATATATCACTTACAACCAAAAACTCTGAAATAGGATACTTTTGGAATTTATTGGAGCAACAATTCATAAGGAGTCCTTTCAAAAGGTTTTCTTATTAAAATTTTGTTTTGAATATAGCACGCGGTTGCTACAGCTTCTGTCCAAAAATATTTTGGAAGGTTGGTTTCGCACAACATTGTTTGTGCACACTCTTGGAGTGTTCTATTTTTCCTTTCAACTACCCCATTTTGAGGAGCAGCTCTAGGAAAAGCAAAAGTATGCAAAACACCTCGTTTTTCACAAATCTTTTAAAAGGTTCATTTACAAATTCATCGCCGTGATCACTTTTTATATAAATAATTTTCAATAAGTATAATCGTTCAATTCTTTTGAAAAATATTTTAAACTCACAAAAGGCATAATTCTTATTGATTAAGAATAATACCCACGTGTATCGTGTGAAATCATCAACTATAACTAATATGTATTTGGAGCCATAAAGAGATGAAGTTCTAGCCGGGTCAAACAAGTACATATGAAGTAGTTCAAGCGGCCTTTTCGAGCTAAGGGCTCCAATACTCTTAAATGTACTTTTATGCATTTTGCCGAGTTGACATGAGTCACACATTTTATGTAATTTAAATTTAATTTTGGAAGTCCATGGATCAACTCGTTCCTAGATATCTTACTCATGTTTTTGATGTTTACATGGCCAAAAGTCTGTGCCATAGCAACGGGTCATTGTTGTAACAATCAAGCAAACATTTGAACCATGATCATTTAATTTAAGCACATAAATATTTTCTACTCCTTACCTATAACAAGAATATTTTTCATATCATTATCATAGACTAAACAAGCATCAAGAGTGAAAATGACTTTCAACCCTTTATCGCATAGTTGACTTATGCTTATCAAGTTGTGCTTTAGCCCACTTACCAAACTTACATCTTTGATAACAAGTTTTGAAGGATCGTCGATGTTGCCTATGCCAATGATTTTACCTTTCTTATTGTCACCAAAGGTTACAGTTCCACCATCATACATTTTTAAAGCGCTAAGCAATTTTGCATTCCAGGTCATGTGTGCGGAGCATCCGCTATCCATTATCCATATGTCCTCGCTCTTTTTGTCTTGATGAGCCATCCTGCATATTTCTTTTCCAAAGCTTTCATCGTTTGATTGGATTATCTCCATGGGTGTTTGAATCATATTGGAACTCGATCTGAACTTTGATTGTGAGATTGTGTTGTTTCCTTGAACATGATTGTTTGCTAGACTAGGGTTTGATTGTTAATTGATTGTTAGGTGTGGTTTTGGTGTGCACATTTCCTGCACGAGTCCTCTTTGACTCTGGTGCATCGATGTGCATTATTTCTCGGAGCTTCGTGGAGAGGCATTCCTTGTCGACGTCCCCTCTTCCCAAGAGTTGGAATATCGTTACGGGGAATGGCGTGGTCTCGGTGCATCGTGGTTGCAATTCTTGCTCGTTGGTGGTCTGTGGACATGAGCTTTTTGCTAATTTCATTGTCCACGACATCATCAACTATGATGCAGTCCTTGGGATGGACTGGCTTGCGAGCTTCTATGCTACGATCGACTGTCGGAGGAAGAAGGTGGTGTTTGAGATTCCCGGGCATCCAGTATTTGAGTTCAGTCGTGGTAGCAGTTTGCTTGGTCCTGTCAGATTTCGGGCCAAGCCGGTGGAGGCTGTGGCTATGCAGATGGAGTTGGAGTGGCCAGCTGTGGTGCGAGATTTTGGCGACGTCTTCTCCGAGGAGATGTCTGGTTTGCCACCTGATCGAGCTTTAGAATTTTCTATCGATCTTGTCCCAGGTGCGCAGCCCATTTCGAAGGCGCCGTATCGTATGGCACCTGCAGAATTGGAGGAGTTACGGAAGCAGTTGGATGAGCTTTTGCAGAAGGGTTATATCAATCCTAGCGTGTCTCCGTGGGGAGCACCGGTGTTGCTGGTGAAGAAGAAGGATGGTTCGCGTCGCATGTGCGTGGACTATCGGGAGTTGAATGCGGTGACCATTAAGAATAAATACCCGTTGCCTCGCATCGATGATATTTTTGATCAGCTTGGAGGTTCGAGGGTGTTTTCTAAATTGGATTTGAGGAGTGGTTACCATCAGTTGAAGGTGAAGAAGGGTGATGTTCCGAAGACATCGTTCAGGACGAAGTATGGACACTATGAGTTCGTGGTTATGCCTTTCGGCGTAACTAACGCGTCTGCAGTTTTCATGAATCTGATGAACCTGATTTTCTACGACTTTTTGGATAAGTTTGTCGTTATCTTTATTGACGACATTCTGATCTATTCGAAGTCGAAGGAAGAGCATGCCTCGCACTTGAGGACGGTTTTGGAGATCTTGAGAAAGCATCGGTTGTATGCTAAGTTTTTGAAGTGCGAGTTTTGGCTGGATCGAGTTGCTTTTCTTGGGCATGTGGTGACTGGAGATGGTATTTCAGTGGATCCCGAGAAGATTAGGGCCATCAGAGAGTGGCCTGTTACATCGTCTGCGTCTGAGATTCGGAGTTTCCTTGGACTTGCTGTTTATTATCGGCGATTCATTAAGGACTTTTCTCGTATTGCTGAGCCGATAACCAGGTTGACGCGGAAGGATGTTGCTTTTGTTTGGTCGGGTGATTGTGAGAATGCTTTTGGTATTCTGAAGGAGAGGTTGACGACTGCCCCTATTTTGGTTGTGCCTGATCGCAGCGGTGGATTTGAGATCTTTTGCGATGCTTCTGGCAAGGGTCTCGGTTGTGTGTTGCATCAGCATAGGCATGTTGTGGCGTATGCGTCTCGTCAGCTTAAGGTTCATGAGAAGAATTACCCGACGCATGATTTGGAGTTGGCTGCCGTTGTGTTTGCCCTTAAGATTTGGAGGCACTTCCTGCTGAGTGAGAAAGTGAAGATTTTCACCGATCACAAAAGCTTGAAGTATATTTTCACTCAGAAGGAGCTCAACATGCGACAGCGTCGATGGTTGGAGCTTATGGCAGATTATGAGATTGATTTGCAGTTTCACCCTGGCAAGGTGAATGTGGTTCCAGACGCTTTGAGTAGGCTTCCAGCGGTAATGATTTTGACCTCGCAGTGGAGATTGCAGCATGATTTTTGTGAGTCTGGCGTGGAGATTGTTCTTCCTGGGGAGGCTTCGTCGTTGATGTACATGCAGGTACAGTCGACGATCGTGGATCGGATTAAGGCTGGCCAGGCTGAGGATCCGAAGCTGGTGAAGGTTCGGGAGCAGGTGGAAGCCGGTCTGCGGGCTGACTTTTTGATTCATGAGGATGGCTCGCTGAGGTTTGGAGCCAGGTTGTGTGTGCCAGCTGGGGATATCAGAGAGGAGCTGATGGTGGAGGCACACAGTTCGCCGTATTCTGTGCATCCTGGTGGCACCAAGATGTACCAGGATCTTCGTCTGAATTATTGGTGGCATGGTATGAAGAGGAGCGTGGCTCGGAGTGTAGCCAAGTGCTTGGTTTGCCAACAAGTGAAGGCGGAGCATCAGCGTACGGCTGGGTTGCTACAACCGCTTCCGATTCCGGAGTGGAAATGGCAACACATCACTATGGATTTCGTGACTGGACTACCTCGGAGTCCGAAGCAGAATGACGCGATTTAGGTGATCGTGGATCGATTGACCAAATCCGCGCACTTTATTCCGTTCCGAGTGGGACAGTCCACTGAGGCGCTAGCGAGGAGATATATGGAGGTGAAATTCTTTTACTCTCCGTTTTTATTTCATTTTCCTAGATGGATAGTGATGTAACGTGAATCGTGCAGGAGGTTGTGCGACTTCATGGAGTCCCCGTGAGTATCGTGTCGGACAGAGACACGAGGTTCACATCTCAATTCTGGCAGAGTTTGCAGAAGAGCTTGGGTACGCGTCTGAGTTTCAGCACGGCGTACCATCCGCAGACGGATGGCCAGTCCGAGAGGAAGATTCAGATTTTGGAAGACATGCTGAGGGCGTGCATGTTGGATTTCAAGGGTTCGTGGGAGGACCATCTACACTTGGTGGAGTTTTCTTACAACAACAGCTTCCAGGCGAGTATTGGCATGGAGCCTTTCGCCGCTCTTTATAGGAGGAAATGTCGATCGCCATTGAGTTGGGATGACGTTGGTGATCGGGAGTTGTTGGGACCTGAGATGATCGTGGAGGCCGTGGATATCGTCAGGAATATTCGGGAGAGGTTGAGAATTGCTCAGGACCGTTTTAAGCATTGGGCGGATGCTAAACGTCGTCCTTTGGAGTTTCAGCCGGGCGACCATGTGTTCTTGAAGATTTCCCCGAATCGTGGTGTGATTCGTTTTGGGAAGCGAGGGAAGTTGAGCCCGCGATACATTGGACCATTTGACATTTTGGAGAGGGTTGGCGAGGTAGCTTATCGCTTGGCCTTGCCGCCATCTTTGGAAGGAGTTCACAATGTTTTCCATGTGTCGCAGCTTCGTCGATACATTAGCGATCCATCTCATGCTGTGGATTTTTTGGAGATCACCGTTCGCCCCGATATGACGTATGACCAGCATCCAGTGCAGATTCTGGACAGGCGTCAGAAATCGCTTTGGAACAAGATTGTCAATCTTGTGAGGGTGATGTGGCGACACGGCTCACCTGGAGAGTCTACTTGGGAGAATGAGGATGAGATGCGAGAGCGTTTTCCACTTTTGTTTCCGGACTCGTGAGTGTTTGGAAATTCCGAGGACGGAATTTTTCTTAAGTTGGGGAGGATGTAACGACTGATTTTCATGTATCTGGATTTATTATATTATAATATATGTTTTGGTGGATTTTCTCCTCATGTGTGGTTTTCGCCTCCGTAGCTTTCATTTTCGATCGATTCGTCGTATTTTCTCGTTTCTTCCTTAGGATTGTCGATTTCGAAGTATGTCATACGTGACGGACTTCATAACGGTCGTATCTTACTATTAGATCAAGCCTAGGAGTCTTAGGAATCGATCCCGGGGCCCCGCGCTCCGTATCAGAACTTTTGGTGCTTATTAGCCGGTATAAGAAGGGGCACCGACCGACTAAATGACGATCCAGTCGGTCGGCAATCCTTCTTGGACCGACTAGTTTGCTTTCTAAATTTCTCAGAAGTTACTGTTTATCGTTAGTCGGTCTAAGAACGTTGGTTGACCGACTAGGTTGCAAACTAGTCGGTCGGCAATGCTTCTTTAACAGACTAACTCATCATCTAATTTTTAGTATCAATACTGTTCATTCTTAGTCGGTCTAAGTTCATCTTTCGACCGACTAGTTGTTAAACTAGTCTGTTAATCTTTGTACTCAGACCGACTAATTCTTGGTTCTATTGTACAGTCGAGTTACTGTTTTCTCTTAGTCGGTCTAAGAACGTTCATCGACCGACTAGATGCTAAACTAGTCGGTCAGTATTTATTCATGGACCGACTAATTCTAAATCCTATTTTCGTTCAGAAGTTACTGTTTACACTTAGTCGGTCTGCGTTGGTCGACCGACCGACTAGTTGCCAAACTAGTCGGTCAGTGGTTGCTCTTTGACCGACTAATCTGTGTTAAAACCCTAATTTCTAGGCAGCCGCCAGCCCAACCTATTTATACCCCTCCCAAACGTTTTCTTCTTCCTCCACTCGACCCAAAACCCTAGTTTCTCCCCCATTGAGCCCCCATCTTCCTCCAAGCCCTATTCCTTCATCCCAAGCCCTAGATTCATCATCTAAACCCTCCATCAACTCTTTCTACCTCTCATTTTCCCCAAATCTCCATCAAATCCCCAAAATCCCCCAAAAACCCTAATTCTCCAAACTTCTCCATTCGTTTCCAGATCTGGTCCTAGGGTTCTCCGGAGTGTTCCTTCCGCTTCCTCTCGGTAAGAAATCGATCTCTCGATGTTTTCATAACCTATTTGTATTTTTATGAAACCCTAATGAAATTTCATGTTGTTTGATAATTGTTTCCCCATAACAGCGATTTTCCCCGTAGATTAGCATCCGCGAGACGAACCTTCGTGATCGTCATCCCCGGTGCTAGGCAAGTGAAACTTGCCACTTAGGGTTTAGGCCATGTTTTAGGCCATTTGCTTGTTGTAGGCGTAAAAGAGACTAGGCGACGAAATGATACTCGCCTAGGCGCAAATTGGGGGACTAGCTTGACAACGAAGCTAGTTCCGACATTTTGCATGTTGCACAATTACCATGTCATGTTTAAATTCCATTAACGGTACGCAATTAAATTGTCATGTCATTGCATTCTTTAAGTGACCCCGTGATTGCGTAGCATCGCTACAATACTTGTGTTCCTGGCTCGTGACCAGAAGTGAGCATAATGAGTTGCTAACCCCAACGCTCGATATTGAATTGTGAACTAAGAAACAAGCTCCCGTGCGGGGCAACCCTGGCTCACTAGCTGGGCTCATGTGCAGGGACCCTGGCTTGTTTACGTGTGGGATGGGGTAAGGGTTAAGCGGTCATTCAACTGGGGGTCTGCCTGATCAGCAACTGCAGTTGTAAGACGTAAACTCTGGGGTGGGGTAGTGTTTAGTGCCGATCAGTGTGAATGATGTACCATTCAGCTGAAGGGCGTAAACATCTACAAAACAACGTGAAACGTGAATAGTGTATTGATTCAGATTGTTAGTAGCGTGGCTACTCTTGTCTTGTCCCGATAATTGTTCCCTTGTACAAATTGTCTTGCCATGTCTTAATTGTGCACTCATGTTATAACTGCCATGTCATGCATACTAAACTGCTAGGTTGCTAGTTGCCTTACTTTCAGTTTCCTTGCCCAAGTCTTTTAGACTTGCTGACATGTGCCCCTTTACTCTTTTGGGTGACACATGTTAGATCCCGAGCCTGAGTACCTTGTTGAGGACGGGGTGTTTGCTGACGCCGAGCCCGAGCTTGTGTTTGACGGGGAGTACGTGGACACTGGGGACCAGTCCTAGTGTTTTCGTTGTGTTTCCCTTCTTTTGTTTAGACAGTTGTTTTGTTATCGGTGCGTAGCACCTATACTTTGTTATGTTGTTGCTTTTGGTTGGCCTTGTTCTGGGCCTTTAGACTCTTTCTTTTAGCCTGGTGGCTTTTCTGGATGTTGGACTTATGTTTATGTTGGACAATTTATGAGATATGAGAATTTTATTTCAGTCTCTCCTTGTGTTATTATTGTTGTTCCGTTGTGGTTACAGGGACCTGCTTATGTTTTATTGACGCTTATCGGGATTGGGGCTTCACAACTCCACTCTCGTGCGGACCTTTTCACGTCTCGCCTCCAGTTTAGGGAAGCGGGTCGTGACAGGTTTTGTTGGTGGGCCATGCAGGTCCTTCTGTAACTACGATTATCAGAATAGTGATAAAAATATTAGAATGTCCAATAAACTAAGTTCGACGTCCGATGTCATAATCTATGAGTCTAATCTGATTCGTTTTCTGTGTCATTAGATGGCAGGAAGGTGTTTCACCCGTGGTGGGGGTAGTGGTGCGCTCCCTCATGATGAGGAGCCTGAGCGAGAACCCACCAACGGTGAGATGATGCGGATGATGCTCCAGATGATGCAAGTGCAGCAGGGCGTGCTCCTGCAAGTCCAGAATGCTCCACTTGCTCGAGCTGCCCGGGCTCTTCCGGATGCCCCTCACTCTGAGCCAGGAGCGAAGCAATTTCGGGAGCTGGGTCCCGCATATTTTGATGGGTCTGAGGGTCCTCTGGCTGCCGATGAGTGGATTTAGAACATCGAGGACAATCTGAAGATGGCCAAGATCACCCCGGCTGGATGGGTTGATTTGGCGAAGAGGCAACTCAAGGATAATGCTCGGAATTGGTGGGATGCAGAAGAGAAGATGTTGGTGGAGCTGATAGCTTGGGCTACCTTCAAGGCCAGATTTGAGGGTGAGTTCTTCCCGAAAGCTGCCAGGGAGGAGATGCTGCAGCGTTTTATCGATTTGAAGCAAGGGAGCTCGTCTGTGGACCTATATCACCAAGAGTTCATGAGGCTGAGTCGATTTGCACCAAAGATGGTGCAGGACGCTGAGGAGAGAGCTCAGAGGTTCCTGCAGGGACTTGGTTCGGAGCTCCAGAGATTTGTGACCTCTTCTGACCGGGAGTCTTATCAGAAGGTTCTAGTAGCAGCCAAGAGGCAGGAGCTGCTCGTGAACCAGAGGAGGGGGTCTATTGTTGGTGCTGGGAAGAGGCCTGTGGAACATGCGAGGGCTGTGGTTAGACCTGGATTCAGGCCTAATCAGCCTGCTCAGTTTAAGAGGCCAGGAGGTCCTATTCTGAAGACTTGCCATTTCTACGGCAAGCCTGGCCATGTCAAGGATCAGTGTCGGAAGTTTTTGGGCTAGTGTTTGGTTTGTGGTGATGCTTCCCATGTCGCGAGGGATTGTCGACATGCGGGACAGCTGCGGAGGGCACCTGTTGCAGCACAGCCGTTGCAGCAGCGAGCGTCTGTTCCTGCTGGTCATGGAGCAGCTCTTGTTCCGTAGAGGCAGGCTTTTCAGCAGGCTGTTCCACCGAGGAGGCAGGCTTTTCTGATGACCGCTGTGGAGAGCGAGGCTGTGGATGAGGTTATCGCAGGTAATCCTCAATCTAGCTGTTACTTTCCTAGCTGGTTTTGATTGTGAGATTGTGTTGTTTGCTTGAACATGATTGTTTGCTAGACTAGGGTTTGATTGTTAATTGTTTGTTAGGTGTGGTTTTGGTGTGCATATTTCCTGCACGAGTCCTCTTTGACTCTGGTGCATCGATGTGCATTATTTCTCGGAGCTTCGTGGAGAGGCATTCCTTGTCGACGTCCCCTCTTCCCAAGAGTTGGAATATCGTTACGGGGAATGGCGTGGTCTCGGTGCATCGTGGTTGCAATTCTTGCTCGTTGGTGGTCTGTGGACATGAGCTTTTTGCTGATTTCATTGTCCACGACATCATCAACTATGATGCAGTCCTTGGGATGGACTGGCTTGCGAGCTTCTATGCTACGATCGACTGTCGGAGGAAGAAGGTGGTGTTCGAGATTCCCGGGCATCCAGTATTTGAGTTCAGTCGTGGTAGCAGTTCGCTTGGTCCTGTCAGATTTCGGGCCATGCCGGTGGAGGCTGTGGCTATGCAGATGGAGTTGGAGTGGCCAGCTGTGGTGCGAGATTTTGGCGACGTCTTCCCCGAGGAGATGTCTGGTTTGCCACCTGATCGAGCTTTAGAATTTTCTATCGATCTTGTCCCAGGTGCGCAGCCCATTTCGAAGGCGCCGTATCGTATGGCACCTGCAGAATTGGAGGAGTTGCGGAAGCAGTTGGATGAGCTTTTGCAGAAGGGTTATATCAATCCTAGCGTGTCTCCGTGGGGAGCACCGGTGTTGCGGGTGAAGAAGAAGGATGGTTCGCGTCGCATGTGCGTGGACTATCGGGAGTTGAATGTGGTGACCATTAAGAATAAATACCCGTTGGCTCGCATCGATGATATTTTTGATCAGCTTGGAGGTTCGAGGGTGTTTTCTAAATTGGATTTGAGGAGTGGTTACCATCAGTTGAAGGTGAAGAAGGGCGATGTTCCGAAGACAGCGTTCAGGACGAAGTATGGACACTATGAGTTCGTGGTTATGCCTTTCGGCGTAACTAACGCGCCCGCAGTTTTCATGAATCTGATGAACCTGATTTTCTACGCCTTTTTGGATAAGTTTGTCGTTATCTTTATTGACGACATTCTGATCTATTCGAAGTCGGAGGAAGAGCATGCCTCGCACTTGAGGACGGTTTTGGAGATCTTGAGAATGCATCGGTTGTATGCTAAGTTTTTGAAGTGCGAGTTTTGGCTGGATCGAGTTGCTTTTCTTGGGCATGTGGTGACTGGAGATGGTATTTCAGTGGATCCCGAGAAGATTAGGGCCATCAGAGAGTGGCCTGTTCCATCGTCTGCGTCTGAGATTCGGAGTTTCCTTGGACTTGCTGGTTATTATCGGCGATTCATTAAGGACTTTTCTCGTATTGCTGAGCCGATGACCAGGTTGACGCAGAAGGATGTTGCTTTTGTTTGGTCAGGTGATTGTGAGAATGCTTTTGGTATTCTGAAGGAGAGGTTGACGACTGCCCCTATTTTGGTTGTGCCTGATCGCAGCGGTGGATTTGATATCTTTTGCGATGCTTCTGGCAAGGGTCTCGGTTGTGTGTTGCATCAGCATGGGCATGTTGTGGCGTATGCGTCTCGTCAGCTTAAGGTTCATGAGAAGAATTACCCGACGCATGATTTGGAGTTGGCTGCCGTTGTGTTTGCTCTTAAGATTTGGAGGCACTTCCTGCTGAGTGAGAAAGTGAAGATTTTCACCGATCACAAAAGCTTGAAGTATATTTTCACTCAGAAGGAGCTCAACATGCGACAGCGTCGATGGTTGGAGCTTATGGCAGATTATGAGATTGATTTGCAGTTTCACCCTGGCAAGGTGAATGTGGTTCCAGACGTTTTGAGTAGGCTTCCAGCGGTAATGATTTTGACCTTGCAGTGGAGATTGCAGCAGGATTTTTGCGAGTCTGGCGTGGAGATTGTTCTTCCTAGGGAGGCTTCGTCGTTGATGTACATGCAGGTACAGTCGACGATCGTGGATCGGATTAAGGTTGGCCAGGCTGAGGATCCGAAGCTTGTGAAGATTCGGGAGCAGGTGGAAGCCGGTCTGTGGGCTGACTTTTTGATTCATGAGGATGGCTCGCTGAGGTTTGGAGCCAGGTTGTGTGTGCCAGCTGGGGATATCAGAGAGGAGCTGATGGTGGAGGCACACAGTTCGCCGTATTCTGTGCATCCTGGTGGCACCAAGATGTACCAGGATCTTCGTCTGAATTATTGGTGGCATGGTATGAAGAGGAGCGTGGCTCGGAGTGTAGCCAAGTGCTTGGTTTGCCAACAAGTGAAGGCGGAGCATCAGCGTACGGCCGGGTTGCTACAACCGCTTCCGATTCCGGAGTGGAAATGGCAACACATCACTATGGATTTCGTGACTGGACTACCTCGGAGTCCGAAGCAGAATGACGCGATTTGGGTGATCGTGGATCGATTGACCAAATCCGCGCACTTTATTCCGTTCCGAGTGGGACAGTCCACTGAGGCGCTAGCGAGGAGATATATGGAGGTGAAATTCTTTTACTCTCCGTTTTTATTTCCTTTTCCTAGATGGATAGTGATGTAACGTGAATCGTGTAGGAGGTTGTGCAACTTCATGGAGTCCCCGTGAGTATCGTGTCGGACAGAGACACGAGGTTCACATCTCAGTTCTGGCAGAGTTTGCAGAAGAGCTTGGGTACGCGTCTGAGTTTCAACACGGCGTACCATCCGCAGACGGATGGCCAGTCTGAGAGGACGATTCAGATTTTGGAAGACATGCTAAGGGCGTGCATGTTGGATTTCAAGGGTTCGTGGGAGGACCATCTACACTTGGTGGAGTTTTCTTACAACAACAGCTTCCAGGCGAGTATTGGCATGGAGCCTTTCGCCGCTCTTTATGGGAGGAAATGTCGATCGCCATTGAGTTGGGATGACGTTGGTGATCGGGAGTTGTTGGGACCTGAGATGATCGTGGAGGCCGTTGATATCGTCAGGAATATTCGGGAGAGGTTGAGAATTGCTCAGGACCGTTTTAAGCATTGGGCGGATGCTAAACGTCGTCCTTTGGAGTTTCAGCCGGGCGACCATGTGTTCTTGAAGATTTCCCCGAATCGTGGTGTGATTCGTTTTGGGAAGCGAGGGAAGTTGAGCCCGCGATACATTGGACCATTTGACATTTTGGAGAGGGTTGGCGAGGTAGCTTATCGCTTGGCCTTGCCGCCATCTTTGGAAGGAGTTCACAATGTTTTCCATGTGTCACAGCTTCGTCGATACATTAGCGATCCATCTCATGCTGTGGATTTTTCGGAGATCACCGTTCGCCCCGATATGACGTATGACCAGCATCCAGTGCAGATTCTGGACAGGCGTCAGAAATCGCTTCGGAACAAGATTGTCAATCTTGTGAGGGTGATGTGGCGACACGGCTCACCTGGAGAGTCTACTTGGGAGAATGAGGATGAGATGCGAGAGCGTTTCCCACTTTTGTTTCCGGACTCGTGAGTGTTTGGAAATTCCGAGGACGGAATTTTTCTTAAGTTGGGGAGGATGTAACGACTGCTTTTCATGTATCTGGATTTATTATATTATAATATATGTTTTGGTGGATTTTCTCCTCATGTGTGGTTTTCGTCTCCGTAGCTTTCATTTTCGATCGATTCGTCGTATTTTCTCGTTTCTTCCTTAGGATTGTCGATTTCGAAGTATGTCATACGTGACGGACTTCATAACGGTCGTATCTTACTATTAGATCAAGCCTAGGAGTCTTAGGAATCGATCCCGGGGCCCCGCGCTCCGTATCGAAACTTTTGGTGCTTATTAGCCGGTATAAGAAGGGGCACCGACCGACTAGATGACGATCCAGTCGGTCGGCAATCCTTCTTGGACCGACTAGTTTGCTTTCTAAATTTCTCAGAAGTTACTGTTTATCGTTAGTCGGTCTAAGAACGTTGGTTGACCGACTAGGTTGCAAACTAGTCGGTCGGCAATGCTTCTTTAACCGACTAACTCATCATTTAATTTTTAGTATCAATACTGTTCATTCTTAGTCGGTCTAAGTTCATCTTTCGACCGACTAGTTGTTAAACTAGTCGGTTAATCTTTGTACTCAGACCGACTAATTCTTGGTTCTACTGTACAGTCGAGTTACTGTTTTCTCTTAGTCGGTCTAAGAACGTTCATCGACCGACTAGATGCTAAGCTAGTCGGTCAGTATTTATTCATGGACCGACTAATTCTAAATCCTATTTTCGTTCAGAAGTTACTGTTTACACTTAGTCGGTCTGCGTTGGTCGACCGACCGACTAGTTGCCAAACTAGTCGGTCAGTGGTTGCTCTTTGACCGACTAATCTGTGTTAAAACCCTAATTTCTGGGCAGCCGCCAGCCCAACCTATTTATACCCCTCCCAAACGTTTTCTTCTTCCTCCACTCGACCCAAAACCCTAGTTTCTCCCCCATTGAGCCCCCATCTTCCTCCAAGCCCTATTCCTTCATCCCAAGCCCTAGATTCATCATCTAAACCCTCCATCAACTCTTTCTACCTCTCATTTTCCCCAAATCTCCATCAAATCCCCAAAATCCCCCAAAAACCCTAATTCTCCAAACTTCTCCATTCGTTTCCAGATCTGGTCCTAGGGTTCTCCGGAGTGTTCCTTCCGCTTCCTCTCGGTAAGAAATCGATCTCTCGATGTTTTCATAACCTATTTGTATTTTTATGAAACCCTAATGAAATTTCATGTTGTTTGATGATTGTTTCCCCATAACAGCGATTTTCCCCGTAGATTAGCATCCGCGAGACGAACCTTCGTGATCGTCATCCCCGGTGCTAGGCAAGTGAAACTTGCCACTTAGGGTTTAGGCCATGTTTTAGGCCATTTGCTTGTTGTAGGCGTAAAAGAGACTAGGCGACGAAATGATACTCGCCTAGGCGCAAATTGGGGGACTAGCTTGACAACGAAGCTAGTTCCGACATTTTGCATGTTGCACAATTACCATGTCATGTTTAAATTCCATTAACGGTACGCAATTAAATTGTCATGTCATTGCGTTCTTTAAGTGACCCCGTGATTGCGTAGCATCGCTACAATACTTGTGTTCCTGGCTCGTGACCAGAAGCGAGCATAATGAGTTGCTAACCCCAACGCTCGATATTGAATTGTGAACTAAGAAACAAGCTCCCGTGCGGGGCAACCCTGGCTCACTAGCTGGGCTCATGTGCAGGGACCCTGGCTTGTTTACGTGTGGGATGGGGTAAGGGTTAAGCGGTCATTCAACTGGGGGTCTGCCTGATCAGCAACTGCAGTTGTAAGACGTAAACTCTGGGGTGGGGTAGTGTTTAGTGCCGATCAGTGTGAATGATGTACCATTCAGCTGAAGGGCGTAAACATCTACAAAACAACGTGAAACGTGAATAGTGTATTGATTCAGATTGTTAGTAGCGTGGCTACTCTTGTCTTGTCCCGATAATTGTTCCCTTGTACAAATTGTCTTACCATGTCTTAATTGTGCACTCATGTTATAACTGCCATGTCATGCATACTAAACTGCTAGGTTGCTAGTTGCCTTACTTTCAGTTTCCTTGCCCAAGTCTTTTAGACTTGCTGACATGTGCCCCTTTACTCTTTTGGGTGACACATGTTAGATCCCGAGCCTGAGTACCTTGTTGAGGACGAGGTGTTTGCTGACGCCGAGCCCGAGCTTGTGTTTGACGGGGAGTACGTGGACACTGGGGACCAGTCCTAGTGTTTTCGTTGTGTTTCCCTTCTTTTGTTTAGACAGTTGTTTTGTTATCGGTGCGTAGCACCTATACTTTGTTATATTGTTGCTTTTGGTTGGCCTTGTTCTGGGCCTTTAGACTCTTTCTTTTAGCCTGGTGGCTTTTCTGGATGTTGGACTTATGTTTATGTTGGACAATTTATGAGATATGAGAATTTTATTTCAGTCTCTCCTTGTGTTATTATTGTTGTTCCGTTGTGGTTACAGGGACCTGCTTATGTTTTATTGACGCTTATCGGGATTGGGGCTTCACAGCTCCACTCTCGTGCGGACCTTTTCACGTCTCGCCTCCAGTTTAGGGAAGCGGGTCGTGACAGATTTTAATAGCCAAAATAAAATGGATCTCAAAAAGGAATTTCAGATAAAAAATATGAGATCCGAAAATTTAAAACCAGAATTTGGCTATGACGATGAGAGCGATTTGAGAATTTCAGAAATATAACTTTAGCTTAAAAGATGATAATAAATTGGTGCTTCGAAATGTTCTCAAGGAGCTCTATTTATAGAGTATCTAAGATGAATTTGAAAGTCAAAATACAGTTGACGTTGGCCCATAAATCAAGGAGATGAGAGAATTGAGGGAGCAAAGTCAAATGGCAGAAATGTAGCTGGTAACTCCTAGATGATATAGTCGACTCTCAGAGAGATTTCATTGAAAATCTGCTCACACTTGGTAGTCGACTCCCTCCTTTTGTAGTCTACTCCTAGAGCACTTTTTCACTGAAACTCAACTAGAAAATGAGTAATCAACTCTCGGGTGTTTGAGGTTGATTACAAAGATCAAATCAAATAGCTAATGCTCTCAACGAGTTTAAAAAGAGTTTTCAAAAAACTTTGTTTCGAAAATGTTTTGTGTGTGTGCAATTAATCTTGGCTTAACATAATCCTAAAAATTGCAACTCACACACTAGCCTTAATTGAAGACGTTTGAAGCCGATTAGATTTTGATGTATGCTTTCACTTTGAATTTGAGCTCCTCTTTCATTAGGCTTGAGCACGTTCTATAAGCTTTATCTTTGAGCTTCACTTGTTCTTGACTTAGAGCTACCAAAATCATCTCCATCCTCTGAGTGTGGCTGAGCTTCATCGAAGTATGCGTAAAGCTATTGATCGCACAACCTGCACACTTTAGATAGTGTTTATAAGTACACTAACATCATTTGATGCGCTCATTATCAAAACTACTTATGGGTGGGATTCGATTTCCCATCATAATCCATAATGAGCATTACCTAAAGGTGCAGTTCTAGTTGGCCCAAATAAATCTAAATGGAGTAATTCTTGTGGCCGCTTACAAGTTATGCTATCTTTAAGTTTACAGGAAGATTTACTTAGTTTACCTCTTTGACATGAATAACAAAATTTGTTCTTATTAAAAGAAATCTTCGAAAACCCTTTAACTAGATCATGCTTAGCTAACTTATATAAGTGCTTAAAATGAACATGACCAAAACAGTGATGCCATAATAGTTGTTCATTTGAATTAGTAACTAAGCAATGTTCTTTGGTTTTAGTCATGCTCAAATAATAAATATTTTTATGCCTAATACCAGAAAATAAAACATGAGAATCATTATCAACTATATTACAAATACCCTCTCCAAAGTTAACCTTGTAACCCTTGTCACAAAGTGGACTTATGGAGATGAGGTTATGCCATAAACCACTAACTAAATAAACATTTGTAATAAGTGGTTTGGAAGGATTACCGACTTTGCCTACTCCAATGATGGTTCCCTTTTGATTGCCTCCAAAGATGACCATTGCATCGTACTTGATGCAGATCACTTCGGAGAGCAAGGAGGGATCTCCCGTTATGTGTTTGGAGCAATTGCTATCGAGTATCCATCCTTTCTTTTTAGAGCCAATATGTCTATTATTGATGTCTTTCTTGTTCTTGGTTACCTACATAGTATACCATAAGCTCATGGTACCCAATCTTGTTGGGTCCAAGGGGATTAACCATTTGAAAACCAAGTCCAAGTGGATTTTGGCTTCCCAATATACTCACCACTATTTATCACATCACTAAAATAAGAATTTACTTGTGCATTCCTATCATTTGTGCTAGTGTTCTTGAGACCCCAAATTGTGTATATTTTGGGGGTCTTTTTCCTAGTTGCATGCATATTAGGTTGACGTCTATGTGGTGCATGTTTCCAAGGAGCATGAGATCTAGCATATGAAGGTGGAGGAGGATATGCATGAGACATATACGGGTTAAATGCAAAATGAGGTGCGTGCATATTATATGGTACTTATTGAGCATGCATATGATGTGAAGGATATGCATGAGCATACATGGGAGAATGATGTACATGAACATAGTAGTGTGTAGAAGCACATGCATAAGTATTTCTCATGTGTGGGTTTGCATGTGCCTGTGGGTGTGGATCATTAAAAACATCGTGTGTGTTCACATGTGTAGTAGATGGTATCCTATGTGTGTGAGTGTTAGTGTACATATATGCATGTCTTTTCTTTTGGTTTCCACCCATAGTGTGGTTCTTGCCAAAAGAAGGAGAGTGTGAAATGATGGCCTTTTTGTAGGTTTGCTACCAATAGTATTTTTGACACCACTAGTGGATGCACCGGAGGATGGCCAAACAAAATCTATAGTTACACCACTATAGAAGGTGCGTGATTTGGATGCATTTGCTTCCACATAACCAAGTCCAACATGATGTGTGGTCGGAAATTGGTTTGAAAGCAATTCATCCAACTGCCCTTTCCCTTGGTTAAATCTCTTTACTTGGGAGGACATGAGCTCATATTTCTCCCTAAGGGAAGAAATATTAGTGTCCAAAGTGGACACACATGTGGTGAGATCATTCATTTGGGTTTTGAGAGAATCATTCTCAATACCCAATTTTGTATTTTGTGAAGCTGGATCAGCACTATCATTAGAAGAAACATGATCTAGTTGAGATTTGAGAGAATTCACCTCATTTTCCAAGGTGCCATTTTAAGAAACCAAATTGGCTTTCTCAAGAGTAGTGTCAACAATGGTGTCATTGTTGGTGATGCATGTCATGGATGATTTACTAACATTAGATTTCTTCAAATTAGTATATCTAAGCATAAGAGATTGATACTTAGAAAATAATTTTTCGTTAGCAATAAAAAGTTCATCCATAGTTACCTCGGGTTCATCTTTCGCACTATCGCTTCCAACGGAGAATGTATCTTTCCAGGCCATGAAGCACATATGTGCACTCTCACCCTACTCATCCTCGGATTCGCTTGAGGCTGTTGGATCTAGATCTAAGCCTAGGGGGGTGAATAGGCTAATAAAAATTCTCTTGCAACCCACAAGCAATCACAGATATTTATAGCAGATGCAGAGTAAACAGTAAGCAATCACAGAGTTCGCAGTAGATTTACCCTGGTTCGGTCGTCCCACGACCTACGTCCAACCCCCAAAGCAGATGCTAGATTAATAATGTAATAGGTACAATCTTAATAGCTAGAGAACCCACGTCTCTACACTCACCAGGCTCTCAGTACCCCACTCACTGTGTTTAACAAAATTAATCCTAGTATAAGCTTTCTATTGGCTAGTACCAACTAGCCAAGTCCATCTTGTCTAGCACCCACTGATAAGACCCCAAAACATCATAATGGTAAAGTTTCCCCTACAATGATCGCTACTACTACACAAATATAATAATAAAGAGTTAAGAGAATCTCAGTTTGTGTAGCGGCAGTCGTCTCTGTCAATCAGCTCAGGTCAGATCGCATCTGATAAGATGTAGTCGCCAACGTCACGTCCTCCTACGGAACTTGCGGCTAGGTTCTCTCCCCTTGATGTAGCATGCACAATGAATGGATGGCTTCCCTTTTGAAGTTGCGCAAGATATAGATGGCTTCCCTTTGAAGAGGTATGCAATGAAGAGATGGGGGAGCTCCTTGTAACTTGCGGCCTTGACTTGGCTTGGAGAAATATGTTGCAACCTTGGGGATATTATATGGAAATGAAATATCGCAATGTTGTGCAAGGAGCTCTTGGAGATGGTTGGTTGCTTGGCTATGTTGGTTGCGAAATATATGAGTTTTGTGCATGAGAAACTTGCCGCTGTGGAGCTCCTTGGAGAGGAAAGTTGCGGCCTAGGAAGATTTGTAATGGAGGTAGGAGCTTTGGCTTTGAATCTTTGGCAATGGAGGTTGGCCATGAGGCCTGGCAATGGAGCTTCCTACTTGGTTGCGCAATTGATGAATGGAAAAGGTTGAAACTTGCGTACCCTATGGAAGATGGCCGAATTCTCTTGCTCTCCCCTCTTGGTTTGGTCATAATTTTGTGTATGCCTCTCTCTCTTTTTTTCTCTATTTGGAAGATGGTTTTATATAGGCGAGGATGGGATATGATAGAATCAATTAGAATCCCATAATTGATAAATATTGGAAGGAATCCTGACTTGATTAGGATTTGAATGAATCTCTATGGATATAGAGTTTGAATATGGATTGCTATGGAATTGAATTTGAGTAGCTATAAGATTTGTATTGGATATCATGTAATCACTTTTGATTTGCATGAGATTCTACATATCTCTCCATCTTTGACCAAGTCTTCAATTTGCATGGCTTTAGGATTTGAATGTTGCACCAATTGATTTGAATCAATTCAAATATGGATTTGAATTGATTTCCTCCTTATATTCCCATTTTTGACTTGGTCCAATTTTTGGAGTCATTATCTCCATCTTTGATTTAGTCCACTTGGCTAATGCGTGGCGTATTCTCCATCACTTTTACTTAGTCTCTCTTTGACTATTTGTGAGAGTGCCATTCTTGAAAACACTTAGCACACACATAAAGTTGTTCATACACGTTTGTTATCATCAAACACGAAGTCATCGATCGTTGTATCCAACTATATGTTGTATCCAACATTCTCCCCCTTTTGATGATGACAAACCAATAGAAGATTTGAGCAATAACGATTCATATAATTTCATCGTGACATATGTGTGTGAAGTGTGAAGATGGAGGATGTATGAAATATGCAACAAGTATGTCAATGATTTGCAAACATACAAGCATGCTATAATGATGTTCAAGCATTCAAACATATATGAATGCTCCCCATTTATTCATGCTCCCACTTGAACCAATATTCATATATTCAATATGCACTTTTTCATTATTCTCATTATTCATTGTTCATTAATGCTCCCCTTTAACCACTGTTCATAAATGCAACATGTAAGCATTAATGCACACCAATACAAATCTTCTCAAATTCCCCCCCCCCTTTTGTTATCATCAAAAGTGTATAACGAAGTCAAATTTCATACCACATGCAAACTAAAGAGTACTATAAATTACAACTAGCACTTGCATGTAGACATTCATAGAATAAGCACGTCAAATTCAATGAAAATTATAACATAGACTTCAACACCTTCGTGTAAGTGTGATGATTAAAAATTGAAGCACATAAGGAGAACTTTTAAGAAATTCAACCAAAACCAATCCACATTTTCCATTAAACATGAAATCATCTAGGATGGATTTTCCCCATCACATTAAAAATGAGTTCAAGATACCACACCCCAAAAACATAACCTATAAGGACTCTTAGTTAT
Source organism: Scilla litardierei (assembly GCA_030789695.1). Taxonomy (NCBI): domain Eukaryota; kingdom Viridiplantae; phylum Streptophyta; class Magnoliopsida; order Asparagales; family Asparagaceae; genus Scilla; species Scilla litardierei. Next base: position 197,287,515 of record CM061142.1, read on the forward strand.
GGGGGTGGAATTGCTTGACAAGTATAAAACCAACGCTAAAGATTACCCGTAAAGCGTATGTTGGATACTCGTGGGTAGTGTTCTTGCCAAGGACTGTATCCATTTTTCAAAGGAAGCTATTTTCATTCTTTTTTAAATTTTTTTCGTATTCAATTATTTTGTGCTCACTTTTTATCCATGGCAAGACACATCATATCACTTAGATTTTCAGTTATTTTTCATCCTACATTCACTTTCCAATATTTCATAAAAGATGTCTCCAAATGTACAATAATATTTAATATTCGTGGAAGTGAAAGTGTATGTGTAGAAATCAAATTATTCTGACCATGTAACATGTCATGGTTATTTAGAAAATCAAACATGCGCATGTAGCCATAACTATAATACATAAATTTCTACATTAATATAATTATCATTCATGAATAACACTTAAATGATTCAAAAGAAAAGATATTCATTAAGCTCCATTTTTTTGCTTTTTGATTTTTTTGAATTTTTTATTTTTGATTATAAAGACCTAAGCTAGCTAGCAAAACAAACTAGCACACAAATAAAAAAAAGTCAAGCACACAAAACAAAAATAATGCTATGAAGGTATGCATTAAGCGCAAAGTAGAAAAATATACCTTCGCGTCGTCGGTTGCCTAAGGAACTAAATAATGAAACGTTCAATCCATAGTTCCTCGCCACCTCCATCATCTTACCTACACGGAAGATGTTTTGTGTGACCTAGGAATCCAACAAGGTCCACTCCCGTTAGTCATCAAATCTTTAGGAACCCAAACTTGCTTGATTTTGATATTCGTGTTCCTATAGTTGCAATATGAGAAGTATGGCAACCACTAGCACATGTAAAGCACGTTGCATAAAGATTTTCAACCTTTGTTGTTTCAATGTGAAATTTTCTATATTTTGTCTTTTCAACATTTTTAAAACCATATCCTAGTCATCGCCTTTTATTGCCATAAAGTTGATTTCCAGGAATAATATCCAACGATTGTTTTCTAAATGAAATTTTTTTAATGACAATTCTAAACTAGTGACTTTGGATTTCAATAAAGAATTTTCATTCACAAGCAAAGTGCATTTACTTATAAAAGCCTTCTTATTGTCATCTTCATTCTTTTTCATGCTTTTAAGCTCATTATTTAGCATACTCATCTTTTCATTAAGCTCTCTAATCATGTATTCAATTTCAGTTTCAAGCTTAATTAAATCTTGTTTATACATGCTATTTTCTTTTAACAAGGTAGGACAAATAAGACATTCTGCTTTTTCATGCAACCTAGAATTCTTTTTTTCAATAAAGAAATGGTAGAATTACATGCAACAATTTTTCGTTTTAGCTCTTTAATTTCTAATGACATGTTGTAAGTGTCTTGTTGTATTTCATCGTTGGAATTTCTATACTCTTTTAATGTGGATTCTAGCTCTACAATTTCATTTTGCATGGCTTTACAAATAATTAGAAGTTCAGCTTTATTACCAGATTTTACCTCATCATCTTTTGTCATCAGGCAGAGAGAAGAGTGGGGTTCATACTCCTCATTCTCATCTACGTTGTCCATGTCCCATGTTCGCACCACGGCTTTTTCTTTCTTCTCCGCAACATTAGCTGTTTCTTGTCGGTAATCCTTCATAATGTGTCCCTGCCTTTTACATTCAAAACATTTAAGCTTATTAATATCAGTCTGTTCAGCTGAATTTCTAGAAGGATTATATTGGTTAGAACGATTAAACCTTTGTTGCATGCAGCTCTTCCTTGTTTTGATGTATCTTCTGAAGCCTCTGACCATCAATGCTTTTAATCATCATCATCATCTTCGCTAGCTTGAAGAGCTAGTGGTTTTGGAGCTTTTTCCTTCGCCTCTGGTTTCTCTTTAGCCTCTATATTCTGCAACTCAAGCGCATATGATATTAAGTTGCATAGCAAGTCCTCCACTCTCCTATGTGATAGATCTTTTGCTTCTTGAATGGCAATGACTTTAGGCCAGAACGAGCTTGACAACGCCCTTAAGATTTTCCTCACCAGCTCAAGGCTAGAGTATGGGTTACCAAGGGAGCCAGACTTGTAAATGATATCTGTGAACCTCGCAAACATCTCTGATATGGATTCTGATGGAAGCATGCAGAAGCTCTCGTACTCTGTGCTCAACAAGGCAAATCTAGACTCCTTCACCTGTGACGTTCCCTCATGCGTCACCTCCAGCGTATGCCATATTTCCTGTGCAGTTTGATATTATGAGATACGAGTAAATTCAGACTTATTCAAAGACAATATAAGAACATTCATAGCTTTTCCATTTAAAGAATAAAGTCTCCAATCAGCATCATCCCACTTGTCTTCAGGTTTAAGCATTTCAACGTTTTCAAATTTAATAACATGTGGCTTATAACCTTTTTCAACAATGTGCCAAACTTTATAATCAACAAATATCAAGTAGATTCTCATCCTAGATTTCCAATAAGCATAATCTACTCCAATAAATTTAGAGGGTCGTGATATAGACAGACCTTCAGCAAAAGCACAATCAATAGGGTTATTCATGGTCAATCTAGCCTAAATCCTCTAACCTGCTTTGATACCACTTGTTGGATCTAGATCTAAGCCTAGGGGGTGAATAGGCTAATAAAAATTCTCGTGCAACCCACGAGCAATCACATGCAGTTATAGCAGATGCAGAGTAAACAATAAGCAATCACAGAGTACGCAACAGATTTATCCTGGTTTGGTCGTCTCACGACCTACGTCATCCCCCAAAGCAGATACTAGATTAATAATGTAACAGGTACAACCTTAATAGCTTGAGAACCCACGTCTCTACACTCATCAGGCTCTTAGTACCCCGCTCACCGTGTTCAACAAAAGTAATTCTAGGATAAGCTTTCTATTGGCTAGTCCCAACTAGCCAAGTCCCTCTTGTTTAGCACCCACTAGACAAGACCCCAAAACATCATAATGGTAAAGTTTCTCATAAAAAGATCGCTACTACTACACAAATATAATAATAAAGAGATTAGAGAATCTCAGTTTGTGTAGCGGCAGTTTTCTCTGTCAATCAGCTCAGGTCAGATCGTATCTGACAGGATGTAGTCGCCAACGTCACGTCCTCCTCTAGAACTTGCGGCATAAATGCTCTCCCTTTGATGTAGCTTGTGCAAAGCATGTATGGCTTCCCTTTTGAGGTTGCGCAAGGTATGGTTGCCTTCCCTTTGAAGAGTTGTGCAATGAAGAGATGGAGGAGCTCCTTGTAACTTGTGGCCTTGGCTTGGCTTGGAGAAATATGTTGCGGCCTTGGGGATATTAAATGGCAATGAAATATGGCAATGTTGTGCAAGGAGCTCTTGGAGATAGTTGGTTGCTTGGCTTTGTTGGTTGCGCAATATATGAGTTTTGAGCATAAGAAACTTGTGGCTATGGAGCTCCTTGGAGAGGAAAGTTGCTGCCTAGGATGATTTGTAATGGAGGTAGGAGCTTTGGCTTTGAAGATTTGGCAATGGAGATTGCCAATGAGGCTTGGCAATGGAGCATCCTACTTGGTTGTGCAATTGATGAAGGGAGAAGGTTGAAACTTGCGCGCCATACGTAAGATGGCTGAATCTTGCTCTCCCCTCTTGGTTTGCCCGCAATTTTGTGTATGCCTCTCTCTCTCTCTCTCTCTCTCTCTCTCTCTCTCTCTCTCTCTTTAGAAGATGGGTTTATATAGGAGAGGATGTGATATGATAGAATCAATTAGAATCCCATAATTGATGGAGATGGAAAGGAATCCTAACTTGGTTAGGATTTGAATGAATCTCTATGTATATGGAGTTTGAATATGGATGGCTACGTAATTGAATTTGAGTAGCTATAAGATTTGAATTGGATCTCATTAAATCACATTTGATTTGCATGTGATTCTCCATATCTCTCAATCTTTGACCAATTCTTCAATTTGCATGGCTTTAGGATTTGAATGTTGCACCAATTGATTTAAATCAATTCAAATATGGATTTGAATTGATTTCCTACTTATCTTCCAATCTTTGACTTAGTCCAAATTTTGTAGTCATTATCTATATCTTTGACTTAGTCCACTTGGCTAATGCATGGCACATTCTCATCACTTTTACTTAGTATCTCTTTGAGTATTTGCAAGAGTGCCATTCCTGAAATCACTTACTACACATTAAATCGTTCACACACGTTTGTTATCATCATACACAAAGTCATCGATCGTTGTATCGAACTACACGCTGTATCCAACAGAGGAATCTCCACTTGAGTCATCGAAAGTCCCAACAAGTCCTTTATTCTTGTCCTTCTTGAATTTGTCGAACTTGTGGTACTTCGGTGCTTCCCACTTTTCTTTGTTCATTAGCGTTAGGCAATCCTTCTTGATTTGTCATGGATTGTTACACTTAAAACAAAGAGAATAGGAATTGTTAGTGGAATACAATTTAGATTTGGAAGAGAATTTACCTTTGCAAAAGAAGCGTTGGAACTTCTTCACCATTTGCGCCATTTCTTCAAAATCCATTTGTTTCTCGGATTCATCACTATAGGAGGATGAAGAGGTAGCCTTCAATGCTAACGCCTTCTGTTGGATTCATCATATCTCTAATCTTCATTCGGTTCTCCCTTCTTACTTCGTAAGACATGAGAGTACCGAAGAGATTCACCACGGTATAGTTATTCATGTCATTTACCTCCTGAATGGCAATAGCCCTTCTTTCCCATTTTGAGGTTATTCACATGATTATCTTTCTTACCTTTTCTTGTTGTGTGTATACTTGACCGAGAGCTTCGAGCTCATTGGTCATGTCGGTGAAACGTCTGTACATCGTTGCAATGTTCTCATTGTCCTGCATATGAAACATGTCGAAGTTTTGTATAACAACATATAACTTTGACAATTTTACCTTGTTCATCCCATCGTGGGTGACGACAAGATGGTTCTATATTTTATATGCACTCTTACATGTGCATATCTTGTTGAACTCATTTAGATCCAATTTGCAATGAAGAGAGTTCATTGCTTTGGCATTGTTCACCTCGGCAGACTTCTCGGTCGGAGTCCATTTGTCGAAATCTTCTTTGGTCGGTTCAACGTAATCCTTATGGAGGGTTCTCCAAAGGGAAGCACTCCTTTGGAATGTCTCCATCCGGTACTTTCAATAGCCGAAATTCATGTCATTGAAACGCGGAGGACGAACCATTGATTGTCCTTTGAAAACGATAGAAGCACCATCATGATCGTGATTGTTGTACGAAGGAGTTGGATGATAAAAACCTTGTGCTCTGATACCAATTGTAAGGACCATGGCTATGAGGAAAACAATTGAAGGGGGTTGAATAATGTTTATAAAATTTAACTGATAGTTATACCAATTTAAATCCCTAACGACCAATAAATGCAGAATTATAAATTAAGCCAAAATGAAACAAGATAACAAGGAGATGTTTCAAGGGTTCGGATTACCCAAAGTCCAATCCAGACTTGTTCCCAGTAATCCTACGTCCCTTCCACTCGGATATCTCCAAATACTAAAGTTAGAACCCTAACTTAAGGTTTCCTTCAAACCCACTTGTAGCAACCCTACAAGTGTAATCGAACAACAATCAATGTCCTTGACTACCACAACTTGGAATCAAGCAAACCCACTCTCACGAACCGAGAGTGAAATTGAAATACGAGATAATGAAATTCGAAATGTAAACACTTAAAAACACATATGCCTTTAATTAGAACTTGAAGGAGCAAGTGTGTTGTGTGTTGATGTCTCTTCCAAGATGAGAGAAATCCCTTGCACTTGTCTTCACCAAAGCTAGAAGCTCAGATTTGGCTTAAGTGGGAAGACAAGATTAGAGTTGAGATTTCTAGGGTTTGAGAGTTGAGGAAGAGAGAAGTTGAGAGATTGAGCTTAGGAATGAATGCAAGATTGTCTAAGTGTTTCTTAATGGAACAGTAAGAGACCCTCTTATAGGAACTCTAAAACCCTCAAGCAAAATATCCAAAACCCCCTTTGAAATCCATCTGGAAAAAGCCAACTGATAGAAAATATGTGCCAGACAGTCGACTGGTGAAGAACTCATAGTCGCCTGATGCACAGTGTCAGAGGGTAGGTGAGAATTCAAACGGTAACTTAACACGTAGGGCAATCGACTAATGAAGGATGAACAGGTGCTTGTAAACCAACAGGCGTCTAAGAAACCATCTACATGCGAATGAATTCCTAAGTGCTTAAGTGGTGAAAACTCAGGAAGTTTGCAAAGACAGGACAGGCGACTGTATAAGAATATACATACGACTGTGCCATGGGCAGGCGCCTGTAAATCCCTCTTACATCGCCTGCAGGTGCAAAGTTGTCAAAAATTGGGAAGTTTGACAAGCTGGGACAAGCGACTATGCCATGGGCAGGCACCTCCTTCGTACATAGCCTGCAGGCACAAGGGCAAAAGTTGTCAAAACTTGGGAAGTTTGATAAGCTGGGACAAGCGACTGTAGAAGCATATACAGGCATCTGTGCCATGGGCATGCGCCTGTAAATCCTTCTTACATCGCCTGTAGATGCAAGTGCAAAAGATGCAAAACTTGGAAATTCTGGGTAAGGAGAGACACGCGACTGACTAATAAATCACAGGTGCCTGTAACTGGACAAGTGCATGTTCTTTGTACATCAGTCGCTTGATGAAAGATAAGAACAGAAAAACCAAAATTCAAATTAAGAAATATGTGCATAACAGACGACTGAAGAACAAATCTCAGGCGCATGTATATGGACATGCGCCTGTATTTCGTTCAGCAATTGCCCGTTGAAAGTCCAAAATGCACATGCTTGAGAATTATGAAATGGAGGCCTAGGAAAATGAGTTCTAATGATTTCCTAGGATAAAAACAAAGGTGTGTGTGTGTATGTGCTTCAACATAATTCTACTTTTAAGCTACATACTAATGAGAAAGAGAAGAGAATAAAAATATTACAATTGTTTTTGCCTCTCTTCTTTCTATTGAAAGATCTTGAAGTCTTTTTGAAGCTTGTATCTTCCTCTTTGATCATCCAATCGACTTTACGAGCTTTGATTGATCCTTGAGTGTCATCCATTGCTACATAATCTTCATGAAAGGCTTAGGCAATGGATTAACTGCAAGTAGGGGATTAGTCTCAAATATTTATGTTTGCTCATCATCAAAACCAGGTTGGGAGAAGTCCAATGCTCAATACAAACAACAACTGCGCTGTAGAAGCCAAATGCACAGTATCCTCGTACCTGACTTATGCAGAGTTAGATTGGTCGAATCCGAGCACCGTCGAATTATCTCTGCACAATGTAACTCTTCTACAAGACGAATGCTTCTTCTGTATCGAATCGAGCCAACTTCTCCATAACTCTCCACCTTGGCGAGATTTGAACCTCCCATTCAATGGACGAACCTCACGGACCTTGGTAGAGAATTGAATGGTGTTCCCCCTATTTTGTTCCTAAGAACCAAATATCCCGAAGGACCAAATCCTTCGCTGGAGCTATGACTGACTCCTCCTGAGACTGGGCTGACTCTTTTGAGTCTTAAATGGCTCCACCGAGCATCAATGCCCCTTCCCGGGGTCGACGTCAACTTATTTGGTGAACCACATTGAGCAAGTCCAAACAGTGCTTGAACTTGACTCCCGATACAACATTCGTCAGCATATCTGTCAGATTGTCATTTGTTCTGATCTTCAACAAGTTGATGTCGTCATCGTCTTCCCTATATAGTCCTTGACAAAGTGGAATCGAACGTCGATATGCTTCATACGAGGATGGAAGACCTGATTCTTAGCCAAGTGCACTACACTCTGGCTATCACAATGGACATCGTACCTCTCTTGGTAGACTTCCAGATCATACATCAAGCCCATCAGCCATATCGTCTCCTTCGCTGTTTCAGTCAATGCCATATACTCTGCCTTTGTTGTAGACAAGGCCACTGTAGATTGAAGAATACTTTGCCAACATATTAGAGCGCTTGACAGTGTGAAGACATAGTTTGTCATCTATCGCCTCCCATCCAAGTCGCCTGTATAGTCGGAGTCGACGTACTTGACAATGTGCAGACCATGAACACTTCAGCTGTATATCAGTTTGACGTCAACTGTACCATTGATGTAGCGCAAGATCCACTACACTACTCGCCAGTGCTCTATCCCCATAATGTGCATGCATCTACTCACCTTGCTAACATCATGTGATAGATCTGGTAGAGTACATACCATTACATACATAAAGGCCCCTACTGCATTGGCTTACGATATGCTCGTCATGAGCTTCTTCTCCTCTTCATTCATCGGACAATGATCAGCAATGTGCTTGATGTGAGATGCAAGCGGAGTAACTACGGTCATCATCTTCTCACAACCAAACTTCTGTATAACAGACTTCAAATAGCGATTTTGTGAAAGATGAACATTACCTCCACTTAGATTTCTTGTGATGTCCATCCCAAGAATCCTCCATGCCTCGCCCAGATCCTTCATCTCAAATGCAGAATTCAACTGAGACTTCAATCTCCGAATTCGTCTTTATTCGATGAAGCTAAGAGCATATCATCGACATAAAGAAGAAGATAGGTGAAAGACTCGTCACCCAACTTCTGATAGAACATGCAATGATCATAGCGACTATGAATATACCCATGATCATCTGTCATGAAGCATTCGAAACGCTTATACTACTACCATGGTGATTTCTTCAACACGTATAATGATTTCTTCAGTCGACACGCACGACCGTCACCACTCTCGTAGCCATTGGGCTGAGCCATATAGATTTCCTCTTCGAGCTCTCCATGCAAGAATGTTGTCTTGACATCCAAATGTACTAGTTCAAGGTCGAACTGAGCAACCAATGCCAATAGGATCCGAATCGAGCAACGCTTAACCACAGGAGAGAAGACATCATTGTAGTCAATACCTTCTCTATTTGCGAAGCCCTTCGCTACGATGTGAAATTTGTAGCGAACATCCCCTGATTCGACCCCTTCTTTCTTGGTGTAGACCCATTTACACCCAATTTCCTTCTTGCCCTTCGAAAGCTCAACAAGATCCAATGTGTCGTTTTTCGCCAATGATTCCATTTCTTCTTCCATCGCACTTCACCACCGCTTTGGGTCTTCGGTTTTCTCCACCTTATCAAATGAGTTGGAAACATAGATACATACTACGGGAAAGGCAAATGAAACCAACTCCGAAAACCTTGCAGGTTTCCTTATCCCACGACTCAGCATCGATACTGCTAAGGAATCCTTCTGCTGGATGACCCTCGGAGACGAGCTATCTCTACCAACTGAGCTTGAACTATCATCTACACCATCGACGGCCTGGAGCCCGCCTTCTGCTACTTCTGGTGTGGGTCTATCTGAGTCATCGATCGAACGTTGTGGAGTATATGACACATTGTCGAAAACCTTCTTCAATTGTGTCTATTCGAGCTCCACCTTCGCTTATTGCTCCTTCTTTAGTAACGCCGACTCATCAAACGTTACGTCTTTGCTCAGGATCACCTTCCTCTGTGTCGGACACCACAGTCGATATTCCTTGAAACCATTGTTGAATCCTAAGAAGATGTCTTTCTTGGCTTATGTCTCGACCCGCTTCCCATAAACGGAAGGCGAGGCGTGAAAAGTCCGCTCAGACTTGAAGCTGTGAGTCTACAGTCTGTAAAGCGTCTGGTATAACCAAGTAGAGGTCCTTGCAATTGCGAAATAGAACAAAAATAATAATAAAAGAAAGAGAGATAATAAATTTATTCCAATCTCAGAATGTCCACAAATAAAGTTCAACATCACAGAAAAGCCACCAGGCTTAAAAGAGTCTAAAAAGGGCCCCAAGCATGGCCAACAGAAATAACAAACGTATAGAAAAGGAAAAGGCGCTACACACCAACAATCTAACAGGAACTAAGCAGAAAACAACACAAAAGAAGTCTCTACGACTGGTCGCAGGTGTCCTCGTACTCCACGTCAACAGTGGACCCAGGCTCAACGTCAACAAACACCTCGTCCTCAGCAACGGGCTCTGGCTCAATAACTAACATGCGACACCCAAAAGAGGCGAGGGCGCATGTCAGCAAGTCTACAAGAGACTTGTGCAAGGAAACTAAAAGAAAGGAAACAACCTAGCAGTTCTAAAATATGCGATAACATGGCAGTTTAAGGTATGGATGTAACAAGTAAGAAGTGCAACAAGTATGACATGGCAAGGGTAGCAAAGCTACTAAACATTCACATGGATTTACAAGACAAGTAAGCACGTCGTGCACAGAGTTTACGCCTTTTGGCTGGAGCAGCTGTACGGGCCTACTCCTAAGCTCAAGTGATCGCTTAACCCTACCCTTCCACGTGTAATCGGGCATTGGCTTTTGACCAACACATGTAGCCCGCTTCTGGTTCACGAGCTAGGAAGTGTATTTGGCATAGGGTTGTGCCTGCAATGCAGATGCCTAGCCTCAACAAGGAAGTACAAGTAGCGTGTGCTACGAATGCAACATTCAAGCATGGAATGACATGTTATGATGCATGTCATGGCAAGGGTACAATTAAAATACGTACATATATGGAATTTAAACGTGACAGGCATGGCAGTGTACAAATAAAATGCATACATATATGGAAATTTAAACGTAACAGGCAAAATGTATGAATGACATGGCAGGGTGTCAGATCTAGCTTCGTTGTCAAGCTAGATCTTAAAGTTGCGTCTAGGCAAGTATCATTTCGTCGCCTAGTCTCTTTTACGCTAAAAACGAGGGATGGCCTAGAACATGGCCTAAAACGCAAGTTGGCAAGTTTCACTTGCTTGCAATCAGCTGTTCTGGAAAACACCGTTCAATCAGTCCAATCTACCTATGTGCTCGGATTCACCAACCTACAGTCCCAATTTAGATTATCTTCATTAGTGATTTACTAAGCAATTAAAATACTGATTTTAATCTTGATTAGCATGCATTGGTTGGGGGTCCTAAGAGTTCAAAAAATTACCCTTGCACGACGCGAGAGCTACACTGACGTCGGGTAGCGACGTCAGGGTTTGGAATACAGAAAGCGCTCCTAATCCAGATTCCAAAATAAGATTCCACGATCGCCAATCTTGAATAGTGACGAGATCAGCGAATAGCGTCCAAATCAGCGAGCAAAGTGAACGGTAGAAGATCTACGGCTCATGGGAAGCCGTAACGATGAATGGAGACGAACGGGTCGACATACACGAAGACTACGATGTTGAGAGTCGTAGGGGCTGATCGTGACATCGAGGAACACCTCTAGGAGAGGTAGGGGACTGCCGGAAAGATCCAATAGTGAGAGAGGGTGACGAGAAGGTGAAATGACGCGTCGAGACGTCGTTAGAACTGCAAAACAGTGAGGGCTCGTTGTTTCAGAGTTTGGACGGCCTGATGGGCTGTCGTGACGGTGCAGGGGTCCAAGGGGGGTCGACGAGGACGGTTGGAGGCGCGGGTGGCGGCGACAGCGGCAGCGGCAGCTGCTGCTGCGGAAAAAAGGTGCCTGGGGGCTTTTTCCCGTGGTGCAGCGGTGGTTGCGGGGGCCCACGGCGGCGCAGAGGGAGGAGGAAGGTCGACGGGCGGGGAGAGGGCCGCCGGCGATGGGTTAGGGTCAGTGAACGAGGGTTGGGGCGCGGGTGCTACTGTGTGCGAAATGAAAGAGGGCGTCAACTCTTTGGTTTCGGTTGTGAGAAGAAAAAGAATAACCTAGGTTGATTTTTATAAGGGTAAGCTCACGTGCGATTGGGGGTTCTAGGGCTAAGTCTAGGTTTGGGTTGTTTTTAGATTTAAAAATTTGGTATAACAAAAAAAAATAACAATCAACCCTCACTCTCTCCCTGGGTGTGCGTGCGGCCAAGGCAAGGAAATGGGCTGGGCTAAGTCAACATAATTAGGATATATAATATTATTATTAATTAATTATAGGGGAAAGAAACCAATGATACTTAGGGTTAAATCAATATTAAGCTGGGGAAAAAGTGAAAGTGGGTCAAAAGGAGCCCAAAAATTGTGAAATAAATACTGGGGTGACCGTACCGTCGAGAGAACAAAACTAAGAAGACGGATCACAATTTCGACTACGAGAAACGAAACTAAAAATAAAAATGTCTCACGACAAAAGTGAAAATCGTGACGCCTCATCAAACAAAATCAAATCGTGGGAGAACGACCAGTGAAATGATGCTCCAAAATAATTCCACAATTTAATATTCATCGAGAGGGTCACAACGGCATATGACACTATAGGGTTCGGATACAAACAAAGTCTAAAATAAATAACTGTACGAACAAGACTACATGCACGTAAAGCGTACGATCGAAAACAGACCGTGACAGCTTGAGCATCGAGTTTGTCTTCCTTCACAGCATAGTAACTTGGACATCCCCAAACTCGAAGTGATCCATAGTCGAAAACTGGCTTTTTCGACCATACCTCCAAAGGAGGTCTTCCTTCCAATGCAGTAGATGGTAGCCGATTGACCAAGTATGTCGAATACGCCAAGGCCTCTGCCCAAAACTCGTTTGATAGGTCAGCATTCGACAACATGCATCGAACTTTCTCCAGCAAGGTTTGATTCAACCTCTCTGCTACCCCATTCTGCTGCGACGTACTAGCAACGGTGTAGTGTCTCTGAATCCCTTCCGATCTACAGAACTTCTCAAAGAGATCTGATCTATACTCACTACTGTTGTCACCTCGCAGACGCCTGACTCACTGACCAGTCTAAGTCTCGACCAGCTTCTTCCACTCAATGAAAGTGCTAAGAACTTAGTCCTTCGACTTCAGCGGAAACACCCATGCTATGCGTGAGAATTTGTCGATGAATGAAAACAAAGTAGTGTTTCCCACCCAATGAGGCCATCCTACTTGGGCCCCAAAATGTCGGTGTATGCATAGTCGAGCACTACCTTCGTACTGTGGATGGTCGTCCCAAATGAAACACGTGTCTATTTTCCAAACACACAGAGCTCACCGAACTCAATCTTCCAGGTCTTGGCTACTCTTAGACGACTCCCAACGATAAGTTCTGTAAATATTTCTCGCTCACATGACCTAGTTGCATGTGCCATAACATTGAGTCGTTCTCCTCAACCTCACGAGTCAGAGCTGCTGTGCCAGCTACGACCGAACCATCCAAGTAATAGAGGTTGCCTTGACGCTTCTCCTTCATCATGATCATTGCTCCTATGGTCACCCTCAGAGCTCAATTCTCCATGGTCACTTGACATCCCTTGGATTCGAGTGATCCGAGCAAAATGAGGTTACGCCTTAGGTCGGGAACAAAGCACACCTCCTCAATATCTAGTGTCACACCGTCACTCATCCTCATCCGCATTGTCCCGACGCCGGTCGTGCTGCAATCTCGGTCATCGTCCAACAAGACTGTACAATTACCACCTTCCCTGAAGGTTGTAAAGTATTCTCGATGTGGTGTCATACAAAATGAGCACCCAGAGTCGAGCACCCAACCATCTGACGTCATGCCCTCTGAAACACTGACCAATACAATCTCCTCGACCTCAATGCCCTTCGCGACGTTGGCAGCTGCCTTATGATTCTTCTTTGCCATCGGGCAGTCTCTGACCCAATGTCCTATTTCTTTATAGAAAGAACATTGGTCCTTTGACACCTTGCACTGGGGCCTCTTGTCTTGTCTCTGGACTTGGATCCGAAATACCACGTCCTATCTCCACCCTTCTCACCACTACGACCCCTTACGACCGTAAGAGCATCACTCAAAGCTCATCTGCTGGTGTCCCCATCGTTCTTCCTGAACATGTTGCTCGTAAGAGCGTTGGACACCTCTTCGAATGTGATCGATTTATTACCGTTGGTAAGAACCGACACCAAGTACTCTTACTCGATAAGTAGAGAGTTGAGGAGAATCATCGCATTGTCTTCATCATCGACCTTCATGTCAATGTTCCTCGGCTAACTTCAAACCGAAAAGTTTCTTCTTCAAGTGTAGCCAGTTCTAGATGTTCTTCTTCATGTACTTATCGCCGAGCTCCTTCCAGAACTTTCTTGCACTTGTCTCCTCCATATATGGGTATTTCTTCTCCTTTCCCAAATACATGCGGATGGTACCACATGCACTCCAATTCAGAGTCCTCCACTCCTGATCAGGCATGCCCGTCGGCTTCTCGTCCAATGCGATATCTTGACCAAGTTGGTTCAAGATATCCATGACTTCGCATCTCCACATACTGAAGTTGATCTTTCCATCAAACTTCTCAAATTCAAACTTCGTGTTTGACACGATAGTCCGAGAGGATGAAGAATACCCAGAAGTTGACGCCTTTCGTCATTTCCACCGCTACTCATCTTCTACTCCTCTGTTGATCTTCGAAACTGAATGCTCTGATACCAGTTTGTTATGTAGCCAACCCAGTTGAACACACCTAACACAGCGAAATCACAGTATCACCAAAAAACCCCAGAACAAAGATGGAAAGATAAACAAACAAAGCACAAAGAGGATAGCTTTTAGGCCGTAGACCGTGTAATGACCCGCTCTCGGGGGGCCATTACTTATTTGATTTTATTTGCAGGTCTGCATTTTACCAGTGAAATCAACATAGCCACAATCCAGAGATGTACCAATACTCAAACCAGCGTACATTATTACAGTCCAAATTTAAAGTACAACAACAAACATCACTCTCTCACCAAATACATACAGGAGATACAGAAAGGAACTGCAGAAAGAAAGTAAAAAATATAACACATACACCAACAGAAACAGCTAAAACTCTGCAGTCTCTGGGTCGATCTCTGGCTCCTCGAACTCGGAGGCAACTTCCTCGATCAGGTCGTCGTCTGTCGGTACCATAAATGGAACCGTAGCTAAGCCACAACAATTCTAAATATAGAAACGAAGCAGTACACAAGTATGACAAAAAGTAACTGTGTACAAACAACCAGAGTGAGGAGTAAAGTACTGAACAACAACTGTATATAACTGAAAAGTAAAAGCTACTAAACTGGAAGGAGAGGACAAACTGTACTATGGTAGTTCAAGTGTAAGCAGGCTAAGCAAGTGAAGTATGCTACTGCAGTAGCTAAAAGTACGACAAGTAAAGTACTGTGACTGCACATGTGTGGTAGGTAAAGTGCATGTAATGCACAAAGTAGATATGACCGTGCAAGCTACACTAGTCAGAGAGTATAATATGTGACCATCGAGTTCATCTCTTGCCTGGGTGCACTTACACAGACGAATGCCGGAACACAGGCAGCGGTACATATATGTTGCCGAAACACAGGCAGGGGGCCAGGATGTCGAAACACAGGCAGCGGGACGAGAAGATGAACTCCAGTCACTCCCACACTCTCTCAAACTATGAGTTACCCCAAAACCCCAGTGAAGTGTCAAGTGCTATACGGGACGTTCGATACAATGTAACACATGATGCTAGTCAAACTAAGACCACTGTTTAACTTTCTTATTGAAAACCAGAAAGATAGGAACTCATTTCAAAGCAGACTGTGTCAAAGCACAGTGGATGCTAAGAAATTAGAAGATAAAGACAAGTCCAACATTCAGGGTGTCAATTCCATGCTTTGAGCATGTGGTGGTTTCGTTAGCACACAATTTACCCAAGTTGATGGTTGTGTGTTACAACCACAAAAGTTGAAAGTTCGCAAAGTAATCTGTAGTTGATTAAATTCCTATTAGGTTAGGTCACTAGTTTTGGTTCAAGTCAAAATAGCCGTTCTGAGACTATTAGTGGTGTTCTATGTTCGTACGAGTACACTTAACTAGTTTTCTAAATCTAGAATTTATCGTGACTTACTGATTTCGAGATTTTCGTAAAGAGTCGGGACTAGGTCTAGGGCTTCCACGGAAGTTGGTGCACAAGAATTGGTAGCTACAAACACAAGAATAATTGGTTAAAGAACACGACATTTTCCATCTATATAACTTAATCTTTTGATTTTATAAATAATCAAAACGGTGTCGAAAAGTATTCTAAATTTTTATATAGGCTAGATATGGGGAAAATAATTTTACGGAAGGAGGGAATATTTTTCTGAAGCTTCTGACAATTTTTATAATTTTTAAAAGCTCAAAATGGGTTTAAAAACTAATTTTAATTAGTTATTGTATTTATTCAGTAATTTATTCTGGATGAAATACTTACCAAAAAGTTTCAAGTGAGCTATCAAAATGACCGTCTCGAAGAGTACTACAACATATAATTTTTCAACATATCAGTTTACTTGAAAATCACAAGTTATGGATTTTTAAAAGAAAACCACGTATTTAAGTTTTAGACTTAAAAATTTATTCTGGAAAAACTACTCGTCTAATTGAGATGAAACCATTGCCATTGGATCCAGAACATCATTTGTGATTTTCTGGAGCTGGCCTTGCATTTTTCCGACCCTTATATTATTTACTATAATTTTTACATTGGAAAACCATATAATATAATTATTAATACTTGTATACGCGTATATATACGAATACATCTTTAAAAAAATACGATACTAAAACTACGTTCTCACCCTTCCTCGTTCACGTTAACTGCAGGGGGGTTCGTGTGTTCACCGACGTCGGACGACGGCGGGGCTCGGGGCGACGACGTCAGCGGCAGGGGACGGCGGCGAGCGAAGGGTGGTGCTCTCCAGTGCGAAGGCCGCGGCATGATGGGGAGCTTGGGAGTGAAGTGGCGGCATGGTGTGCGGGCGATGATAGTCGGAGTAGGAGGAGGAGCACTCGGAGGCTGTTGGGTCGGAGGGAGGCTCTGGTGGCGGTCGAAGCTACCTCGGGCAGCGGAGCGAGCTCGTCGGATCAAGGAGAGGGGGGTCGATGTTGTGAGAGAGGGAGAGGGGTGCGGGGTGTTTCTTCGGGGGGTGGCGACGGATGCAGTGGTGAAGGCAAAGGGGAACGGCGGCGGGCTTCGGTCGACCGCCGGAGGGAGAGAGTGAGAAGGGAGAGGGAGCGTCGAGCGCAGGGTGGGGTTTTGAACGAGGGAAAAGGGAGCGATTGAAACGGGGGGGGGACATACTGTGTGTGTGTTAATTCGGAGCCTGAGGGGGTTTGTATATATAGGTTTAGGAAAATATTTGTTAATTACACCTATTTATTAGGGTAAACAATAATATTAAAGGGGGTAGGTGAGATCCTAAAATTTAGGATCTCACCAGCTAAGGGAGGTGGGTTAAGAGGGTGGTTGAGGGATTAGGGTAGAAGTAATTATGTAAAAAATTAGTTAGTAATAGTGAAAATGTCATTAGTGAATGTAATTAGTGATAACAGAGTAATACAACCCCGTTTTCGCATACGACTCCGAAAAATTATGAAAACATAGCCACGGGTTCGTATCATCATGAGGATATCGAATACGAGATCTATTTTGGGGTTTGAGCTACGGAGATACTAGGTTAGGCCAAAACATCTTGGAAGCGGGTTTGCGGGTTCTAGGTTGATTTGATATCAGAAAATTACGAAATTAATATGGAGAGCCCTAAATGATCATAGAATGATACTGTAGAAGTTTGAAAACGTTTTGATGATGTTTGTATAAAAAATTAATTCATACAGCTAAATCAGTAATATTTGAAAATGAATTATTATTAAAATTGTTTAGAGGTATTTGATGAAACTCGAACTTACTGAAATACACCATTGTCACGCCCCGCTTCTCTAAACGGGTGCAAGGACGAGATGAAGGTCCGCATAGGCCGGAGCTGTGAGGCTCGGGCCCAATAAGCGTCGGTAGGGATACCAATTAATATACATGTTCTTGCATATAAAATTTCATAACAATAAGATAAGAGTACTCGAAAGGAAATTGCATTCATTATTAAAGAGATAATATCCAGCATTATATCAAGTCTAATAAAAGAAGCCCAAGCGTGGCTACAACTACGAAAAAGGAAACTAATGGTGCATTGCACCCAACCTAGACAAGAAGTAAAATGATGCTACGCACCCAAACTAGAAAGCAGGAAACCCTCTATAAGACAGCAACAGCGAGGAACCTCTAGGTTTGGTCCTCATCTGGAACGTACTCCAGGACAACGTCCTCTGACTCCAAGTCCTCAAGTAAATCCAGCTCGTCTGTTTACTCCGTCTCAGTACCTGACGTACAACATCCAAGAGAAAAGGAGCTGTACGTCAAGTAAAGTCTACAAATGAAAGGTGACAAGACTCTACTACAGGTGTAAAGGAAATTAAAGATTACATTTTAAATTTGATTACATGAGAGATGCAACAGCATGACATTTATAGATATGTGCAAGGAAAGTAAAGACTGTGCAGAAAGTAAACGTGACAGGCAATGGCCGTAGCATATGCCATCGACGAGAAGACATGACAAGACTAGACAAGACTGTGTGACACCAAGCGACTCGACACCAAGACTGTGTGACACCAAGTGACTCGACACCAAGAGGGTTCACGCCTTCAGCTTAGAAAGTGGCCAAACTCTCTAACCTGGTGGCTGATCAACCCAACCCCACCCCAAGTGCTCAAGACAAGACTGTACGAGGACCACTCACACTGCTAGGTGAGTGCCTCTAATCCCCATAGGTTGTAGGGGCCACTCACTCTTCTAGGTGAGCACCGAGCTTCCTGTAGGGTGTTCTGTACCAAGGATCATCCACTCTGCTAGGTGGGTGTCTCAATCCCCGCGGGTTGCCAAGGGTCACTCACTCCACTCGATGAGTGTCGGGCTTCCCGCAGGTTGTGTATTTGTACAAATGGTCACTCTCTCTGGCTTGGAGAGTGCCCTATTGCCCGCATGCTATGTAAAACATTTCGTGAATGATGTTACATGGCATGACATGAGTATAGTATGTTATTCTAGGAAGGTCCACATGCACACACACGCAGATAGTTCCTAACATAACAGTTATAGAAATTTATACCTAGACTTCGTTGTCAAGTCTAAGCTATCGTAAGGGGACCCGGACGCTATCATTTCACGTCCGGTTCTCTTGTTCAAAAATTTACAATTTTAAGAAGGAAGTGGCCTAGACGTGGCCGTAACTATGCAAGTGGTACACTAGCCTGCGGTGGCAAGAAGAACGTCCGTCGAAAGCGTCTCGTCGTGGAAAGCGTGTCGGTCAAAGTCCGCTGTCACAAGTCAAAAGGCAGGTGTCAGGACCAGTTTAGCAATCCTATTAAGTTGTCTATATGTTGACAGTGACTATCCTATCAGTTTCAAGTCAAATTTGAATGTTCAGTCTATTCGACGATTCTACCCTATATGCACAGTTAAAAAGTCCGATCGTCGATTCTAGATTAGCACAATATTTTAAAGGAGAGAAAAGTAGATTTAGTGTGTTAAATTGTCGATTTTTATTTAGGGTTCAATGACGTATCGTTTGGATTGCTACGAGCGATAAGACCAACCTAGTGCGACGAACGTGCACGAGTCTGACGTCGGATCTGAAACGGTGATGGTCCTCGTCGACTCCGGTTCCTCGACTGTAGGTACCATAGTAAGGAAGTCGCCTCGGGATCGTTCCAGCTGCGGGTAGCATAGCGAAACGGTAACATGCGTCAGGGTCGCCTCGGTTGCGAGTAGCGTAACGAAGCGACTTGCGGCAGTGGTAACGGTAGCGACATGGGGAGAGTGTTCGGCCTGGGGATCAAGCAAGGGGGCTGCCATGGGAGGAGGCCGGCATGGTGGAGGCAGATCGGCACGGGGGGTGGCCGGATCTGCTGTCAAAGGGAGAGGGGCTTGCCGACCGTGTCTTCAAGGGGAGGTGAGCGTGCGACATACGGGAGGCTGGCTGGCTATCGGGTCTAGAGGGGGTGGCCGGCTGTGTGCTTGTGCAGCGGGGTGGAGCAAGGAAGAGAGAGCCGTGGGCTTCGACAGTCCTCAAGGGGGGAGAGAGGACCGGTGGTAGGGATGGGCGGTGCAGTGGCAGCACAGGAGCAGCGGCGGTGCTGCACGTGGATGAGGGGGCCGGCGGCCTGTTCGTTGGGAGGAGACCGGCGATTTGGCCTGGGCTACTGCGGGTAGGGGAAAGGCCAGAGGGGGTATATGGTGGCCAGTGGTAGGGTGCCGTCATGGAGAGAAGGTGTTGAGTATTGGACTTCTGCCTACTTGGTGTTAATGATGAGCAAACATAAATACTTATGACTAATCCCATATTTTGCAGTTAATCCATTGCTTAAGCTTACTATGAAGATCAACTAGCAATGGATGACTCACAACCGTGATTGAAGGCAAATGATATGAATTGGATGATCGTAGATTGATGATTGAAGCTCCGTAAAGACTTCAAGCTCATACGATGGAAAGAAGAGATTATTCGTCAAAGTAATTTTTCTTTTATCTCTTCTAGTATGTAGCTTAGAAGTAGAACTATGATGTATCACTCACACACATCTACTTTCGGTCATAGGACATCTCCAGACCTTTGTCCTTTGATCTCAATTCAATTCTCTTTTGTTTATGCTAGGATTGTTCATAACAGCCGACTGCTTAACAGTTTACAGTCGCATGTCTCAAAAACAGTCGACTGTGTTTTGTTCTACAGTCGACTGTTATGCACAGACTATTACAATGCAGTTTTTGGGTCCTCTCTGATTATCTCGCACAGGCTACTGTTGAACGTTTTTCAGGTGCCTGTCTTAGCGACAGTCGACTGTGAATGGTTCATCAGTCACCTGTCTCTCCTCGCCCAAACTCTGTTTGATCCGATTTCTACGGCCAGTCGACTTATGCCGTATATACAGTTGACTGTCTATTAGATCAATCGACTGTCTATGCTGCAACAGTCGCCTGTCTGTAAGTCTATTCTTTGACTTAGCTCTCTGGAAATTTCTCCTGTCTATGACAGTCGTCTGTTTAAGGATAAACAGTCGCCTGTTCTGATTAACAGTCGATTGTGTTCCTTGCATCAGTCGTCTGTCCTGTATCTTATGAGATTTCCCGTATTTCATCTAACTTACTCTTCTCTCGGCCAGTCGACTGTCGAAGAATGTACAGTCGCCTGTTGGTTTTACAGACGACTGTCTTGGCTTCATCAGTCGACTGTCCACGTGGTAAGTTACCGTTATGAATTCTCACCTACCCTTGCTGACTGTGCAACAGTCGACTGTGGTTTGTTCAACAGTCGACTGTCGCAAGTTCAGATTATATCCGTTGAGATTTTTCTCACGGATTTCGATTGGGTTTTTGCATAAACTGTTTTGTGAATTTGAGAAAGCTATAAATAGAGCTTCTACTATTTCATTGGAAGGTTACTCGTTCATTGCAAAATCCTTCAAGCTTTCATTTCCAAAGATCAAAGCTTTCAAATCCAAAGCCCTAAGTATTTCCAAATCTTGTTCTCTTGCTATCCAACCTAGAACCAAAGATTGATCCTCTAGGCATTTGGTGCAGTCAAGAGAAATGGCTTTTCTCCTCTCTTCCAAGAGAGTTCTTCAACACACATCACACTTCTCCTTCAAGTTCTACTTCAAGGCATAGGTGATTGTAAGTGTTGCTTTCAGATTTCATAACTTCTTTATTTGAATTGTGCTCTCGGTTGTGAGAGTGGTTTTTGCTTGCTCCCTGGTTGTGGGAGTCAAGGACATTGATTGTATTCGATTGCACTTGTAGGGTTGCTACAAGTGGGTTTTAAGGAAACCTCAAGTTAGGGTTCTAACTTGAGTATCCGGTGGTATCTGGGTGGTAGGGACGTAGGATTACCGGGAACAAGTCGGGAGTTGACTTGGGTAATCCGAACCCTTGAAACATAACTGCGTTTGCGTGTGTTTCTCTTTGGGTTGTTTTCTATTTCGCACTATTTGTTGGATTGCATTTTATTTGACGTAAATTCCTTTTAAATTTGTATAAACACTATTCAACCCCCCTACTAGTGTTTTCCCCATAGACAGGGTCCTTACAATTGGTATCAGACCGCAAGGTTTTATCTATGGCATCCAACAACAATAACATTCCTCCGCCGCCTACGTACAACAATCACGACCGTGATGGAGCATCCACACTTTTCGAAGGTCAATCTACGGTATGTCCTCCACGTTTCAATGGTACTAACTTTGGTTATTGGAAGTGTAGGATGGAGACGTTCCTTAGGAGTGCTTCCCTTTGGAGAACTCTCCACAATGAGTACGTCGAACCCTCCGAAGATGATTTCGAGAAATGGACGACTTCCGAGAAGTCCGCCGGAGTCAACAACGCTAAAGCAATGAACGCTCTTCATTGTGTGTTGGACCCGAATGAGTTCAACAAGATATGCACATGTAAGAGTGCATATCAAATTTGGAACCATCTAATCGTTACCCACGAGGGAACGAATAAGGTAAAGCTTTCAAAGTTATATATTGCCGTGCAAAACTTCGACTTGTTTCACATGCAGGAAAATGAGAGCATTGCGTCGATGTACGGATGCTTTACCGACATCACAAACGAATTGGAAGCCCTTGGCCAAATCTACACCGAACCTAAAAAGGTAAGGAAGATTATCATGGGAATGACCTCCAAATGGGAAAGACGAGCAATCGCCATTGAAGAGGTCAATGACTTGAAGAACTACATCGTGGTGAATCTCATCGGGACTCTTATGTCTTACGAAGTAAGACGGGATAACCGATTGAAGATTCGAGCCATGATGAATCCCTCGGAAGCCAAGAAGAAAGCTTTGGCGTTCAACGCCAATTCGTTATCCTCCGAAAGTGATGAATCCGAGAACGAGATGGATTTGGGTGAAATGGCCCAAATGGCGAAGAAGTTCCAACGCTTCTTCCGCAAAGGTAAATTTCCCTCCAACAAACGTTTTGAATCTACTAATGCGACTTCAACTCTTTGTTATAAGTGTAATAAGCCAGGGCACATCAAGAGGGATTGCCCAATGCTAAACAAAAAAGAAAAGTGGAAGGCACCAAAGTACCACAAGTCCAACAAGAACAAGAAAGACAAGAAGAAAGGACTCGTTGGTACCTTTTATGACTCAAGTGATGACTCATCAAGCGATTTCAATGATGAGAAGGGTGAGAGAGCCCACATGTGCTTCATGGCACTTGAAGACCCACTCTCGGATGAGAGTGATTCCGATACGGATAACACCGAGGTAACAATGGATGAACTTCGCATAGCTAATGAAGAACTATTTGCTAAATACCAATCTTTAATGCTTAGATACTCTAGCTTAAAGAAATCAAAAGTTAGCAAGTCATCCATTCCATGCATTATCAACAATGACACCATTGTTGATACTTTAACCCTTGAGAAAGCAAACTTAGCTTCTCAAAATGTCACATTGAGAGATGAGGTGAATTCTCTCAAATCTCAACTAGATCAAACACATCCCATTGATAATAGTGATCTAGTTACACGCCACACACAATTGGGATTAGAGAATAATTCTCTTAAAGCCCAAGTGCACGAGCTCAAAGCACGGGTGTCCACCTTGGATACCAACATTTCTTCTTTAAAGGAGAAATATGAGCTCATGTCCTCCCGTATTGTGAGATTCAATAAGGGACAAGGACAATTGGATGATTTGCTTGCAAATCAATTTCCGGCCACACATCGTGTTGGCCTTGGATTTGTAAAAGCTAATGCATCTAATGATCGCACCTCCTATAGTGGTGTAACTATAGATTTTGTGAGGCCTTCCTCCGGTGCATCCACAATGGTGTCAAAGACACTATAGGTAGCAATCCTACCAAGAATGTCACCACATCACTTTCTCTTCCTTTTGGCAAGAAACCCACTAAGGGTGGAAACCAAAAGCAAGGCCATGCTTATATGTACACTAATACTCATCCACATAGGAAACATCCTACTTCACAAGTGGATAATCATGACACATTTTATGCTCCGCACCCACGGACACGTACACAACCACACATGAGAAATACTCATGTACGTGCTCCCACACACCCATATGCTCATACACATCATTCTTTCATGTATGCTAATTCTCCACATGTCATGCATGATCAATATGCTTCATATAATATGCATGTTTCCAAGAATACATATCATTCAAGAATGTACAATGCATATCCTCCACCTCATATCTATGCTAGAAATCATGTTCCTAAGAAGCATGCACCACATAGAAATCCAACTCATATGCATGCAACTAGGAATAGGACTCCCAAGATGTACACTATTTGGGGTCCTAAGAACACTAGTCTAAATGTTAGGAATGCTTTTGTTGATTCCTACTTTCATGATGTAATTAGAAATAGTAACTATGTTGGGAAGCGGAAGTCCACTTGGACTTGGCTTCCAAAGGGCTAATCCCCTTGGACCCAACAAACATTGGGTACCATAAGCTTATGGTATATTATATAGGTACCCAAGAGAAAGAAGAAGAGCAACAAATGCCTTATTAGCTCTAAAGGGAAAGGATGGATTCTTGATATTGGTTGCTCCAAACACATGACGGGAGATCCCTCATTGCTCTCCGAAGTGATTAACATCAAAGATGGTGCAACAATCACTTTTGGAGGTAATCAAAAGGGAACCATCATTGGAGTAGGTATCATTGGTAATCCTTCCAAACCCCTAATTACTAATGTTTATCTTGTTAGTGGTTTATGTCACAACCTCATTTCCATAAGTCAACTTTGTGACAAAGGTTACAAGGTTAACTTCGGAGAAGGATTGTGTACTATTGTTGATTGTGATTCAAATGTTTTATTTTCCGGTATTAGGCGTAAAAATATTTATTATTTAAGCTTGCCTAAAACCGTAGAACATTACTTAGTTGCTAACACAAGTGAACAACTATTATGGCATCGCCGTTTTGGTCATGTTCACTTCAAGCAC
This sequence comes from Scilla litardierei, assembly GCA_030789695.1. NCBI lineage: Eukaryota > Viridiplantae > Streptophyta > Magnoliopsida > Asparagales > Asparagaceae > Scilla > Scilla litardierei. The sequence continues at coordinate 197,312,287 of CM061142.1, forward strand.
TTATATAAGTTCGCTAAGAATGATCTAGTCAAAGGTTTTCCTAAGATCGTTTTTAATAAGAAAAACTTTTGTGATTAATGTCAAAGAGGTAAACTAAGTAAATCTTCATTTAAGCTTAAAGAAGGGATTACTTCTAAGAGGCCCCTAGAACTTCTACATCTAGATTTATTTGGGCCAACTAGAACCGCTTCTTTAGGTAATGCTCATTATGGACTAGTTGTCGTTGACGACTTTTCTAGATTTACTTGGGTTTCATTCTTAACTAATAAGAATGAAGCTCATGAAGAGTTTACCAAATTTGCAAAGAAGATTCAGAATCTTTTAGGATCCACCATTATCACTATTCATAGTGATCATGGAGGAGAATTTGAGAATGAGTCTTTTACTAAGTTTTGTGATGACTCCGGGATAACTCATAACTTTTCCTTTCCTCGTGCACCACCACAAAATGGTGTTGTAGAAAGAAAGAATAGGACTCTTATTGAGTGTGCTCGCACTATGCTCCATGATAGTCATTTAGGACTACAATTTTGGGCAGAAGCGGTGCACACGGCATGTTATGTGCTCAATAGAATCCTAGTGAGACCTCGAACAAACAAAACTTGTTTTGAGTTGTTTTACGATAAAAAGCCTTAAGTGAAATATTTTCTTGTCTTTGGTTCAAAATGTTTTATAAAGAACACCTTTGGTAATTTAGACAAATTTGAGCCAAGATCCGATGAAGGAATTTTTGTTGGATATTCCACACGTAGCAAAGCCTACCGGATATACAACAAAACTTCTTCAACAATTGAGGAATCACTTCACGTATCTTTTTATGAAGATTTTGACTTTCCTCATGTTGATGATGATAATGTAGATATTCTTTGAGATTCTCTTAATAATGTTAAGATTAATGATAATATTGTTGAGACTAAGACTTCTAACGAAGTTGTTGAAGTTGTTCCTAGTGATCCAGGTTTACCCAAAGCTTATCCAACCATTCGCAACCATCCCCATAACCAAATTATTGGAGATATTGGTGTGGGTGTTCGAACGAGATCAAGAATTGAAGAATTCTCCCATTGCGCATTCGTCTCTACCATTGAGCCAAAGAACATTCAAGAAGCTTGTGAGGATAGCTCTTGGATAGTGGCAATGGAGGAAGAACTAGCGCAATTCGAGAGAAATGAAGTTTGGGAACTTGTACCTCTTCTAAGTGGTCACCAAGCTATTGGGACCAAATGGATCTTCAAGAACAAGACGGATGAAAACGAGGTTATCACACAGAACAAAGCAAGGTTAGTAGCTCAAGGCTATCGGTAAGTTGAAGGTATTGATTTCGAAGAATCATTTGCCCCCGTAGCTAGATTAGAAGCTATTAGGTTGCTTTTATCTTTTGCATCCCATAAGAATTTTAAATTATTTCAAATGGATGTTAAAAGTGCATTTTTAAATGGATTTGTAAATGAAGAAGTCTATGTTTCTCAACCTCCCGGTTTTATTCATGAGAAATTTCCAAACCATGTTTTCAAACTTAAGAAAGCGTTGTACGGATTGAGACTAGCTCCTAGAGCTTGGTATGATCGCCTTAAGACCTTTCTTTTGAATTTAGGTTTTAAAATGGGAGAAGTTGATTCTACACTTTTCATTAAAGATTCTGAAAATGACATTCTTTTGATTCAAGTTTATGTAGATGACATTATTTTCGGTTCTACTAGCTTTCATCTTTGTCAAGAATTTTCCAAATCTATGAAGGATGAGTTTGAGATGAGCCACATGGGAGAGCTCACCTACTTCCTTGGATTGTAAATTCGACAAATGGAGAATGGCACTTTCATACATCAGACAAAGTACACATGGGAGCTTATTAAGCGATTCGGGATGGAATCGTCTTCAAGCAAAAGGACTCCCATGAGTACTACTACTCATCTACACAAGGATGAAAGCGAAAAAGATGTAGACGTTCGTCTATATCGAGGTATGATCGGTAGCTTACTTTACTTAACCGCTAGTAGGCCCGATATCATGTTTTCCGTATGTATATGTGCTAGATATCAAGCAAGACCTAAGGAGTCACACTTGATTGCGGTTTAACGAATATTTCGTTATCTCAATCAATCCCTAGATTATGGGTTACTTTACCCTAAGTCTAGCACATATGAGTTAATCTCATATAGTGATGCCGACTTTGCCGGAAGCAAGTCCGACAGGAAAAGTACTAGTGGCACATGCCATTTCTTAGGAAATTCCTTAGTTTCTTGGTTCTCTAAGAAACAGAATTCGGTGTCATTGTCCACGACTGAAGCGGAATATATTGCCGCAGGTCTTGCATGTGCACAAGTTCTTTGGATGAGACACACTCTTAGTGACTATGGTGTCAATTGTGATACTTTCCCTATCATGGTTGATAATCAAAGTGCTATTTGTCTTTCCAAAAATCCGGTACACCACTCCCGTACCAAACACATAGACGTGAAACACCATTTTATAAATGATCATGTAGCTAAGAAGGACATCATCTTAAAGTACATTGAAACCCAAAAACAAATTGCCGATATCTTCACTAAACCTCTAAAAGAAGATTCATTTGTGAGGTTGCGTGGAGAATTGGGAATTATGGGTGAATCTGAAATCTAGAAGCTCAATTTTCATGCTATAACTCCTTATTGAGCTCATATTCTTAATTGTCTTTCGTCTTGTGCTTTACTGTTTTATGAGATTAAGAAAGGCAATTGTGACTTATTTGATTTAATGAGTTTTCGAAGTTGATTGGAATAATTTGTGTTTCAATAGATTTATTGTTTTCATAATGATTTTAAGATGTATTTGTGATTAGAGTATAGGTCCTAGGGTGAGGGTTCTTATTCTCTGGAATTCTATCTCACTGTGCATTTTTGGACCAGGACAGACGATTGTTTTTATTTTGACAGTCGACTGCCCTACTCTATATCATCCATATGAAAATTGATATCTTTCGCTCAGCTGACTGTTGACTGTTTTACAGTCGACTGTTAATTTAACAGGCGACTGCAATTTAGTCATCAGGCGACTGTACTCTCTGTCGAATTTTTACAGTGTTCTCTGTTTTTCTTGTGATCAGTATTAATTCTCGGCCAGCCGACTGTTGAGTATATGTCAGTCGACTGTCCAGCGGACAGGCGACTGCATTATACTTTCCAGTCGACTGCCCATCTCTCTGAACTTTAACTTTGTCACTTCATACAGTCGACTGACTTTTGTTCTCAAGTCGACTGTCTCCTGCTGTGTCGGTTCATTTGATTTGATCCGAGCCATCAATTCTTTGATCCAACAGCTCAGATTGATTTTCCCTAATTTATATTCAATCGAAGCGATCACTCCCCTCGTCGTTTTTCTCTCTCCTTCGCTTCGACCGTTCAACTTCCCGCTCGATTCTCTCTACAAAAACGCCTGATTTAGTGTCTTCAACCGTCGATCTCCTTCTAAACGGCGCTGTCGATCGTGGTCTACCGTCGTCTTTGATCTTCCTCTCTGCGATTTGCTGTCTTTCGTCAGTTGGTTTGCTTTCTCTCTCTCGATCTTCGTTTATTCACTTTGTTGCCTTAGTTCTTCTTCTCTTGTTTCCATGGCTCCTAAACCTAAGGGAAAAGAGAAGATCATTGCTTCTAAACAACCTAGGGCTCCTAAGAAACTCATTGCCAAGAGAAAGAAACCCTATAAAGCTCGAACCAAGCATGCCCAGTCACCCATACGTTCATCTTCGCCGGGTTATTCTCCTTCTTCTTCGTCGAGCGATGCTCAGCCCTTGATTCATCGTCAGCGCAAGCCTACTGGTGTTCACATCAGTGAGCCTGCTGCTGAGATTCCTCATGTACCTCCTTCTGCATCCAGTTCGTCCGAAGAGCCTCATGCTGTACCCTCCTCTGATCTCCTGGTTCCCGTTTGTCGAGACGATCTTTGTCTGGCAAAGTTTCACTCTCTCCTTAGGATCAACCTGCTTAGGGAGCGGTACATTGCTTTCCCCGCATTCACTGTTGAGAGACTCTCTGACATTCTGTCCGCTACTCACCTGGCCGATCTTTTTTGCTTCTCTCAGAGGGAGTCCCCCAAAGACTACCCATTTTTGGTGAAGCTCTTCTATGCGAACCGCGTTCGCGGTGAGTATTCGACTACCGGCATCCTTGATACTGTCGTCCAGGGAACCCACATTCAGATCACTCCCTCTCTCTTAGGGACTATTCTTAGGATTCCTTCTGTCGGTTCCCTACCCACTGATATCATCTTTTCCGAGATTGACGATCTTGACCAGTCTGTTCTCCGGGATATGTTTTGAGAGGTTTCTTTAGCTCTTGATTCGGGTGTCAGATCATCCATGTTCTCTGCACGGGGTTGGGCTGTTCACCTAGTGGTGAAGTCCAACATTCTACCGAGATATGGATTGTCCGACCAGCTGTCTCAGGATATACTAAAGTGTATGTATGCTATTTTCTCTGGCATGCCCGTGCACTGGGCCGGTGTCCTCCTTGACAGGATGGACAAGGTTGAGTTCACGTCCTCCTCGTCTCACATTCCCTTTGGTGGTCTTTTGACTCGTGTCTTCTGTCACTTTGGTATTGACTTGACCCGTTACGAGCCCATGCCCTTTGGCCCTCTCCTCGACGCTTCTGCGATGTCGAAGTCCTCTTCGGCTCTGCAGACTGCCTCGAAGAAGAGGAAGACTACTTCAGCTCCATCCTCATCCACTGTGCCTCCAGCTGATTTGCCTTCATCGTCATCTGCTACACCGTCTCAGGATACACTTTTGTCGATGATCTCTGGTATTTACCGGCTGCTGCCTCTCTCTCTCCTCCATCAGGGAATTCCCTTCCCTGAGGATTTGAGACAGTATCTTCCTCAACCCCATGTGCCTCCTCAGCCTTCTAGTGTCGTTGAGCCTCCTGGTGTTGCCTCTATACAGGATGATGATGATGCTGCTTCTGTTGTTCCTTCTGACCCTCCTCCAGAGGACACTCCTGCTGCTTCAGAGCCTGCTTCCTCGTCCGCAGCCCCTGGAGACGCTCACCCTTAGATCGTTGATTTCGAGTGATGATATTTTTGAGTGATTCTGATATATGTTTTTATCGTTGTATGATGGATGATGCTGTATGCGACACTTATATATATATATATATATATATATATATATATATATATATATATATATATATATATATATATATATATATGATATAGTCTTTGATGTCGTCATGATGTATTTTTTTTATCATGATGTATCTTTTTGGGGTGGCCATGTTGATGACCATCCGATGATGTACTCAGCTGCTTTATATTATATATATATGATGTTACATCTCTCTCTTGTGTCACACTATGCTATATTGATTAACTTCTGTGTGATGTATGATATATTGTCTCTATGTATGCTTCACTCTTCTTGATGTGCTTTTGAGACAATACACGAATTTGATATTGGTTAATTCATGCTCTTTCGTTGATGTGATGAATTTGTGAAAATTATTTTCATTTCGAATATCTAAAATGTTGATATTGGCTTTCAATTCCATTACTCACATGTGTATATGATGAGATTTTGTGAGTTTTTTATTCGATATATCTTTATACTCCTTGATTGTTGTTAGTTCGTATTTTAGCACTATTATTGTTGTTGTTATTTGCTCCCACCTTTTTGGATAATGCCATAGGGGGAGAGCAATAGACATACAAGATTCATAATGGATGTGCTAAGTATGTTCTAATGCTTGAATCTAAGATTTTCGTTGCCTTAGATTCAGGGGGAGTAAGATTACAATGAATAGGGATTTTATTTCCTAGATTTCTTGAATTAAATTCATTCATATCTCACTCATTTGCTTCAATTGCTATATAGATGCTCTAATATTTGTTGGCTAACTTGATTAGCATATATGTAGGGGGAGTAAGTTTTCATTGCGCACAACTATTTATCTTTTTGTTTATGTTTGTTTATCATCATCAAAAAGGGGGAGAATGTTGAGTATTGGACTTCTCCCTACTTGGTGTTAATGATGAGCAAACATAAATACTTGTGAATAATCCCCTATTTTGCAGTTAATCCATTGCCTAAGCTTACTATGAAGATCAACTAGCAATGGATGACTCACAAACGTGATTGAAGGCAAATGATATGAATTGGATGATCGTAGATTGATGATTGAAGCTCCGTAAAGACTTCAAGCTCATACGATGGAAAGAAGAGATTATTCGTCAAAGTAATTTTTCTTTTATCTCTTCTAGTATGTAGCTTAGAAGTAGAACTATGATGTATCACTCACACACATCTACTTTCGGTCATAGGACATCTCCAGACCTTTGTCCTTTGATCTCAATTCAATTCTCTTTTGTTTGTGCTAGGAATGTTCATAACAGCCGACTGCTTAACAGTTTACAGTCGACTGTCTCAAAAACAGTCGACTGTGTTTTGTTCTATAGTCGCCTGTTATGCACAGACTATTACAATGCAGTTTTTGGGTCCTCTCTGGTTATCTCGCACAGGCTACTGTTGAACGTTTTTCATGTGCCTGTCTTAGTGACAGTCGACTATGAATGGTTCATCAGTCGCCTGTCTCTCCTTGCCCAAACTCTGTTTGATCCGATTTCTACGACCAGTCGACTTATGCTGTATATACAGTTGACTGTCTATTAGATCAGTCGACTGTCTATGATGCAACAGTCGTCTGTTTGTAAGTCTATTCTTTGACTTAGCTCTCTGGAAATTTCTCCTGTCTGTGACAGTCGTCTGTTTAAGGATATACAGTCGCATGTTCTGATTAACAGTCGACTATGTTCCTTGCATCAGTCGTCTGTCCTGTATCTTATGAGATATCCAGTATTTCATCTAACTTACTCTTCTCTCGGCCAGTCGCCTGTCGAAGAATGTACAGTCGCCTGTTGGTTTTACAGACGACTGTCTTGGCTTCATCAGTCGACTGTCCATGTGGTAAGTTACCGTTATGAATGCTCACCTACCCTTGCTGACTATGCAACAGTCGACTGTGGTTTGTTCAACAGTCGACTGTCGTAAGTTCAGATTATATCCGTTTAGATTCTTCTCACGGATTTCGATTGGGTTTTTGCCTAAACTGTTTTGTGGATTTGAGAAAGCTATAAATAGAGCTTCTACTGTTTCATTGGAAGGTTACTCATTCATTGCAAAATCCTTCAAGCTTTCATTTCCAAAGATCAAAGCTTTCAAATCCAAAGCCCTAAGTATTTCCAAATCTTGTTCTCTTGCTCTCCAACCTAGAACCAAAGATTGATCCTCTAGGCATTTGGTGCAGTCAAGAGAAATTGCTTTTCTCCTCTCTTCTAAGAGAGTTCTTCAACACACATCACACTTCTCCTTCAAGTTCTACTTCAAGGCATAGGTGATTGTAAGTGTTGCTTTCAGATTTCATAACTTCTTTATTTGAATTGTGCTCTCGGTTGTGAGAGTGGTTTTTGCTTGCTCCCTGGTTATGGGAGTCAAGGACATCGATTGTATTCGATTGCACTTGTAGGGTTGCTACAAGTGGGTTTTAATGAAACCTCAAGTTAGGGTTCTAACTTGAGTATCCGGTGGTATCCGGGTGGTAGGGACGTAGGATTACCAGGAACAAGTCGGGAGTTGACTTGGGTAATCCGAACCCTTGAAACATAACTGCGTTTACGTGTGTTTCTCTTTGGGTTGTTTTCTATTCCGCACTATTTGTTGGATTGCATTTTATTTGGCGTAAATTCCTTTTAAATTTGCATAAACACTATTCAACCCCCCTTCTAGTGTTTTCCCCATAGACAGGATCCTTACAGCAGGGAGGTTGTGCAGGGTCACTGGTAGCGGGGGGTTGCGCGCACGATGGTCCGCCGTGAAAGGGAGGATGGTGGCCGAAACAAAGGGGGAGAGGGGAGAGTTGGATGGAAGAAGATGGCCTGGGATCTGGCCTGAGCGTGAGATGTAGGTGAAAGCTAGAATAGGGTTTCGGAGAAAAAAATATATAGGCTCTATGTCTTGCGGCTGTAGCTAAAGGGTAGACCTAGGTTACTATAAAGAGATGGGGGGAGAGGTTCCGTGGAGAGAAAAATTTGGGAAGTGGGGATTGGTTACGTGATATGGGGGAGAAAATTGGGGAGATTGCTAAAGAGGGGTAGAAAAGAGTGGGTTTAAGGTTAGGTGGGAGAGAGTGTGTGAGAGGGGGAGGGTAGACTTAGTGTGGCAAATAGACTAGGAGAATATGGCATGATACGTGAGATCCAAAGAGATTAGATTTGATTTGATTAGGATTTGGAATTTGAAATTATCTTAGGGAAAAATTCATATTAAGATAATTGGGATGGTAGGTCAGTCTAACGGTGTCTGAAAAATACAAGAAAAATATCGGGACGCCCATGGCGATGAGAGGGTCGAGAATGCGATGATCGGTCACGTGCTAGGTTAACAAAAAATGATAATAAAAATAAAAAGTCAAACGTCAAAGTCTAACGGTTAAGACACCTCTTCATTCAAAGCTGAGTTGTGGAAGAATGACCAGTGAAATGACGTTCATAAAAAATTCCACAAATAACTACTCTTTCTGAGGGTCACAACGATATATAACTTTGCTATTTAGGATACAAGAGGAGGTCACAATAAATACGCGTACGAAGAAGAAAGTATGCGCACGAAAAACACACGGTCGAAAAACGACCGTTATAACCATAACTAGCTTGATGCTTCAAAATATTTTTATAAAGAATTTTGGAATCAGTTTTTGATATAAAACTCCTAACTAATCATTTTTAAAATACTTTTAAAAGTTTGAAAATACGTTAAATACGTAAATGAAAGTGTTGACAAATACTATTGAAACCACCATTGTTTCCGTGACTAGCCTCGAGACTAGTAAGATCCTCTGACTCGGTAAGTATGTATCGGTAGCGTGCTTGCATATCATCTTCTAGCTCCCAAGTAGACTCTCCAGGCGAGTCATGATGCAACATCACCCAGACAGGTTGATCACTCTATTCTTGTGGGTCTTCTGTCGTCGATCCAGGATCTTGACTGGTTGCTGCTCATAAGATAGATCTGGACAAACAGCAATCTCGGAGTAATCCACAACATGACTAGGATTACTCACGTAGCGTCATTGCTGTGAGACATGAAATACTTCATGTACTCCCTCCAATGCAGGTGGCAAGGCAAGGCGATAGGCCACCTTGCCTACTCGTTTCAAAATATCAAATGGACTAATGTATCGAGGACTGAGCTTCCCACTTCGTCAAATTGAATCATCCCACGATTGGGAGAGATCGTCAAAAACACATGGTTGCCAGGCTGAACTCCAAATGTCTGCGCTTTGCATCTGCCTAATTCTTGTATCGATCCTGAGCCAACTGTAGCTTCTCTATGATGGTCTTGACTACTTCCACTGCTTCAACAATCAAGTCCGGTCCGATGAGCTCTCGATCATCAACGCCGTCCCAACTCAAGGGAGAAAGAAATTTCCTGCCATATAGCGCTGCAAAGGGCGACATACCTATGCTGGCCTGATAGCTGTTGTTTTAAGCAAATTCCAAGAGATGAAGATGGTCTTCCCATGATCCCTTGAAATCCAGTGTACACGCACGCAACATGTCCTCCAGGATCTGAATGGTGCATTCCGATTGGCCATCTGTCTGAGGATGATAAGCTGTATTGAAGCTTAAGTGGGTCCCCAGACACTCCTGTAAGCTCTTCCAAAAGTGAGACGTGAATCGAGTGTCTCTGTCTAAAACAATACTGACAGAGACACCATGCAACTTCACTATCTCCACCATGTACTTCTTGGCAAGCACCTCGGTTGACTGACCCACTCTAAAAGAAAGGAAGTGTGCTGACTTGGTCAATCGATCCATGATCACCCAGACAACATCGTTATGATTCGTACTCTTGGGCAGTCCCCGTCACAAAATCCATCGTGATGTGTTGCCACTTCCACTCTGGAATGGGCAAAGGCTGTAACAAACCGGCAGATCGGTGATGTTCATCCTTCACATGTTGGCATACTATACACTTCGCCACACTCCGTGCGATACTTCTCTTCATCCATTGCCACCAGTAGTGTTGTCGCAAGTCTTGATACATCTTGGTACCGCCTGGATGAATGGAATATGGAGAACTGTGAGCTTCCTCCAATAGAGCTTCTTTGACATCTCCAGATGGTACACAGATGCGGTTGTCGAATCTCAAATATCCGTCCTCGTAGATCTTGAATTTAGGCCGCTGACCTGCCATCACCATCTCTCTGATTCTTCACAGCTTCTCATCTCCTGCTTGGGCAGCCTTGATCTTATCCACCAAATTCGTCTGGATCTGAAGGTTGAGTAATGAAGTCGTTATTCCAGGCAATATAACATCCATCTCCATGGCTCGTATTTCATGTCATAGCATCCATTGCGATGTGAGGGTCATCACCGTAGGAAGACGACTCAATGCATCCAGTACGAAATTGACCTTTCCAGGATGGTACTGAAGGTCAATATCATAGTCTACCATCAGCCGATCCATCGTCGTTGTCACATGTTGAGCTCCTTCTGGGTGAACAGGTATTTGAGACTCTTGTGATCTGAAAATATCTTCATATGCTCGCCCAGCAAGAAGTGTCTCCAAATCTTCAGGGCAAAGATAACTGCCACCAACTCAAGTTCATGAGTAGGGTAGTTCTTCTCGTGGATCTTTAGTTATCTGTATGCATAGGCAACGACTCGGCCATGCTGATGCAGCACGCACCCAAGTCCTTTGCTAGAAGCGTCACAAAATACTTCGAAACCTCCGGTCCTGTCTGGAATGACCACAATCAGGGCCGAAGTTAATCTTCTCTTCAGCTCCTGGAATGAATCCTTACAAGCCTTCAACCAGATGAATACCACGTCCTTTCTTGTTAATCATGTCATGGACCCCACGATCTTCGAGAAGTCTTGGATGAATCGTCTGTAGTAACTAGCCAGTCCCAAGAAACTTTGAATCTCTGTCACAGTCTTAGAGACCAGCCATTCTCGGACAGCAGCTACCTTCTCGGGGTCAACCGATATTCCTTCTCCCGACAGGTTTTGGCCCACGAAAGGCACCTTGTCGAGCCAGAACTCATACTTGCTGTACTTGGCATACAGTTGGTGTTGTCTCAGCATCTCCAAGACCTTTCTCAGGTGTCCTCTGTGCTCCTGAGCATCCTTCAAGTAGATGAGGATGTCGTCGATGTAGACAACTATGAACTTGTCCAGATGGTTATACAGAACCAAGTTCATGAGGCTCATGAATACAGAAGGTGCATTAGTCATACCAAATGGCATCACCAAGAACTCGTAGTGTCTATATCTGGTCCGAAATGTGGTCTTGTGGACATCCTCCTTCTTCACCTTCACTTGATGATATACGGTCTTCAAGTCCAACTTCGAATACAAGTTCGATCCTCCAAGCTGGTCGAAAAGGTCGTCGATGCAGGGTAGAGGATACTTGTTCTTCAACATCGTCTTGTTCAGCTCGTGGTAGTCGACGCACATGCGTTGGGATCCGTCCTTCTTCTTCACGAGTAGTACAGGGGCACCCTATGCGGATACACTGGGTCGTATCCATCCCTTCTGTATGAGGTCGTCCAGCTGAGCCCAAATCTCTTCAACCTCAGGTGGTGCCATTCGATAAGGTCCCTTGGATATCGGCTGTGCACTTAGAATAAGAAGAATGGTAAATTCGAGGTTATGATTTGGAGGCAAACCTGAGAGTTCGTCCAGAAATATGTCCAAGAATTCTAGTATTACTTCAGGATTCTCTTGCTCGTCTTCCATTGTAGTCGCCACTGCCTCTGAAAGTCTGGCCCAGAACTTCATTGGTCCTTCCGATCGGCTTCTGTTGAGGAATTCAAACTTAGGATGGTTAGGTATTTCGAATTCTACCCTCCTTTAACGACAGTCAATGGAGCATGAAATGTCCCTAACCAATCCATTCCAAGAACATCATCGAAACTTGGCATCTTTATCACCATGAAGTCGGCGAAAAGATCTCGTCCACAAACCACTACAGAACAGTGAAGACACCCGCTAGTTATTGGTAGGGAATTGCTAGCGGTGTCGACCTTCCAACACGAAGTCAGAGGTTCAACAAGGACGGTATGTGTGTTGATGAATCGACTCGCCAAGAAGCAACGTGTAGCTCCCTAGTTGAATAAAGTGAGGGCAGGTTTACCAGCTACTAAGACGATACCTACGGTTACGAAAATCATGTCTAAGCTTACGATTTCTAAATAATAGAATTAGTTGCTGAATGGGATATCTCGTACCTGTGATTACTTGGTCCGTAGCGTCGGCCTCTTCCACCGACATTGTATAAGCTTGGTGCCTTGGAGGTGGCGCATGTTGTCGTGCTTGCTGGAACACTCACTACTGAGGAGGGAGTGGTGTTCGTTGCGGAGCAGGTGGTGGTGGTCGTTGCAGAGCATCCCTGGCGGGGGCATTAGCTGGAGCAGAGTTAGGAGGTCGAGACTTCCTCTTAGGACATTCCTTTGCACTGTGGTCCTTTGAGCCGCAGATCAGGCAAAGGTTTAGAAAGGACTGACATTCGGACCGAATATCTCACGGCTTCCCATAGTTATGACACACCTGACGTGGTGGTGGGGCCTGCCTCTTGAATTGAGTCTGCTGGGCAGGTTGGTACTTCTGGTTGGGTGGGGGTCGTCGGCTGGGTCTAGCAGCAGGGGTTGGAGGTAGCGGCCTTCTTGGAGATGCAACCATCTCACGCCTTTCTTCTCTCTCAATGAACTCGTGCTCATGAGCTGCAGCTAGAACCTCAGTATGTGTGCAGAGTTGGTGTCCGACTAAGTTCCAACGGATCTCTATGTTTAGCCCTTGCTTGAAGCATTGAGCTCAGGTCAGAGGGGTGGCAACCATCCCGGGAGCAAAATGGCTAAGCATTGTGAATTGGGCATCATACTGTTCCACTGACATGGAACCTTGCTTCAACCCGACGAACAGAGCTTGCAGTTCCACCTGAGCTTTGGGTGAGAAGTACCGGGAGTTGAAGTGGTCAGTGACTGTCGCCCAGTCGATTGGTCGTTGCAGATGGCATTCAGCGAAGTTCCTCCAGATTCTAGCTCCTTCAGTCAGTTGGGATTTGGTAGTGTCCACCCATGCATATTCTGCTATCTGAGATGCTCTTAGGTCATCCTTTGTACTTTGCAGCCATTCTTCGGCCTTTAAGGGGCCATCCAAGCCATTCCAGGTCTTTGAGCGGAGTGACCAGAATTGTTGAATCCCTCCTCCGTGCTTTGATTCTCCTCGTATGGCCTGAACCATCTCTCGCAATGCGATATCAGAAATCTGATGTACGGTGGGAGGTGGTCCGTTGTGGGTTGGGTTGCTGGCTCCGGACAGGTCAGTCCCGTTGGGACTCTCGGAGGTGTTTCCGTCCATCGTTTGAGTGTCACACCTGCATACATCTGAAAATGTCAGCCTAGTCGAGTATCGTATGAAGTACATCCTGATTCTACTATATTGTTCACGAGGTATTTTGTGCGGACCTGCATATGCCACCAAACTTGTAACGACCTGCTCTCGGGGGGCCATTACTTATTTGATTTTATTTGCAGGTCTGCATTTTACCAATGAAATCAATATAGCCACAATCCCGAGATGTACCAATACTCAAATCAGCATACATTATTACAGTCCAAATTTAAAGTACAACAACAAACAGTACTATCTAACCAAATATATAAAGGAGATGTAGATAGGAAATGCGGAAAGGAAGTACATAGTATAACACATACACCAACACAAACAGCTAAAACTTTGCAGTCTCCGGGTCGAACTCTGGCTCCTTGAACTCGGGTGCAACTTCCTTGATCAGGTCGTCGTCTGTAGGTAAGTCACAACAATTCTAAATATAGAAAAGAAACAGTGCACAAGTATGAGAAAAAGTAATTGCGTACAAACAACCAGAGTGAAGAGTAAAGTACTTAATACTAACTGTACATAACTGAAAAGTAAAAGCAACTGAACTGGAAGGAGAGGACAAACAGTACTGTGGTAGTTCAAGTGTAAGCAGGCTAAGCAAGTGAAGTATGATATCGCAATAGCTAAAAGTACGACAAGTAAAGTACTGTGACTGCACAAGTGTGGTAGGTAAAGTGCATGTAATGCGCAAAGTAGAGATGACAGTGCAAGCTACACTAGAACTTGTTGAGTATTGGACTCCCCGGATTTGGTTTTGGATGATGAGCAAACATAAATAATTCATGAACTAACAATTTGTGAGCGCAGTTATGGAGATCGTCGCCAAATTCACGAGAACACTCAAAGCGACATCTCAAGACTTCTCAAAGCTCGTATTCAATGCCTAAAGCTTCGTTGAAGCTTTTGGACCATTTTGGAAGTCATGAAGATTTGATCGAAGCTCTCGAAGACCGTTCTTTAAGGTTTTATTTATAGTCTTTTAGTTTCTATCTATAGAATGTTAAGCCTTGAGTATATCTTACATTTCTATCTTCATAACGCTCATATCTTAGCTCTAGGATCTTAGTAGAAGTCCATTCTAACTTCCTTGAAGCATCGCGCTTCGATTCGGACTTTATTGTGCATGTTAGTTGGTTCAAGAAGAAGAACTGACCGACGAGATGGTGATCTAGTCGGTCGACAAAGCTTCTTGGACCGACTAGTTTCAGTTAATCTTTTCTTGCCCAGTACTGTTTATTGTTAGTCGGTCTACGTTGACTCACCGACCGACTAGTTTGTGAACTAGTCGGTCAGTGATGCTTCTTTGACCGACTAGTTAAGCTTTACTGTACATGCCAATTTTTCTCCTAAGCTACTGTTTATCGTTAGTCGGTCTAAGAACATTTGGCGACCGACTAGTTGATGATCTAGTCGGTCAACATTTGTTCTTGGACCGACTAAATCAATTTGTATTCAGACTTATAGTTTTTGACTCTTAGTCGGTCTAAGTTCACTGAACGACCGACTAGTTGTGAAACTAGTCGGTCAGACAGTCTTCTTGGACCGACTAGATTTCTCTGTCTGAAATTCATTCTCTTCATTGTTCATCACTTAGTCGGTCCATGTTGATTGACCGACCGACTAGTTGATGAACTAGTCGGTCAGTGGTTGTTCTTTGACCGACTAACTGCTTTAGATTTCTATCCGTTGGGATTTGACCTAACTCGTTTTCATGGGACCCTATAAATACGAAGCTAGGTCATTTCTCTCCCAAGAAGAGCTGCCATTAAGAGATTCATTGAGATTGAAAGAGTTAGAGATTCTCACTCATTTCCAAAGCTCTCTCCCTCACAAGAAATCCATTCTCTCACTTTCTAGATCTAGAATCCATCTTAAGAGAAGTTTGTTCTTGGTGAGCCATTCAAGCTCTAGCTTGATTCAAGTCTCCAAATCACTCCTAGGCACCCATTGCTGCTCATTTCAGAGGTGCTAGGTCTTGGTGACTTTCTCTTCCTCAAATCCATCCTTGCACCTATTTGGTAAGAATACTCAAGGTATAGGGTTTGTGGTAAGTTGTTGTTTATTTCATTATAAATTCATTTATTGCTATTGATTCTCTCGGTTGTGAGAGAAGGTTGTGATCTCGGGTTGTGGGATTCACTATTGCCATTGCTTGTATGATTTGACCTTGTGAAGGTTTTTCACAAAATATCATAGTGGAAATCTTGGGTTAGGGTTTCTAACCTAAGTATCCGGAGGGGATCCGGGTGGTTGGGACGTAGGATCACCGGGAACAAGTCGGGGAGACTTAGGTGGATCCGAACCTAGTAATATCAATTGTTAGCATTGTTAATTTTGTTGTTGTCATCAATTTAAGCTTCCGCAAATTGATTTGGTAGTTGTTTGCACGATAATTAGGAATTATACTCCTCGTTATTTTTAAAGTACTATTCACCCCCCCTCTAGTACTTGTGCAGTAGCTTGTAGGGCATTACATTTGGTATCAGAGCCAGATACTTAGCTATGTCTGCCAACGACAACAAGACCGTGCGTCCACCTTCCGACTATGGCACCTTCAGGAACCGTGAAGGAGCATCTTCGGTGATGGAAGTACATTCCTCAACGAGGCCTCCATTCTTCAACGGTACCAATTACGGGTACTGGAAATGCCGGATGGAAACTTTCCTCCGGAGTGCATCTCTATGGAGGACCACGATGAAGGAATACGTCGAGCCCGCCGAAGAAGACTTTGAGAAGTGGACAACCGCGGAGGTCGTCGCGGAGGTAAGCAATGCCAAAGCAATGAACGCCTTGCAATGCGTATTGGAGCCCGAGGACTTCAATAAGATATGCACACGTAAGAGTGCATATCAAATTTGGAACTCTCTCCTCATACTACATGAAGGGACGAGTAGGGTAAGAGACTCTAAACTCGTTGTTGTTAACAAAGATTACGAAATGTTTCATATGCAACAGGGTGAGAAGATGAAGGAGTATTATGCTCGCTTCGTCGACATCATAAACGAGTTGGAGGCTCTCGACAAAACCTACACCCAAAAGGAGAAGTGTTCGAAACTTATCGAAGGACTTCCTTCTTCTTGGGAAAAACGTACCTTCGCCATCGAGGAAGGTAATGATATGAATAAGTACACCGTAGTTCAACTAATGGGTACTTTAATGTCATACGAGGTACGTAAGGATAGCAAGTTAAAATTGCAGGAAAAGATGAAGTCCTACCTAAAGTAAGACGAGCCAAAGAAGAAGGCTATTGCTTTCAAGGCCGCTCCATCCACATCCACATCAACCGATGATGAAGACTCGGAAAACGAGTTGGACTTGGAGTCCATGGCACTCATGGCCAAGAAGTTCAACTGTTTCTTCCGAAAAGGTAACTATAAGAACAAAGCTAAATTTGGTTCTTCTAACGCCTCATCCTCTCCTTTGTGTTTCAAGTGCAATAAGCCAGGACACATGAAAGTGGAGTGTCCTCTAAATAAGCAAAAGGAGAAGTGGAAGGCGCCGAAATTCGATAAGTCCAAGAAGTACAAAAAGGGGTACAAAAAGGGACTTGTCGGAGCAACATTCATTGACTCCGAGGATTCCTCAAGCGGAGAGTCGGATGATGAGAAAGTGGAGCAAGCGCACATGTGCTTCATGACGAGAGAGGAGCATGATCAAGGATCCTCCTCTTCCGATGATAGTGACGACGAAGGCGATGAGGTAACTATGGATGACCTTAGGAATTCTAATTCTCAATTATGGTCTAAATACACTAAATTAGTAAATAGATATACTAAGGTATAAGATGACCTAGCTAGCATTCAAACCTCGCCTAAGACTATCTTCACCAACAATGACACCGTTGTTGAAGAGTTAAGAAATGAGATTGTTAATCTCAAATCTAAACTTGAGCATGTTAGTGTTGAGGATTCGGAAGAACATAGGATAGCGGATTTGACTTCTCAAAACTCAACTTTGAGTATTGAGAATGAAAATCTCAAGTCTCGTGTTTATGTGCTCACATCACAAATATCCACTTTGGGTGCTTCGATGCATTCTCTCACCGAGAAATATGAGTGCACGATAGGCCGAATTAATATATTCAATAAGGGTAAAGACCATTTGGATAACATCCTAAATGATTTACTTCCGGGCAATCACCACATTGGCTTGGGGTATAAGATAGGGAGTTCATCCAAATCGACCACTACTTTTGTTAGGCCTACTTCCGATGCCTCACCGAGTGGGAGCAAACACTCTATTGGTAGTTCATCTACCAATGGTGCTTCCACTTCGCACACACCATCTTTTGGAAAGAAACCCACTTTGGGTGGACCTCCAAAGAAGGGTCATGCCTACATGTACACAAATACCATGCCACGTAGGAACACACGTCCTACTCCACCGGCTCACACATATGATGATTTTTATGCAACACATTCACGGGCACGTGCACACCATGTGAGACACCCTCACGCACGTGTTCCCTCACATACATATGTTCACCCACAACATCATATGAATAATTATCCGCATGCACCATTCCATCATGTTCCTTATGCCTATCCACGACATGCATCACGTAGAAATCAACAACGCATGCATGCACCCAATAGGATGAGGGCTCCCAAGATTTTCACTATTTGGAGCCCGAAGGACACAAGCATGGATGAAAAACAAGTTTATATGAATGCTTATTTTTCGAATGTTGTGCATAGTAGTGATTATGTGGGGAAGTCTAAGTCCAATTGGACTTGGCTTCCAAAGGTCTAATCTTTTGGACCCAATGACCTTGGGTACCATGATACGACATTCCATATCTATATGTACTTAAGAAAAAGGAACGGAGCAACAAATTTAAATTTAGCTCCAAGAGAAATTGGATACTCGATAGCGGGTGTTCAAAACACATGACGGGTGACGCTCAATTGCTCTCCGGAGTGGTTCCCATTGCAAATGGAAACCGCGTCGTATTTGGAGGCAACGAGAGCGGAACCATCATAGGTGTTGGTAAAGTGGGTAATCCTTCTAAACCCATTATATGTGATGTTTACCTTGTTAAAGGATTAAACCACAATCTTATTTCAATAAGTCAACTTTGTGACAAAGGTTACAAAGTTAACTTTGCGAAAGGAATGTGCAATATTTTAAGAAAAGATAATAATGAATTATTGTTTTCCGGCACACGCCATAAGGATATATATATCCTAGATCTTCCAAGATCACATGAACAATGTCTTATTGCTAACACAAGTGAACAACACTTATGGCATCGACGTTTTGGTCATGTGAACTTTGGAACACTTTTTAAGCTTTCCAAGTTAAATTCTATTAGAGGCTTCCCTAAGCTTGTTTTTTTAAAAGAAAAGCTTTTGTGACTCGTGTCAACGAGGCAAGCTTCCAAAATCTTCATTTAAACCTAAGAAAAGCATTTCTTCTAAGCGGCCTCTAGAGCTATTACATCTAGATTTATTTGGGCCAACTAGAGTTGCTTCATTAGGTAATGCTAGATATGGACTTGTCATCGTTGATGACTTTTCTAGGTTTACTTGGGTATTTTCATTGTGTAATAAAAATGAAGCATTTGAAAACTTCACAATTTTTGTCAAGAAAGTACAAAATCTCATTGGAACCACCATTGTCACTATTCGTAGTGATCATGGAGGGGAATTTGAGAATGAGTCTTTTGAGACATTTTGTGATGAAGTTGGTATTACACACACCTTTTCATTCCCTCGTGCACCTCCTCAAAATGGTGTAGTTGAGAGAAAGAATAGGACGCTAGTGGAGTGTGCTCGCACTATGCTTGATGATAGCCAACTTGGCCATCAATTTTGGGCGGAAGCAGTACATACCGCTTGCTATGTGTTTAATAGAATACTTTTGAGGCCCGGCACTAAACAAACTTGTTATGAATTGTTATTTGGTAGGTTGCCTCAAGTTAAACATTTTCGTGTTTTTGGTTCGAAATGTTTTATTAAGAACACGTATGGTTGATTGGACAAATTCGATCCAAGACCCGATGAGGGGATTTTTGTTGGATATTCTTCGCGTAGCAAAGCCTTCCGGATATTCAACAAACGAACCTCGACGATCGAGGAGTTGCTTCATGTGTCATTTAATGAAAGATTTGTTCTAACTAGAATTACTAATGATGATGACTCTATGGATGTCTTATGTGATTCAATTGGTAATTCTAACTCTAATGATTCTATTGATTCTATTAAGACTAACCCGTCTAATGAAGTTGTTGAGAATGTTCCTAGTGACCAAGGTATTCCCAAACGGCTTCATACCGTTCGTGACCATCCTCATGAGCAAGTCATTGGCAATATCCATGATAGTGTCAAGACGAGATCGCAAGTGAACTACTTCGCTCATTGTGCCTTTGCCTCTTCGATAGAGCCAAAGAATGTTAATGAAGCATGCGAAGATAGCGCTTGGATCTTAGCCATGGAGGAGGAACTCATTCAATTCGAGAGGAATGAAGTTTGGGAGCTTGTTCCATTGCCATCGAAGAACCACACCCTCATAGGGACAAAGTGGATATTCAAGAACAAAACCGACGAAAACCAAGTCGTCGTCCGGAACAAAGCTCGGTTAGTTGCTCAAGGCTACCGTCAAGAGGAAGGTATTGATTTCGAAGAATCCTTCGCTCCGGTAGCTAGATTAGAATCAATTAGATTGTTATTGTCTTTTGCATGCCATAAAAATTTCAAATTATTTCAAATGGATGTTAAAAGTGCATTTTTAAACGGAGATGTTGTTGAGGAAGTTTACGTTTCTCAACCTCCGGGCTTCGTAAATGAAAAATTTCCAAATCATGTTTTTAAACTAAAGAAAGCTCTTTACGGTTTGAGACAAGCTCCTCGAGCTTGGTATGATCGCCTAAAGAATTTTCTTTTGGCTTTGAATTTTAAAATGGGCGAAGCCGATTCAACACTTTTTGTTAAGCATTCGAATAATGATATAATTTTAGTTCAAATTTATGTTGATGATATCATTTTCGGTGCTACTAACTTTGCTCTTTGCGAAGAGTTTTCTAATGTGATGAAGGAACAATTTGAGATGAGCCACATGGGTGAGCTCAAGTATTTCTTAGGTCTCCAAATTTGCCAAATGGACGATGCAATCTTCATCCACCAAACGAAGTATACGGTGGAGTTGCTAAAGCGATTTGGAATGGAGAATGCCTCCGGGAAAAAGACTCCAATGAGCACGACTACGCATCTTGATAAAGATACGGGCGGAAAAGATGTAGACATACGTCTATATCGAGGTATGATAGGTAGTTTACTTTATCTTACCGCTAGTAGGCCCGATATCATGTTTGCCGTTTGTATTTGTGCTCGCTATCAGTCTCAACCTAAGGATTCTCACTTAGTAGCGGTAAAACGTATTTTTCGCTATCTAAGTTACACTTTAGATTTTGGATTACTTTATCCGAAATCTAGCACATATTAGTTAGTCTCGTATAGTGACGCTTATTATGCGGGATGCAAATCTGACAGGAAGAGTACTAGTGGCACTTGCCATTTTATAGGAAATTCCCTTGTCTCTTGATTTTTCAAGAAGCAAAATTCGGTATCACTTTCGACCACCGAGGCGGAATATATTACCGCCGGTGCTGCATGTGCCCAGGTTTTTTGGATGAGACACACACTAAAGGATTTTGGTATTCATTGTGATACTAGCCCTATCATGGTGGATAACCAAAGTGCTATTTGTCTTTCAAAGAATCCGGTGCACCATTCCCGATCTAAACACATAGATGTCCGACACCACTTTTTAGATGATCATGTTGCTAAAAAGGACATCATTTTAGTGTACGTTGAAACCCAAAAGCAAATCGCCGATATTTTCACGAAACCCCTAAAGGAGGACTCCTTTGTGCGGTTACGTCGAGAATTGGGGATTATGGGTGAATCCGAGATATAGGCTTCATGTTTAATTCAATAATCTTGCATGCTATTATATTTCGCAATATTTCGTTCATGCTAGACTTATTGGATTTTTCGGGATTTTATGTGATATTTTGAATTTTTGCTCGAATTCATATTTGAATGGTGTATTTGAGATTTCGATGTTTAATGGGGTAGTTTAGATGATATTTGAGAGGATTACGATGTATCGTCCAAGTGTATCGAGGAGAGAACTTAATTGTCAATATTTGGACTCATCTAGTCGGTCTCAGTTCATCAACCAACCGACTAGATTCACATCTAGTCGGTCAGCTAATGAACTTAGACCGACTAGCTCTATCTCTAAACTTTTGGACTCATTTAGTCGGTATCAGTTCAATCACCAACCGACTAGATTCGTATCTAGTCGGTTAGTAAAAGAACTCAGACCGACTAATTTAAGCTATTAGGATTTCCTCTCCAGCTTAACTCCTTTAGTCGGTTCAAGTTTACTTACCGACCGACTAGATTTAGATCTAGTCGGTCAGTATTTGAACGTAGACCGACTAATTCTCATTCATGGAATCTTCGACTTGTCTCTGTTTCACTTTTAGTCAGTTCAAGCTCGTTAACCGACCGACTAGATCGTTATCTAGTCGGTCAGCGTTTGAACTTAGACCGACTAAGTGCTCAGGGGCAGTCACGTCATTTCGTGATTTCGACCGACTTAAGTTCAATCTAATCGATTCTTCTTTCATTTTAGTCGGTTGCTCCATCTCCTCCAGCTCGAAAAACCCCCAACCCCGCTCGAGTCTCTTCATCTTCCGATCAACTCCGGCCATCTTCCGATCATCCGCCGCCGTCGATCACTCCTCCTAGGTATATCTCCTCCTCCTAGGTCTCGATTCCTATTCTAGGGTTTGATCTACGTCGATTTCATCTCCTAGGGCTTGTTGATTTCGCATCTAGGGTTTGATCATTTCGATTTTTTTTTCAGCTCTAGGGTTTGTGTTGCTTCGTTTGTTTGTACTCGTTGTGCCACGATAATGGCAAAAACGAGGATTCCTATCACTTCCTCTGGGGCATCCCCCATGACCGTAGGGCCTTCTAACCCTAGAAATCCGTCTAAACCCAAACGCCGTGCTAAATCAACCCAAGCTTCTCCGTCTTCGCCTCCTCTGAAGAAGCAGAGGACGGCGACCGTCAAACCCGATAAACATTCTAAGTCTAGAAAGCCTATAATCCATACCCCCTCCACTCCTCCTGATTCCGACACTGAGTTTAGACCCGAGGATGAGTCTGGCCATAGGGAACCCACTCCTCCACCTCGCCCTAGGACTCGACAGCCTAAGGGAAAGGCCCCAATGCCAGCTGGTGGTGTTGACATATCGTTGTGTCGCGATGACCCTATGTGTCTAGCGGCCTACAACCGTATTGAGCACTGCCCGATGCTATTGGAGCACTATGTTCAGTTTTCCAACTTCCTTGGCTTAGCTGATCTCCTATCCTATAGTGGTCTCCTAGACTACCTTCGCTTCGACCCTAAGGCGAACCCTCGACCCTATCCTCGCCTGGTCAAACTATTCTATGCAAATCATGTCCGGGGCCACTATGATGAGAGCCACTCCATCGAGACTACTGTCTTGGGGACTCCTATAGTCCTCACGGCAGAAATCTTGGGGGAGTTGCTTGGTTGTTCGTCGTCTGGTCTCCTCCCGTCAGACATTTCTGTTGATGATATCTCCTCTTTGGATCAGTCTGTTCTAGCTGATATCTTCCATGTGATCCCTCCAGCTTTCATTGGTGTTCCATCTAAATCATTTAAGCCAAATGCATGGGTCCTCAATCTCATTCTGAAGTCGTGCTTGCTTCCCAAGTACGGCTCATCTTCTCTGCCATCCCAGCTGTTCCTAAAGTTGATTTACGCTCTATTCTTGGGTTGCGAGATTAATTGGGCTCGCGTTATACTCGATAAGATGGACTCTTTCGAGTGTATTCGCAAGACCACTAAATCTACGCATATCCCTTATCCTTGTCTGTTGACTTTGGTGTTCCGTCATTTTTGCGTGCCTTTGCCTCCTAACGATGAGCATCCCCTTGGTCCTCCACTGAACGCGACGGCCGTAAAGAAATCTCTTGCGGCACTCCGTCACGTGCAGCGGACGACTCCTTCAGCTTCTCAGGGCACTTCTTCTGCAGCTGCTGCTTCCACACCTCCAACCACTCTTGAGAGTCTCGCTCGTGACGTTCGTCGTCTCGAGTCTCGGTACGCTCGTTCCGAGGAGATTCTGTGTCGCATGGCTCGTGTCATTGGTGTTGAGGTCCCTCCTCCTGTTTCTGAGGATGAGGAGATGGACGATGAGGATATCGATGATCTCCTTGATTCTCCTGCTCGTGGCGCTGAGGCCACTCCTGCTGCTGGTACCACATCTGTTGCTGGGGCTGCCACTTCTTCAGGTCCTCCAGAGTCTACTGTTGCTCCAGTGACGTCTGCTTCTGTTGACGTGCCTGCTGATACTCCTACCGTTGAGCCAGTCGTCGATGTCTCCACTCCTGCCCCGACGATCCCTTCAGTTCACACACCACTCCTTGCAGCAGAGCCTGAGTCCACTCCCAAGACTGGACCCACGGAGACTGCTGATCCTGCCACTTCCTCATGATCGTCAGTTTCGAGGACTCTCCTGTGATCATTGGATGATACATCTTTTTGAGAGTGTTTTGGGTTAGGATGGAGTTTTGGCGGTGTTTTGATGTATTTTGGATTTTGGATGTCGGTGTACTTGTTGTACTATCATTTTGTTGGATGTTTGATGATGGTGTTTCGATGATTATGTTGTATCTTTTTGATGTTGATATAGATGTTGCACTTTATATGATGTAGTCGATGTATTTGTGCATGTACTCATGATATTCTAATATATATACATCGATGTTCTCTTTTACTTCGTCGTGCACATTTAATATTCATTCAATGTCTATGATATGTGATATCGTCTCTCGACGATTATTAACTTGGTTAAATAGAATTAATCCTATGATTGCATAGAATTGTTTTCCATGCATAAATTTAACCAAGAATATTGAGTATTGAAGAGTACGTTTCTTTATTCAATAAGTGAATTTATATTTGGTATTTTGATGATTTTAATTTTCTTTTTTCGAAAATGGACAATTTGACACACTTTGATTCGTTTTCATAATTTTACTTGGTGTCAATTTGGTCCATCGTCATATTCTATGACTCCCGATGTTGGATTTTCTTTATCCATGTTGTTTTCGTTGTATGCCCCCCATTTTTGGGATAATGACAAAGGGGGAGAGATAATGATAATGATTGGGGCAAATGAAAATTTAACTCAATTTCCAAGAATCTAATTTGATATGTTAGATTCAGGGGGAGTTAAGATATTTACAAGGATTTTCAAATCCGATATTTCAAAATTCGATTCTCATTATATATCTTACTCGTCTGATTGATGCAATTTATATATATTCAATGGAATTAACGTGTCATCAATGCAGGGGGAGTAAGTATTTTACATTTGAATCATTATTTTTGATTATTATTTATGTTAGTTTGTCATCACCAAAAAGGGGGAGAATGTTGAGTATTGGACTCCCCGGATTTGGTTTTGGATGATGAGCAAACATAAATAATTCATGAACTAACAATTTGTGAGCGCAGTTATGGAGATCGTCACCAAATTCACGAGAACACTCAAAGCGACATCTCAAGACTTCTCAAAGCTCGTATTCAATGCCTAAAGCTTCGTTGAAGCTTTTGGACCATTTTGAAAGTCATGAAGATTTGATTGAAGCTCTCGAAGACCGTTCTTTAAGGTTTAATTTATAGTCTTTTAGTTTTGATCTATAGAATGTTAACCCTTGAGTATATCTTACATTTATATCTTCATAACGCTCATATTTTAGCTCTAGGATCTTAGTAGAAGTCCATTCTAACTTCCTTGAAGCATCGCGCTTCGATTCGGACTTTATTGTGCATGTTAGTTGGTTCAAGAAGAAGAACTGACCGACTAGATGGTGATCTAGTCGGTCGGCAAAGCTTCTTGGACCGACTAGTTTCAGTTAATCTTTTCTTGCACAGTACTGTTTACTGTTAGTCGTTCTACGTTGACTCACCAACCGACTAGTTTGTAAACTAGTCGGTCAGTGATGCTTCTTTGACCGACTAATTAAGCTTTACTATACATGTCAATTTTTCTCCTAAGCTACTGTTTATCGTTAGTCGGTCTAAGAACATTTGGCGACCGACTAGTTGATGATCTAGTCGGCCAACATTTGTTCTTGGACCGACTAAATCAATTTGTATACAGACTAATAGTTTTTGACTCTTAGTCGGTCTAAGTTCACTGAACGACCGACTAGTTGTGAAACTAGTCGGTCAGACAGTCTTCTTGGACCGACTAGATTTCTAGGTCTAAAATTCATTCTCTTCACTGTTCATCACTTAGTCGGTCCATGTTGATTGACCGACCGACTAGTTGATGAACTAGTCGGTCAGTGGTTGTTCTTTGACCGACTAACTGCTTCAGATTTCTATCCGTTGGGATTTGACCTAACTCGTTTTCATGGGACCCTATAAATACGAAGCTAGGTCATTTCTCTCCCAAGAAGAGCTGCCATTAAGAGATTCATTGAGATTGAAAGAGTTAGAGATTCTCACTCATTTCCAAAGCTCTTTCCCTCACAAGAAATCCATTCTCTCACTTTCTAGATCTAGAATCCATCTTGAGAGAAGTTTGTTCTTGGTGAGCCATTCAAGCTCTAGCTTGATTCAAGTCTCCAAATCACTCCTAGGCACCCATTGCTGCTCATTTCAGTGGTGCTAGGTCTTGGTGACTTTCTCTTCATCAAATCCCTCCTTGCACCTATTTGGTAAGAATACTCAAGGTATAGGGTTTGTGGTAAGTTGTTGTTTATTTCATTATAAACTCATTTATTGCTATTGATTCTCTCGGTTGTGAGAGAAGGTTGTGATCCCGGGTTGTGGGATTCACTATGGCCATTGCTTGTATGATTTGATCTTGTGAAGGTTTTTCACAAGATATCATAGTGGAAATCTTGGGTTAGGGTTTCTAACCTAAGTATCCGGAGGGGATCCGGGTGGTTGGGACGTAGGATCACCAGGAACAAGTCGGGGAGACTTGGGTGGATCCGAACCCAGTAATATCAATTGTTAGCATTGTTAATTTTGTTGTTGTCATCAATTTAAGCTTCCGTAAATTGATTTGGTAGTTGTTTGCACGATAATTAGGAATTATACTCCTCGTTATTTTTAAAGTACTATTCACCCCCCCCCCCTCTAGTACTTGTGCAGTAGCTTGTAGGGCATTACAGAACTACGTGATTCAAGTCGGAGAATATAATATGTGACCATCGAGTTCATCTCTTGCCTGGGTGCACTTACCCAGACGAACGTTGGTACACAGGCAGCGATACATGTATTCTGCCGAAACTCAGGCAGCGGGCCGGGATGCCGAAACAAAGGCAGCGGGCCGAGAAGATGAACTCCAATCACTCCCACACTCTCTCAAACTATGAGTTATCCCAAAACCCCAGTGAAGTGTCAAACGTTATACGGGATGTTCCATACAATGTAACACATGATGCTAGTCAAACCAAGACCACTGGTTGACTTTCTTATTGAAAACCAGAAAGGTAGGAACTCATTTCAAAGCAGAATGTGTCAAAGCACAGTGGATACTAAGAAATTAGAAGATAAAGATAAGTCCAACATTCGGGTGTCAATTCCATGCTTTGAGCATATGGTGGTTTCGTTAGCACACAATTTACCCAAGTTGATGGTTGTGTGTTACAACCACCAAAGTTGAAAGTTGAAAAAGTAATCTGTTTTGGTTGATTACTTTCATATTAGGTTAGGTCACTAGTTTTGGTTCAAGTCAAAATAGCCGTTCTGAGACTATTAGTGGTGTCCTAAGTTCGTACGAGTACACTTAACTAGTTTTCTAAATCTAAAATTAATCGTGACTTACTGATTTCGAGGTTGTCGTAAAGAGCCGGGACTAGGTCTAGGGCTTCCATAGAAGTTGGTGCACAAGAATTGGTACCTGCAAACACAAGAATAATTGTTTAAAGAACACGACATTTCCTATATATATAACTTAATCGTTTTGATTTTATAAATGATCGAAACGGTGTCGAAAAGTATTCTAAATTTTTATATAGGCTACATATGGGGGAAATAATTTTACTGAAGGAGGATAATTTTTTTGAAGATTCTGGCAATTTTTATAATTTTTAAAATCTCTAAATGGGTTTAAAAACTAATTTTAATTAGTTATCGTATTTATTCAGTAATTTATTCTGGATGAGATACTTATCAGAAAGTTTCTAGTGAGCTGTCAAAATGACCGTCTCGAAGAGTACTACAACATATAATTTTTCAACATATCAGTTTTCGTGAAAATCACAAGTTATGGATTTTTAAAAGAAAACTACGTACTTAAGTTTTAGGCTTAAAAATTTATTCTGGAAAAACTACTCGTCTGATTGAGATGAAACCAGCACCATTGGATCCAGCTGATTTTCTGAAGCTGGCGTTGCATTTTTTCGACCCTTGTATTATTTACTATAATTTTTTACATTGAAAAACCATATAATATAATTATTTATACTTGTATACGCGTATATATACGAATATGTTTCTAAAAAAATACGTTATTAAAACTACTTCTCACCCTTCCTCGTTCACATTCGCTGCGGGGGGGTTCGTGCGTTCACCGACGTCAGACGTCGGCGGGGCTCGGGGCGACGGCGAGGCGGCGGCAACGTCAGCAGCAGGAGACGACGGCGAGCGGAGGGTGGTGCTCTCGAGGGCGGAGGCCACTGCATGCTATGGAGCTCGGGAGTGAAGTGGCAGCATGGTGTGCG
Source organism: Scilla litardierei (assembly GCA_030789695.1). Classification (NCBI taxonomy): domain Eukaryota; kingdom Viridiplantae; phylum Streptophyta; class Magnoliopsida; order Asparagales; family Asparagaceae; genus Scilla; species Scilla litardierei. Next base: position 197,340,513 of record CM061142.1, read on the forward strand.
GGCGGCGACAGTCGGAGGAGATGGCGGCGGCGCACTCGGAGGCTGTTGGGTCAGAGGGAGGCTCCGGTGGCAATCGGAGCTTCCTCGAGCGGCAGAGCGAGCTCATCGGAGCGGGGAGAGGGGGGTTGACACCGTGAGAGAGGGAGAGGGGTGCGGGGTTGCTTCCGGGGGGTGGCGGCGGATGCGGTGGTGAAGGCGAAGAGGAATGGCGGCGGGCGGCGGTCGACCACCGGAGGGAGATAGTGAGAGGGGAGAGGGAGAGTCGAGCGCTGGGTGGGGTTTTGAATGAGGGAAATAGAGAGAGATTGAAATGAGGGGGGGAGATATATATTATGTGCGGGTTAATTTGGAGCCTGATAGGGTTTGTTATATAGGTTTAAGAAAAGATTTGTTAATTACACCTAGTTATTAGGGTAAACAATAATATTAAAGGGGGTAGGTGAGATCCTAAAATTTAGGATCTCACCAGCTAAGGGAGGTGGGTTAAAAGGGTGGTTGGGGGATTAGGGTAGAAGTAATTAGGTAAAAAGTTAGTTAGTAATAGTGAAAAGGTCATTAGTGAATGTAATTTGTGAAAACGGAGGAATACAACCCCGTTTAGCATACGACTCCAAAAAATTACGAAAACATAGACATGTGATCGTATTGTCGCGAGGATCGCGAATACGAGATCCATTTTGGAGTTTAAGCTTCGGAAATACTAGTTTTAGGCAAAAACATCTAGGAAGCGGGTTTGCGGGTTATAGGTCGACTTGATATCAGAAAATTACGAAATTAATATGGGAAGCCCTAAATGATCATAGAATGATACTGTAGAAGTTTGAAAAATATTTTGATGATGTTTGTATAGAAAATTAATTCATACAGCTAAATCAGTAATATTTGATAATGAATTATTATCAAAATTGTTTAGAGGTATTTGATGAAACTCGAACTTACTGAAATACACCTTAACTATTTTGATGTTTCAAAATATTTTTATAAAGAATTTTGGAATCATTTTTTGATATAAAACTCTTGACTAATCATTTATAAAATACTATTAAAATGTGAAAATACGTTAAATATGTAAATGAAAGTGTTGACAAATACGGGCCGTTACAGACCGGCCAATAGGGAACACTGACGAGCTTTATTACAAAAGGAGAGAACAATTCAAATCTTCTATTCGTCTAACGAAGAAGAAATACACAAGATTGTTGGATATTTCTTCCAATTTCAAAGAGAAAATAGTCCTACATTGGATGGGAGATAACCCTTTGATGGGTATATAAGAGTCTTCTTATTATTGGGCTATTGGACTTGTTAATGGGCTAGGACTTGGGGGTAGCTCGCGTGCGCATGAGCCCAAGCAAGGGGTCGAGCCCAAATCGGGTTGAGCCAAATGGAAAATCTGGGCGACGGATCCGGAAAACCTTATCGTGTGTGCGCTGGCATCGCGCCTGCGCAGGGGGGGTTCACGAGTGCGCGCGCGGAGTGCCCGAGTTTTGCGTTAAATTTTTGGCCCGCTTGTTTGGCAGAATTTGAAAGGCCCATTACGGTTTTAATTTTCCTCAACAGCCATATTTCTTTTTATTGCGCTGTTTAATGGCCCAACAGCTATTTTCTCATTTAATTTCGCAACATCTATAATCTCATTTAATGGCAGAATTAAATCTTTTCATAATTACGGAATTCCAACAGTTTTTTCTTTTGCCCTATATATACCCTAGTCTGTCAAGGGTTTTGGGACACTGCGAAAAAAACGTTCTTCCACTCTAAAATTCATTGTTGTTGTTGTGCCTTCGTTCCTACGTTTGTGCCTCTGTTCTGTTCGCCTCTGCTTCCACAAACGTGAACAGTCCTCTCTTGCTACAGCTTCATTGTTACTGCAGACTGCATCTTCCCCCTTGCTCTTCCTCTTCGTTCGAGATCAAAGACCAGTTGCTGCTCGCTGGAGCCTTGTATTGTGAGTGCACACTTACAAGGCCGTTGCCGTTGAATCCTGGAGGGTAGCCGCTTGACATGCCTTGCACCGAGTCCATACTCTGAGGGGCGGAAATCTACTCTTAAGGACAGTGCCTAGCACGCCTCGGCAAACCGATAAGTCCTTTCTTCATCTGAAATTTATAGCATCATCCTATTAAATATGCAATTTTATACAAAAATCTTACGAGTAGATCATGGATGCTGCTATTGTGACTACCAAACATCTGCCTAATCTGTCTAAAATCGAGCTTTTTTCCGGTTCATTCTTTAAGCGTTGGCAAGAAAAAGTTTTTAGTACACTTGATGTCACTGGCTTTGCCTTCGCTCTCACAGATCCTAAACCAACAGATGAAAAAGACATTCCTGCCTGGGACCGTGCTAATAAAATATGTAGACATACCATCCTTCATACCTTGTCCAATGAACTGTTTGATGTCTACTGTCCTACTAAAATTGCTTCTGATATTTGGTCTAATCTCAACAAGAAATATATCCTAGAAGATGCTGGTACTCAAAAATTTGCTATAGGTAACTTCCTTCATTTTTCTATGTCTGAAGATAAAACTGTCTCCTCCCAAATTCATGACTTCCATGTTCTCATAGAAGATCTTAAAAATGAAAATATCACTCTCCCTGAACCTTCTGTTGCTGGCTCTCTTATTGAAAAACTTCCCGAATCTTGGAAAGATTATAAAAACAGTCTCAAACACAAACGAAAACAAATGTCCCTTGAAGATGTTATCATCCATATTAGGATTGAAGAAAAGAATAGGGAAAGAGAGAAAACCAACTCTGCTAAAGAAATTGTTTCTAAAGTCAATCTTATTGAAGCTAATTCTTCCTTTCATCCTTCTCATCCTACGAAACCTTTCAAAAAATTTAGACCCAACCACAAACCAACTCAGAGATTTCAAAAGGGCCAAAACCATACTACTTTCAAGAAGAAAGGGGACTGTTTTATTTGCAAGAAACCTGGACACCATGCAGCTCAATGTCACTTCCGGAAAGATACTCCTAAACCAAGTGCAAACTTGGTAGAAGGAGATATAATTGCTGCGGTGATCTCAGAGGTTAACATGGTGGCACATGCTAAGGACTGGGTAATTGACTCCGGGGAAACCCGGCATATCTGCGCTGATAGAGGAGCTTTTACCTCCTATGTTCCTATCAGCTCTGGCAAGGAAAATGTGTACATGGGGGATTCAAGACCCTCACCCGTAATCGGGAAAGGGAAGGTTCTTCTCAAATTAACCTCAGGAAAAACCCTTTCTCTTAGTGAAGTGCTCCATGTCCCAGATATCCGTTGGAATCTGGTTTATGTCTCTCTTCTGGGAAAAGTGGGGGTTAAGGTTACTTTTGAGTCTGATAAAATTGTAATGACCAAGAATGGTCAGTTTGTGGGAATGGGATATTATAACCAGGGTCTTTTCATTCTGAATGTACTTGATGTCATGAATAATAATGCATCCTCTTCTTCTGCTTACTTGATTGACTCTTTTGATATCTGGCACCATAGACTAGGACATGTCAATTATTCATATATTAAGAAAATGAAAGAAATTGGATTGTTGAATGCCTCATCTTCCTCTAATGACAAATGTGAAATTTGTGTTGAATCAAAAGCCACTAAGAAAACATGTAGGTCTGTACACAGAGAAAGTGAACTACTTGCTTTAATTCATAGTGACCTTGGAGATTTGAAAAGCAATATAACTAGAGGTGGTAAGAAATTCTATATCACTTTTGTAGATGACTTCTCTAGATACACTAAAGTATATTTGCTTAGATCTAAGGATGAAGCTTTTGATATGTTTTTGAAGTATAAGACTAAAGTAGAGAATCAACTTAATAAGAAGATAAAAAGGGTTAGATCAGATAGAGGAGGGGAGTTTACATATTTTAATGAGTATTGTGAAGAACATGGGATTATTCATGAGACCACACCTCCTTATTCACCTGAATCAAATGGCATAGTAGAAAGGAAAAATAGGACCTTAAAAGAGATGATGAATACTTTGCTAATTAGTTCAGGTGCACCTCTTAACCTTTGGGGAGAAGCTATTCTCTCTGCTTGTCATATTCAGAATAGAATTCCCTATAAGAAATTAGGTAAGACTCCTTATGAACTTTGGGTAGGTCATTCTCCAAACCTTAGTTACCTCAAAGTGTGGGGGTGCTTAGCTAAAGTTCTTTTACCTGAACCTAAGAAGAGGAAATTAGGTCCTAAAACCTTTGATTGCATGTTTATTGGATATGCTCAAAATAGTGCTTCATATAGTTTCCTAGTTGTTAAAAGTGAGCAAAACATCATGGAGCCTAACACTATTGTTGAAACCAAGAATGCTGATTTCTTTGAGCACATATTTTCAATGAAAATGGATAATGTTAGGCTGACTTCTGCACCTCATTCATCGCACACTTCTGATGTTCTTTCACATGATAATGATGATGAGATAGAAGTAAGAAGGAGTAAAAGAGTTAGGAGGGAGACTAATCTAGGTGATGGCTTTTTTACCTTTCTTATTGATGATGATCCTCTTACATACCATGAAGCCATCACATCTCCTGATGCCACTTTTTGGAAAGAAGCAATAAACAGTGAATTAGAATCCATTATGTCAAATCACACTTGGGAACTTGTTACCTTGCCCCAGGAGCTAAAACTATTGGTTGCAAGTGGATATTTAAAAGGAAGCTAAAACCTGATGGTTCTATTGACAAGTTCAAAGCTAGATTAGTTGCTAAAGGTTTCAACCAAAAGAAAGACATTGATTACTTTGACACTTTTGCCCCTGTCACTAGGATAGCTTCTATCCGTGTCTTGGTTGCCTTAGCTTCTATACATAGTCTTGTTATCCATCAATGGATGTAAAGACTGCTTTTTTGAATGGAGATTTGGAAGAAGAGATTTATATGGAACAACCTGAAGGTTGTATCACTCCTGGAAATGAACATAAAGTATGCAAACTTGTTAAATCTCTTTATGGTTTAAAACAAGCTACAAAACAATGGCATGATAAATTTGATTCTGTCTTTCTTTCAAATGGTTATCATATAAATGATGCTGATAAATGTATTTACACAAGTTTGATAATGGTGTTGGTGTTATTATTTGTTTATATGTTGATGACATGCTTATTCTCGGCACCAACCTAGATGTAGTAAATGCAACTAAGTCATTCTTGTCTTCTAAATTTGATATGAAAGACATGGGTGAAGCTGATGTGATCTTAGGTATTAAGTTAACTAAGACACCTAGTGGGATTATGCTTTCTCAAGAACATTATGTTATTAAAATGCTTGAAAAGTTTGGATATCATGATCAAAAACCTGTAGCTACTCCATATGATGCTAGTTTACATTTAGCTAAAAATTTTGGTGAATCTGTTTCACAAATTAAATATGCTCAGATCATTGGTAGCTTAATGTATTTGATGAATTGTACTCGCCCTGATATTGCATATGCTATTAGTAGATTGAGTCGTTACACTCAAAATCCTAATAGTGATCATTGGAATGCTTTGTCAAGAGTTATGAGATACTTGAAAGGAACTCTTGAATATGGATTATATTTTAGTGGTGATCCATCAATTTTAGAAGGTTTTACTGATGCAAACTGGATCTCTGATTCAGATGAGCTTAAATCCACAAGTGGCTATGTTTTTACACTTGGTGGAGGTGCAGTGTCTTGGAAATCTTCCAAGCAAACTTGTATTGCTCGGTCTACTATGGAATCCGAGTTTATTGCCTTAGAGAAGGAATGTAGTGAAGCCGAGTGGCTTAAGAACCTTCTTGGTGATCTTCCCATTTGTGAAAAACCGGTACCGTCTGTGTCTATCCATTGTGATAGCCAAGCTGCAATTGCAAAAGCCAAAAATAAAGTTTTTAATGGGAAGAGTAGGCATATACACCTAAGGCACTCTATTGTGAGGCAGCTGCTAGATCATGGGATAGTATCCCTTGATTATGTGAGGTCAGAGATGAATTTGGCAGATCCTCTGACAAAACCAATAAATAGGAAGTTAGTGGAAAGTACATCGATGGGAATGGGACTTATACCTAAAACATAGGTCAAGAGTGATGGTAACCCAACCTATGTGATTGATGATCTCATGAAGTAGGTTCATATGGGTAACAACAAGTCACTTGTTGATCGTGGGGAGCACTATCATTATGTTCATGTCCCTTCCTATGGTGTAGATAGTGCTATCGACGATGAGAGAGGGTGAGCATATGACTCTTAATGGAAACCATAGCCCTTGTTGGGTGGTGTGCATAATCGTCGAGCACACTTGATGGGTCCACCTATATGGGTGTGGAAGTGGGGCCGCTTCCTATGCGAATTTGGGTACATTCTCATGAAAATCCAGGTATGGCGCATGGCCGAAACGTGCCAACCCGAAAGAGCAAGCAACTATTCATTGATGATTCAATATGGGTTGTAAGTCAATATTTTACAATAAAGGGGATTGGTTCATAGAAACTATATGTTTCACCAACTTCTTGTAGAACACACTTCCATTCCCTAAGTAATGGTTCATAGACCGAAAGTCATCATTGCTAATGTATTGAATTGTCGTATTCGATCTCAAAATCTTTCCTTTTCCTCATCTTGGATTCTTTTTCCCTTACCTCTTGAAATTTTGAAATAGTGGGGGATTGTTGGATATTTCTTCCAATTTCAAAGAGAAAATAGTCCCACATTGGATGGGAGATAACCCTTTGATGGGTATATAAGAGTCTTCTTGTTATTGGGCTATTGGACTTGTTAATGGGCTAGGACTTGGGGGTAGCTCGCGTGCGCATGAGCCCAAGCAAGGGGTCGAGCCTAAATCGGGTTGAGCCGAATGGAAAATCTGGGCGACAGATCCGGAAAACCTTAGCGTGTGTGCGCTGGCGTCGTGCCTGCGCAGGGGGGGTTCACGGGTGCGCGCGCGGAGTGCCCGAGTTTTGCGTTAAATTTTTGGCCCGCTTGTTTGGCAGAATTTGAAAGGCCCATTACGGTTTTAATTTTCCCCAACAGCCATATTTCTTTTTATTGCGCTGTTTAATAGCCCAACAACTATTTTCTCATTTAATTTCGCAACATCTATAATCTCATTTAATGGCAGAATTAAATCTTTTTCATAATTGCGGAATTCCAACAGTTTTTTCTTTTGCCCTATATATACCCTAGTCTGTCAAGGGTTTTGGGACACTGCGAAAAAAACGTTCTTCCACTCTAAAATTCATTGCTACTGTTGTGCCTTCATTCCTACTGTTGTGCCTCTGTTCTGTTCGCCTCTACTTCCACAAACGCGAACAGATACTCTCTTGCCGCAGCTTCCTCGTTGCTGCAGACTGCGTCTTCCCCCTTGCTCTTCCTCTTCATTCGAGATTGAAGACCAGTTGCTGCTCGCTGGAGCCTTGTATTATGAGTGCACACTTACAAGGCCGTTGCCGTTGAATCCTGGAGGGTAGCCGCTTGACCTGCCTTGCACCGAGTCCATACTCTGAGGGGCGAAAATCTACTCTTAAGAACAGTGCCTAGCACGCCTCGGCAAACCGATAAGTTCTTTCTTCCTCTGAAATTTATAACATCATCCTATTAAATCTGCAATTTTATACAACAAAGATATCTCCAAAAGCTCACAATACAATCTCTCAAAGTTGGCTCTCACAAATGGCGGCTCTCTCAAAGGTTACAATGTGTTCCACATGAAACCCTAACATCAAACCCCAATATATATAACCCTATGTTACAATAGGTGTTATCATTAGCTAAGAATTCCAATGATTCAGATCCCGACAATTATGGCATCCAATCCAATCACCACTCCTATGCAATCAATGAGCCGCACATTAGTGGGCCCTCTGTCGCTTCCTAGTGGGCCGCATCCCAATGGGCTCCCTTCGACCGAACGACATTCTTCTGTGTCGAACGACCGAAAGGTCGAGCCTCGCGTACAAGCCTTCGACCTATGAGCCTCCATACGACCGTTCGACCAAACACGGACTCTAACCGCTTTACGTCCCAACGACCCAATGCTAAGCGTTCGACCCTCAGACTCGAACTGATGACCGAACGACCAACTGCCGTGTAAAAGCCAAATGCCCAGCATCCTCGAATCTGACTTGTGCAGAGTCAGATAGGTCGAATCCGACCAGTCAAGTTATCTCTGCACAATGTTACCCGTCTGCAGTACGACTGCTTCTCTTGCGCCGAATCGAGCCAACTTCTCCACAAGAATACCCTAGTTAACACGACCCCGTTACATTCTTAAGTAGCATCAGTGATAAGGAAGCTGGAGGGCGGTCCTAAACTTGTAGTTGAGTATCTAATTAGCAACTCATGGTCGCAAAAGCATCGACACAAAAATTCGCCTCACGTAGAACCTGACGAAAGGAGCATAGACGGAATCTTGAAGTCAATTGCTAGATATTCAGAATTGAGCTCAGCAGAGGAGTTATAACTTTTATTCCTCATACTTTTCGTAGAGGAGAATGTGCTAAGTACACGAGAGAGTCTCACATTGTCCTTAAAATATAATTTGCTAATTACTTGCTTAGATCTGATGGAGGATGAAAAAAATTTAAAACTAAAAAGAAGATGATTGGGAAAGCAATAAAAGCTAAGGGTCCACCCTCAAGAATGTTCTGATCCTAATACCCGAGCATACATGTGAACCGTGGGCTAAAATCAAATCAAATTCCGTTGACGGCGCCGTCAGCCACCCCACAAGGAATTGACGTTTTCTATTATATATACAATATTTGTATATATATCCCACTGCCACGCAAGTTCCTCAATCAAACCTTGATTGACTAAAAAAATTGACGAATTGTTTAATTTTGCTTTGTATTACGTTCTGTTTGAGCGTGGAATATAAAAAAAATCCAGGCGTGAGAGTAAGAGAACACCAAACAAGCTCAATGATATGGAGCCGAATGATAATGCCGTGTGTGGGAATAGTAAGAATAGTAGATAACACCAACTTTATTTCCTATGGGAACAAAACAAACGCCGCCATGTTCTGTCTCCGTCGTTTTGTTTTATTTCTCTCTTTTTAAGTATCTTATCTTGTATGTTTTTGAGATCGGACGGAGTCAGGAATTTTCCCTCTGCTGATCAAATATATAAAACTTTCTTATTAAGATCAATCATCAATTCAATTTCAACACTAAAACTTGTCAAGTAAATTATAAATGCTTTAATCCAAATACACTTGCTAAAGGAAAAAAAACAAAATTCAGGTGTATATGTTAAGGTTTAAATGTACACAAAATAATAAAACAAGTAAAGCACACTATTGATTCTTCATCCTTCGACGTTTTATAGAATATAAATCATCTATTATTGAATCTGAATCTATATCTTTAACGAGCTCCCGTTCAATGTAAACCATCATAAAAGCTGCTAAAAACTCTTCTTCCATCTTGTTAGGAAGAGAAATTTAAACATGTGTGTCAAAATAAGACGAAACAGTTTGTCAATCAAATGATAGTTGTTGCGGGGTAGAACTCGCGTACAACGAAATTGTATTAGGGGGAACCAAGGGCACGGTGGTTATGTTAAGGAAGGGATTATGGTAGGCTATTTGACAGGTGATTAGAGGGGTGATGCAGCTAAGCTTGTCGTTGGAGCAGACCACGGAATGAATCCAACAGGATGCAGAGAAGGGGCCGAACTGCCCAGGTTGAGGGCGAGCACGACTGGTGATGACGAGCTAACCTGCGAAAGGAGAAACTCGTCAGGAAGGCTGGGTTGGGGTCCAACCCTTAGCCTCTCCGATGCCTAAGTCAGTAATAGGACTTAAAGCGGGGGCTAGGCACGCAGGTCGGACTGAGGGTGAGTTGACCGTACGTGACGAGCTATGAGTAGAAGAACAAAGATGTGGATGACATTTGCTCTTGCCTCTTGTGTGTGTATAAGGAGATTGAGAGTGAATTTCCTCTCCCCTTCACCGTAAGAAGTGAGGGGGTATTTATACCTGAAGGGAGGCGGTTCGGTAGGGCTGACGTGGCATGCTGACCCGATGTGCTGAGCTGGCCCTACTGTCAGCGGAAGCTTCGGACGAGGATGTCAGGAACAGGAGTGCCTGCCACGCTTTTGTCAGATGGTGCAGCGGTTTGGGGTGATTTTGTCAAGGTGTCAGGGTGTCAGGGCCGAAAGCATTAAGTGTCAGGGTGTCAGGGCCGAAAGCATTAAGTGTCAGGGGGCACATCGGCCAGGGGGTGCTTTGTCAGATGGTCGGGCGGCGATAGTATCAGTAGCATCCTTGTACTAGATTGTTTGTCATGTCCAATGTGCCAAAGATCAGTCACGTAGCTCGTCACCGTAGCTCGGCCCCCTTAGCTGTGGCCCTCTATCGTTCGGGTGTGGAGCGCCCTGACGCTGGGTCGACCGTCCTTCCAGAGGGAGGGACGAGCCGGCGGGGTATCTAGGCGGTCTGGGATGGAAGGTCGGACTATCACGATCTTTAGGTCGTAACAATTGCCCTCATCATCCGGGCTCGAGTTGGAAGCCCGGCTCGACGCGGATGACGTATCACCTTCCCTCCTGGGAATAGCACGTTAGGTCTACCTACCCCGGAGTCTTTACTTGAGGGGGAACGAGCGCGTAGCTCGGCCCATGCCCTTCTCTGGTTTGGGTGGCAGGGACAGATCCTGCCCCGGAGTCTTCGTAGGGGGGGGGGGGGGAGTCGTAGCTCGGCCGTGCCCTTTTTCGCCAGTTTGGGAGGCGAAGAGTTTTAGGCTTGCCTCGGAGATCTTCAAGATCGCGGGTACAGAGCGGCCGAAGCTTCCCCTGCATTTTGCCCCTCCAGTTTGGTTGGCGAGCTGACGAGCTGCCCTGGAGGTCTGCAAGATAGCGGGTACAGAGTGGCCAAAGCCTCCCCCACATTTTGCGCCTCCAGTTTGGGTGGCGAGCTGACGAGCTGCCCTGAAGGTCTGTAAGATAGCGGGTACAGAGTGGCCCAAGCCTCCCCCGCATTTTGCCCCTCCAGTTTGGATGGTGAGCTGACGAGCTGCCCTGGAGGTCTTCGAGATCGCGGGTACATAGTGGCCAAAGCCTCCCCCGCATTTTGCCCCTCCAGTTTGGTTGGTGAGCTGACGAGCTGCCCTGGAGGTCTGCAAGATAGCGGGTACAGAGTGGCCCAACCCTCTCCCGCATTTTGCCCCTCCAGTTTGGATGGCGAGCTGACGAGCTGCCATGGAGGTCTTCGAGATCACGGGTACATAGTGGCCAAAGCTTCCCTCGCATTTTGCCCCTCCAGTTTGGGTGGTGAGCTGACGAGCTGCCCTGGAGGTCTGCAAGACAGCGGGTACAGAGTGGCCAATGCCTCCCCCTCATTTTGCCACTCCAGTTTGGATGGCGAGCTGACGAGCTGCCCTGGAGGTCTTCGAGATCGCGGGTACATAGTGGCCAAAGCCTCCCCCGTGTTTTGCCCCTCCAGTTTGGGTGGCGAGCTGACGAGCTGCCCTGGAGGTCTGTAAGATAGCGGGTACAGAGTGGCCCAAGCCTCCCCCGCATTTTGCCCCTCCAGTTTGGATGGCGAGCTGACGAGCTGCCCTGGAGGTCTTCGAGATCGCGGGTACATAGTGGCCAAAGCCTCCCCCGTGTTTTGCCCCTCCAGTTTGGTTGGCGAGCTGACGAGCTGCCCTGGAGGTCTGTAAGATAGCGGGTACAGAGTGGCCCAAGCCTCCCCCGCATTTTGCCCCTCCAGTTTGGATGGCGAGCTGACAAGCTGCCCTGGAGGTCTATAAGATAGCGGGTACAGAGTGGCCCAAGCCTCCCCCGCATTTTGCCCCTCCAGTTTGGATGGCGAGCTGACGAGCTGCCCTAGAGGTCTTCGAGATCGCGGGTACATAGTGGCCGAAGCTTCCCCCGCATTTTGCCCCTCCAGTTTGGGTGGCGAGCTGACGAGCTGCCCTGGAAGTCTGTAAGATAGCGGGTACAGAGTGGCCCAAGCCTCCCCCGCATTTTGCCCCTCCAGTTTGGATGGCGAGCTGACGAGCTGCCCTGGAGGTCTTCGAGATCGCGGGTACATAGTGGCCAAAGCCTCCCCCGCGTTTTGCCCCTCCAGTTTGGTTGGCGAGCTGACGAGCAGCCATGGAGGTCTGCAAGATAGCGGGTACAGAGTGGCCCAAGCCTCTCCCGCATTTTGCCCCTCCAGTTTGGATGGCGAGCTGACGAGCTGCCCTGGAGGTCTTCGAGATCGTGGGTACATAGTGGCCAAAGCTTCCCCCGCAATTTGCCCCTCCAGTTTGGGTGGTGAGCTGACGAGCTGCCCTGGAGGTCTGTAAGATAGCGGGTACAGAGTGGCCAAAGCCTCCCCCGCATTTTACCCCTCCAGTTTGGATGGCGAGCTGACGAGCTGCCCTGGAGGTCTTCGAGATCACGGGTACATAGTGGCCAAAGCCTCCCCCGCGTTTTTCCCCTCTAGTTTGGGTGGCGAGCTGACGAGCTGACCTGGAGGTCTGTAAGATATCGGGTACAGAGTGGCCCAAGCCTCCCCTGCATTTTGCCCCTCCAGTTTGGATGGCGAGCTGACGAGCTGCCCTGGAGGTCTTCGAGATCGCGGGTACATAGTGGCCAAAGCCTCCCCCGCGTTTTGCCCCTCCAGTTTGGTTGGCGAGCTGACGAGCTGCCCTGGAGGTCTGTAAGATTGCGGGTACAGAGTGGCCCAAGCCTCCCCCGCATTTTCCCCCTCCAGTTTGGATGGCGAGCTGACAAGCTGCCCTGGAGGTCTGTAAGATAGCGTGTACAGAGTGGCCCAAGCCTCCCCCGCATTTTTCCCCTCCAGTTTGGATGGCGAGCTGACGAGCTGCGCTGGAGGTCTTCGAGATCGCGGGTACATAGTGGCCAAAGCCTCCCCCGCGTTTTGCCCCTCCAGTTTGGGCGGCGAGCTGACGAGCTGCCCTGGAGGTCTGCAAGATAGCGGGTACAGAGTGGCCCAAGCCTCTCCCGCATTTTGCCCCTCCAGTTTGGATGGCGAGCTGACGAGCTGCCCTGGAGGTCTTCGAGATCACGTGTACATAGTGGCCAAAGCCTCCCCCGCATTTTGCCCATCCAGTTTGGACGGCGAGCTGACGAGCTGCCCTGGAGGTCTTCAAGATAGTGGGTACAGAGTGGCCCAAGCCTCTCCTGCATTTTGCCCCTCCAGTTTGGATGGCGAGCTGACGAGCTGCCCTGGAGGTCTTCGAGATCGCGGGTACATAGTGGCCAAAGCCTCCCCCGCATTTCCCCCTCCAGTTTGGGTGGCGTGCTGACGAGCTGCCCTGGAGGTCTGTAAGATAGCGGGTACAGAGTGGCCAAAGCCTCCCCCGCATTTTGCCCCTCCAGTTTGGGTGGCGAGCTGACGAGCTGCCCCAGAGGTCTGCAAGATCGCGGGTACATAGTGGCCAAAGCCTCCCCTGCATTTTGCCCCTCCAGTTTGGATGGCGAGCGGACGAGCTGCCCTAGAGGTCTGCGCGATAGCGGGTACAGGGTGGCGAAAGCCTCACCCGCATTTTGCCCCTCCAGTTTGGGTGGCGAGCCGACGAGCTACCCCGAAGGTCTTCAAGATCGCGGGTACATAGTGGCCAAAGCCTCCCCCGCATTTTGCCCCTCCAGTTTGGAAGGCGAGCTGACGAGCTGCCCTGGAGGTCTTCGAGATCGCGGGTACATAGTGGCCAAAGCCTCCCCTGCGTTTTGCCCCTCCAGTTTGGGCGGCGAACTGACGAGCTGCCCTGGAGGTCTGCAAGATAGTGGGTACAGAGTGGCCCAAGCCTCTCCCGCATTTTGCCCCTCCAGTTTGGATGGCGAGCTGACGAGCTGCCCTGGAGGTCTTCGAGATCGTGGATACATAGTGGCCAAAGCCTCCCCCGCATTTTGCCCCTCCAGTTTGGGTGGCGAGCTGACGAGCTGCTCTGGAGGTCTGTAAGATAGCGGGTACAGAGTGGCCAAAGCCTCCCCCGCATTTTGCCCCTCCAGTTTGGGTGGCGAACTGACGAGCTGCCCCAGAGGTCTGCAAGATCGCGGGTACATAGTGGCCAAAGCCTCCCCCGCATTTTGCCCCTCCAGTTTGGATGGCGAGCTGACGAGCTGCCCCAGAGGTCTGCAAGATAGCGGGTACAGAGTGGCCAAAGCCTCCCCCGCATTTTGCCCCTCCAGTTTGGGTGACGAGCCGACGAGCTGCCCCGGAGGTCTTCAAGATCGCCGGTACATAGTGGCCAAAGCCTCCCCCGTGTTTTGCCCCTCCAGTTTGGGCGGCGAGCTGACGAGGTGCCCCGGAGGTCTTCACTTGATCGCCAGGTTGGGGTCCAATCCTTAGTCATAGTTTCGGTGATTGGTATGGGATTTGACATGGGTGTGACCCTTCGTTCCCACAGACGGCGCCAATTGTTGCGGGGTAGAACTCGTGTACAACGAATTTGTATTAGGGGGAACCAAGGGCACGGTGGTTATGTTAAGGAAGGGATTATGGTAGGCTATTTGACAGGTGATTAGAGGGGTGATGCAGCTAAGCTTGTCGTTGGAGCAGACCACTGAATGAATCCGACAGGATGCAGATGTAACGACTGCTTTTCATGTATCTGGATTTAATATAATATAATATATGTTTGGTGGATTTTCTCCTCATGTGTGGTTTTCGTCGCCGTAGCTTTCATTTTCGATCGATTCGTCGTATTTTCTCGTTCCTTCCTTAGGATTGTCGATTTCGAAGTATGTCATTCGTGACGGACTTCATAACGGTCGTATCTTACTGTTAGATCAAGCCTAGAAGTCTTAGGAATCGATCCCGGGGCCCCGCGCTCCGTATCGGAACTTTTGGTGCTCATTAGCCGGTGTAAGAAGGGCCACCGACCGACTAGATGGCGATCCAGTCGGTCGGCAATCCTTCTTGCACCAACTAGTTAGCTTTCTAAATTTCTCAGGAGTTACTGTTTATCGTTAGTCGGTCTAAGAACGTTGGTTGACCGACTAGGTTGCAAACTAGTCGGTCGGCAATGATTCTTTAACCGACTAACACATCATCTTAATTTTAGTTGAGTTACTGTTTACTCTTAGTCGGTCTAAGAACGTTCATCGACCGACTAGATGCTAAACTAGTCGGTCAGTATTTGTTCATGGACCGACTAATTCTAAATCCTATTTTCGTTCAGGAGTTACTGTTTACACTTAGTCGGTCTGCGTTGGTCGACCGACCGACTAGTTGCCAAACTAGTCGGTCAGTGGTTGCTCTTTGACCGACTAACCAGTGTTAAAACCCTAATTTCTGGGCAGCCGCCAGCCTATCCTATTTAAACCCAACCCAAACGATTTCATTTTCTCCAACACGACCCAAAACCCTAAAATCTTCCCCCTTGAGCCCCCATCTTCCTCCAAGCTTCATTTCTTCATTCCAAGCCCTAAATCCATCATCCAAACCATCCATTCACTCTATCTACCCCTCATCTTCCCCAAATCTCCATCAAAATCCATCAAACCCCCCAAATCCCCCGAAACCCTAGTTTCCCCAATCTTCTCCAGATTTGATCCTAGGGCTCCCCGGAGAGTTCCTTCCGTCTCCTCTCGGTAAGAAATCGATCTACCGTTGTTTTCATAGCCTAATTATATTTTTGTGAAACCCTAATAAAATTCATGTTGTTTGTTGATTTTCCCCCCCAAAACAGCGATTCCCCCGTAGATTGGCATCCGTGTGACGAAGTGGTCGTCATCCCCGGTGATAGGCAAGTGAAACTTGCCACTTAGGGTTTAGGCCATGTTTTAGGCCATTTGCTTGTTGTAGGCGTAAAAGAGGCTAGGCGACGAAATGATACTCGCCTAGGCGCAAATTGGGGAACTAGCTTGACGACGAAGCTAGTTCCGACATTTAGCATGTTGCACAATTACCATGTCATGTTTGCTTTCCATTAACGGTACGCAAATAAATTGTCATGTCCTCGCATTCTTTAAGTGTTGCTGTGATTGCGTAGCTTTGCTACGATGCATGTGTTCCTGGCTCGTGACCAGAAGCGAGCATAATGAGTTGCTAACCCCAACGCTCGATATATATTGAATTGTGAACAACGCTACTTGTGTTCCTGGCTCGTGACCAGAAGCGAGCATAATGAGTTGCTAACCCCAACGCTCGATATATATTGAATTGTGAACTGAGAATGCGAGCTCAATGTGCGGGGCAACCCCAGGCTCACTAGCTGAGTTCCATGTGCGGGGACCCCAGGCTCCATATCGTGTGGGTATTGGGGTAGTGTTTAGTGCCGATCGGTCTGAAATGTTTACCATTCAGCGAAGGGCGTAAACATCTACAAAACAATGTGAATTGATTAAGAATGTTAGTAGCTTGGCTACTCTTGTCTTGTCCCGATAAATTGTTCCCTTGTACAAATTGTCTTGCCATGTCTTAAATTGTGCACTCATGTTATAACTGCCATGTCATGCATACTAAAACTGTTAGGTTGCTAGTTGCCTTATTTTCAGTTTCCTTGCTCAAGTCTTTTAGACTTGCTGACATGTGCCCCTTTACTCTTTTGGGTGACACATGTTAGATCCTGAGCCTGAGTACCTTGTTGAGGACGAGGTGTTTGCTGACGCCGAGCCTGAGCTTGTGTTTGACGGGGAGTACGTGGACACTGGGGACCAGTCCTAGTGTCTTCGTTGTGTTTTACTTTTATTTAGACAGTTGTTTTGTTATCGGTGCGTAGCACCCGTACTTTGTTATGTCGTTTCTTTTGTTGGCCTTGTTCTGGGCCTTAGACTCTTTTCTTTTAGCCTGGTGGCTTTTCTGGATGTTTGACTTATTTTCTTGTTGGACAATTATGAGATGTGATATTTTATTTCAGTCTCTCTCTTTGTGTTATTATTGTTGTTCCGTTGTGGTTACAGGGACCTGCTTATGTATTTTTATGGACGCTTATCGGGTTTGGGGCATCACAGCTCCACTCTCGTGCGGACCTTTTCACGTCTCGCCTCCATTTTAGGGAAGCGGGTCGTGACAGCAGAGAAGGGGCCGAACTGCCCAGGTTGAGGGCGAGCACGACTGGTGATGACGAGCTAACCTGCGCAAGGAGAAACTCGTCAGAAAGGCCGGGTTGGGGTCCAACCCTTAGCCTCTCCGATGCCTAAGTCAGTAATAGGACTTAAAGCGGGGGCTAGGCACGCAGGTCGGACTGAGGGTGAGTTGACCGTACGTGACGAGCTATGAGTAGAAGAACAAAGATGTGGATGACCTTTGCTCTTGCCTCTTGTGTGTGAATAAGGAGATTGAGAGTGAATTTCCTCTCCCCTTCACCGTAAGAAGTGAGGGGGGTATTTATACCTGAAGGGAGGCGGTTCGGTAGGGCTGACGTGTCATGCTGACCCGACGTGCTGAGCTGGCCCTGCTGTCAACGAAAGCTTCGGACGAGGATGTCAGGAACAGGAGTGCCTGCCACGCTTTTGTCAGATGGTGCAGCGGTCTGGGGTGATTTTGTCAGGGTGTCAGGGTGTCAGGGCCGAAAGCATTAAGTGTCAGGGTGTCAGGGCCGAAAGCATTAAGTGTCAGGGGGCACAGCGGCCAGGGGGTGCTTTGTCAGATGGTCGGGCGGTGATAGTGTCAGTAGCATCCTTGTTCTAGATTGTTTGTCGTGTCCAATGTGCCAAAGATCAGTCACGTAGCTCGTCACCGTAGCTCGGCCCCCTTAGCTCACCAGAGGTCGTCACTGGCTATCAGCGGCCGAGGCAGAGTGCACCGTTCCCATAGTCGCGTCAGAATCTAGAATCGATAGGCACCCTGTGGCCCTCTATCGTTCGGGTGTGGAGCGCCCTGACGCTGGGTCGACCGTCCTTCCAGAGGGAGGGACGAGCCGGCGGGGTATCTAGGCGGTCTGGGATGGAAGGTCGGACTATCACGATCTTTAGGTCGTAACAATAGTTGTATGAGTTCCACTACTACATCACTAATCTAGAATTTAATTTTTCTAACTAAAAATCTATTGTTGAGTTAACCATAACAAAATGAAAGTGTTAGTGAACTGTCATTTTGGCTGGCAGAAATGACCCATAGCTCTTTCGTATGGAGCATTCGTATTGTTGGGGAATATATGCCCTTACATCAATTGATGGAATTGATACATCTCGTTCAAAATGATAGTAAGCTAGTTGGTCCTTCTTCTCCATGTAATCCTTATGCATTTGCGTGTGCATCTACGAGGTTACAATATGATAACACCATCTTTATTTTCTATAGGAACAAAACAAACGCCGCCATGTCCTGTCTCCGTCGTTTTGCTTTATTTCTCTCCTTTTAGGTATCCATCCTATCTTATATGTTTTTCAGACCTGGTGGAGTCAGAAATTTTTTCTATTCTAGACTACTTACCAAATATATAAAATTTTCTTATTAAGGTCCATCAATTCAATTTCAACACTAAAACTTGTTAAGTAAATTATAAATGTATTAATCCAAATACACGTGATAAAGGAAAAACAAAATTCAGGTATTGTTGTAAACGTGATGGCTATGGAGTCCATAGCCCTGTATTTATAGTAGTAGGGTTACATAATGGGTGGATACCCACTAACGGGTAGGCCCACCAAAAGCCCGTTTATAACACTTCCCCTTATCCATCCATTGTTGTAAGCCGTGATGAACGCTTCAGGGTTCATAGAGCTTATCTGATCATGGGTCTATGGATACTTCTGGATCCCTAAGTTTAAGAGTACTGGTCTCGTTAAAACCTTTGCCAAGGAAAAACCAGTGGGAAAAACCAGTGGCTAAGGGAAAAGAGTACAAGTCTCTGTAACTTCCCCTGATCGATGGATAACATCAGCGGTGGATACTTCTGGATCCAGAGTTGATGTGGCTGCCCCGTTAAAACCTTTGTCTATGGAAAACTCAGTAGGAAAAACCAGTAGCCAAGGAAAAAGAGTACATCACTACATTAACTCCCCCTGATAAGTACAAGCTTCAGGCTTGTAAATATCTCAACTGTCTCATCCCAATCCTAGTACAAGTTTTCTAAAGGTACTGCGAGGCAAAGCTTTAGTGAATATGTCTGCCAGGTTGTCGCAAGACTGGATCTGTTGGATGTCGATCTGGTTGTCCACTTGCTGTTCATGCGTCCAGAAGAGCTTGGGGGAAATGTGCTTCGTCCTGTCGCCTTTGATGTAGCCACCTCGTAGTTGAGCGATGCAGGCAGCATTGTCTTCATACATGGTGGTAGGTCCAAGATCTCCCGTCTTCAGGCCGGTGGTCGTGAGGATATGGTTGATGACTGATCGAAGACAAAAGCATTCTCTGCTAGCTTCGTGGATCGCAATGAGCTCGGAGTGGTTGGATGCGGTTGCTGTCGATGTTTGCTTCACAGATCTCCATGAGATGGCCGTCCCACCGTACGTGAACACAAAACCGGTCTGGGACTTTGTGGTATGTGGGTCGGACCTGTATCCTGCATCTGCATAACTGACCAAGTCGGAGGATACACTTTTCTTGAAGTATAGTCCCATGTCCACAGACCCTTGGAGGTAGCGCAGAAGTTGTTTAACTTCGTTCCAGTGGTGCTTTGAGGGCGCAGAACTGTATCTGGCTAGTAATTTAACTACGAACGCTATATCGGGACGCGTGCAGTTTGCCAGGTATAGGAGTGCTCCAATTGCACTTAAGTAGGGTACTTCAGGACCCAGTGTTTCCTCCCCCTCTTCCAGCGGTCGAAAGGGGTCTGTGTCGACATGCAATGATCTAACGACCATTGGTGTGCTAAGCGGATGACATTTGTCCATAAGAAAGTTTTTCAGCACTTTCTTTGTGTATGTCGATTGGTGTAACAGGATTCCTCCGCTCAAGTGTTCAATTTGTAAGCCTAGGCAAAACTTCGTTTTGCCGAGGTCTTTCATCTCAAAAGTCTGTGTGAGACTTTTGGATATCTCACCTATCTCTTCAGGAGATCCGATGATGTTCAGGTCGTCTACGTAGACGGCAATAATTACGAATCATGTTCCCTTTGCTCTTATAAAGATGCAAGGGCAGACTTCATTTGTTGTGAATCCTTTTTGCACTAGGAATTCACTGAGTCTGTTGTACCACATTCTACCTGACTATTTTAGACCATACAATGATCTTTGGAGTTTGACAGAGTAGACGTCCCGAGGTCTTTCTGTCATTTTTGTTGGTAGTTTGTATCCATCTGGGATTTTCATATAGATGTCCCTATCTATATTTCCATATAGGTATGCGGTCACAACGTCCATGAGCTGCATATCCAAGCCTTCCTTTGTGGATAGGCCAATAATGAAACGGAAAGTGATCGCGTCCATGACCGGGGAATATGTATCGTCGTAGTCTATTCCTGGTCGTTGGGAAAAGCCTTGTGCAACAAGGCACGCTTTATAACGCACGATCTCATTATTCTCGTTTCTTTTTCTCACGAATACCCATTTATATCCCACAGGTTTAACACCCTTTGGTGTTAGGACTACAGGTCCAAAAACTTTGCGCTTCGAGAGTGAGTCTAGCTCTACTCCTATTGCCTCGTTCCACTTTGGCCAATCCTCTCTGTGTTTACATTCTGCTAGAGAGCGTGGATCGGTTTCATCGTCGTATTCAGTGACGTAAGTGGCAATAATGAGCGCAAAGTTATCATCGATGATTGTGCTTTTTCTGTCCAGTACCTCCTGAGTACGTACATAATTTAATGATATTTCTCCTATATTTTCCTCTTCAGGGGTTGTTAGGAGGGGAGAGGTAGCTGGGCTGAGCTCAGCATCCTGTGGTGGTATCGTTATTATTGCTCCAGGATTTTTCCTCTTTCGAGTGTTCTTATCTTTGGAGCCTGGGGGTCGTCCTCTTTTTTGTTGAGGTACGGCCGCTTCTGCTGCAGGTGGATTGCATCCATCTTTGGGTATGTCAATCCTAGCTGGCGTATTTGCAGCAGGGACGTGTGATCTGACAATCTTCTGGTTGTCAGTGAATTTGTCCGGTAAAATGTAAACTATGTTTTGAATTTAAAGGATCTTCAGGATCTCGTCTTCACATTGATTTGTATGCGGATCAAAATGGGATAAAGTCTTTGTGTCCCATGAAATGGTCTTTGAAGCTTCTGGCTTCTGTGTGTTAATGCCTAGTTTGGGAAAAGTGCTTTCATCAAACTCATAATCTGCTAGACGTGCTTTGAAGGCGTCCCCCGTAAGGGGTTCGAGGTATCTAATGATCGATGGTGAGTCGAAACCAATATAGATACCAAGACGCCGTTGAGGACCCATCTTGGTTCTCTACGGTGGTGCTATGGGGACATAGACAGCACATCCGAATATCCTCAAGTGAGAGATATCGGGCGGGTTCCCATATGCAAGTTGTATCGGAGAATAAGATTCACTACCTGACGGTCGTAATCTTATTAGCGATGCAGCGTGCAATATGGCATGTCCCCATGCACTTACCGGCAACTGGCATTGCATCAACAATGGTCGAGCGATCCATTGTAGTCTCTTTATAAGAGATTCAGCTAACCTGTTCTGGGTGTGAACATGAGCTACAGGATGTTCAACTTCTATGCCGGTTGCTTGGCAGTAGTCTAGGAAGACTTGTGATGTGAATTCCCCAGCATTGTCCAGACACAATTTCTTGATCTGGTTGTCTGGGAAATGTGCCCGCAACTTTATAATTTGTGCCAGTAGATTTGCAAAGGCTACTTGCGGGTGGACAGGAGGCACACATACAACCATTTCGAAGATGCGTCAATCAGTACCATGTAGTACCGAAATGGTCCACTTACCGGGTGAATATGCCCGCAAATGTCTTCATGTATTCTCTCTAGGAAGCTAGGAGACTCAGAGTCCACCTTCAGGGTGGATGGTCTCGTAATCAATTTCCCTTTGTGACAAGGGGGACAAGGATGTGCACCCTTCCGAAGTAGCGTCTGGCTTTTCGGGTTAATTCCACGGGATTGGGATATGATGCGACGCATCATATTCCTTCCAGGGTGTCCTAGTCTCTCATGCCAGAGTTTGAATTCTGGTTGATTATGGCACTTCTGGTGCTCTAGTGTGTTTGCTTCCATTGCTGTGATCCTTGTGTGGTAGAGACCCGACGGGAGTCCCTCAAAACGCTCGACGGTGTTTTTAGCACCGTTTTTATGAGACGTTACATATAGGTATTCTTTGTTTTGTTTGCTCACCGTTTCAAGGTGGTATCCGTTCAAGCGGATATCTTTAAAGCTTAACAGGTTTCTATGCGAGCTAGGGGAGAGAAGCGCATCTTTTATAAGTAGTTGTGTTTTGTTGGGGAGCATAAATTGTGCTTCCCCTGATCCTTCAATGATAGCTGATGGACCGAAAATTGTATTTACGGTGCCATCGTATTTTTTAAAGCTTTGAAAAAAGCAGATGTCTTGGAGGATCGTGTGCGTAGAGGCACTGTCCACTAGGCATTTAAAGTCCATCTATTTTTAAGAGAAAATATCGTAGTATAAGGCACACACAAAAAGATATACTACTGATAATCAATTAATATCTGAAAAAGTAATCCAACATGCTGAAATAAAAACAAACAGATAAATAGTTTCTCAAAAGGAAAGCTGTAATGCATAGAAAATAGATAATGTCCTCAGTCGAGCAGGTCATCGTTTGAGAAGTCCTCAGCGATGAACCTGATTGGTGCCAGGTCTTCTTGAACCACCAGGTTTGTCTCAGCTTGCTTCTGGCTCGCTTTGTACAAGTCCTGCAGGTGGCATGGAGTCCGACAATTCCTGGACCAGTGTCCAGTCATGCCACACCTGTGGCACTTATCTTCCCAGTCCTTTCTGGGGGTAGATGTCTGGCCATCGTCCTTTCTCTTCCACACATTTTTCTTCTTCCTCCCCTCATTGTTGCTTCTGGGAGGGGGTCCTCTAGCCTGCTTCTTCATCGCTTTACCCTTTTGGGGGTTGCCTGTGAAGTTGCTCCTCTTCTTCTGGGAGGAGCTTTGATGTGCTTCAAGCGCAGGAGCAGTGCCGGTAGGGCGTGAGTTATGGGTGGCCAGAAGAAGGTCACGATTCTGCTCTGCCATCAGAAGGCATGAGAGAAGCTCTGAGTATTTCTTGAACTTTCGTTCACGATACTGTTGCATTAGTATGACATCCTTCTCGTGGAAGGATGTATACGTCTTCTCTAACATGCGCTCATCCGTCACATTTTCACCACACAACTTCAGGCGTGAGGTGATGCTAAAGAGTGTCGAGTTGTACTCGGCAATAGACTTAAAGTCTTGGAGACGGAGTGTAACGACTGGTTTTTATCTATATGTATTTTTTGGATATATTATATTTATGGTTGGTTTTCCCCTTGTGTGTGTTTCCGTCTCTGTAGCTTTCGTTTTCGTTCGTTTCGTTGTGATTTTCTAGCTTCTTCCTTAGATCGTTGAGTTTGGAGTAAGTCATTCGTGACGAGCTTCATATCGCTCATATCTTAGAGATAGGTTGATCTTAGAAGCCGTAGGAATCTTCCTGGAGCTTCGCGCTTCGATTCGAGACTTTTTGTGCACATTAGTTGGTTCAAGAAGGAGAACCAACCGACTAGATTTCGATCTAGTCGGTCGGCAACCCTTCATGGACCGACTAGTGGGCTTTGATTTTTATTCAGGAGTTACTGTTTACTCTTAGTCGGTCTAAGAACAACCACCGACCGACTAGATGTGAAACTAATCGGTCAGAACTTGCTCTCAAACCGACTAGCTCCTTTGATTAATTTCACCTAAGTTATTGTTTATCGTTAGTCGGTCAATGAACACTCACCGACCGACTAGGTTGCAAACTAGTCGGTCGACGGGCCTTCACAGACCGACTAATTCATTTCCCAGATTTATTCTTTCTTCTGCTGCTTGATCTTAGTCGGTCATAGTTGGTCGACCGACCGACTAGTTCTCGAATTAGTCGGTCAACAGCTCTTCTTTGACCCACTAATCAACCCCGAAACCCTAGGGTTCATTTCCGCCGCCGGGTTGTTTCTATTTAAACCCCCGACTCTTTTCATTCTTCTTTCATTTCTTCTGAGCCATTTTCTCCCCCAAATCATCCTCCAACATTTCCCCAAGCCATTCCTTCTTCCCTTGGAGCTTCCCTCTCGTTATTAGCGCCGGCCACCTTCCTTTAGGCCATCGGCCAACCCCAAAACCCCACAAATCCCAATTTCTCCAGATTTCCTCGTCATTTCCAGATCTGATGCCGTGCCGTGCTTGCGTTGCCGTGCCGTGCTTGCTCGTTCTTCCGTTGCCGTGCTTGCTCGGCATCGTTCTTCTGCTACGATACGGTTGTAAATCGATCCTTTAATATTCTCATAACCCACATGGTGATTTTTGTTAAACCCTAATAAAAATGGATATTAGACGTTGTAGATTCAATTATAAAACTGGATTGGTTATTGTTCTGATATTGTTTTGCCATGGCAACGATCCCATCTCCGTAGTTTAACATTTTGTGACGTGCCTCGTTGATCGTCATCCTTCGTGCCAGGCAAGTAAAACTTGCCACTTAGTGTTTTAGGCCACGCCTTAGGCCATTTGCTTGTTGTAGGCATAAAAGAGACTAGGCGACGAAATGATACTCGCCTAGGCGCAAATTTCAGGATCTAGCTTGACAACGAAGCTAGATCTGACTAATTTTAATTATTTGCACTTGCTGTCATCCATGCATCTTATCTGTCATGTTTAAATTCAATTAACGGTACACGAATTATCTGTATATGCCATGCTATCCATGTTGAATGTTGCATTCGTAGCACACGCTACATTACTTGTACTACTTGACCCGGCTAGGCACCTGCTTTTAGCGGGCACAACCCTATGCCAAATACACTTCCTGGCTCGTGATCCAGAAGCGAGCATTACGCGTTCGGGGGTAGTGCCCTGGCTTGATACATGTGGAGGGGTGGGATAAGCGATCACCTGAGTGTACGAGTTGGCCCGATCCACCACTCTAGCCAGAAGACGTAATCTCTGTACACGACATGTTTACTTGACGTGTTTACTTGACGTGATTTACTTGACTTGTACTTGTCCGTGTTTATACTTGTAAAACTTGTCATCCATGCTATACTTGCCACTTGCTACTTGTTACTTGCACTTTACCTTACTTGTTACTTCCATCCTATACTTGCCATGCTATGCATCATACTATAACTGCTAGGTTGTTAGTTTACCTTCCTTTCAGTTTCCTTGCCCAAGTCTTTCAGACTTGCTGACATGTGACCTCTACTCTTTTGGGTGACACATGTTAGATCCTGAGCCTGAGATTGCTGCTGAGGACGTGGTGTTCGCTGACGCTGAGTCAGAGCCCGCGTTCATCGAGGAGTTTGAGGACACGGGAGATCAGTCGTAGAGACTGTTTGTGTTGTTGTTTAGACTGCTTTAGTTGTCGGTGTGTAGCACCAATACTTTGTTTCATGTTGTCTTTTGTTGGCCATGTTTTGGGCCTAGACTCTTTCTTTTAGCCTGGTGGCTTTTTCTGCGATGTTGAATATTATTGTGGATAAATTCTGAGATTGGTTAACTTATATCAGTCTCCTTTACCATATTATTATTATCTTTGTTCTGTTTGCATTTACAGGGACCTACATATATTCAGATTTGACGCTTATCAGGCGTGTAGCTTCACAGCTCCACGTCTAAGTGGACCTTCTCACGTCTCGCCTCTATTTTAGGGAAGCGGGGCGTGACAGGTTTTGTTGGTGGCCCATGCAGGTCATGTGTAACTGCAAACTAACGGAATAACGATGATAATATTTGATTGTCCACTAATAAAAATTCGACATCAGAGTCATAAGCTATGAGTCTAATTGTTTCGTTTTCTGTGTCATTAGATGGCAGGAAGGCGAAATACCCGAGCTGCTGGTGGTGCGCCCCCTCATGACGAGGAGCCTGATCGGGAGCCCACCAATGGGGAGATGATGCGGATGATGCTTCAGATGATGCAGGTGCAGCAGGGCGTGCTCCTGCAAGTCCAGAATGCTCCAATTTTTCGAGCTGCTCGGGCAGTTCAGGAGGCCCCTCGTTCTGAGCCAGGAGCGAAGCAGTTTCGAGAGCTGGGTCCTGCATATTTTGATAGTACTGAAGGTTCTCTAGCTGCTGACGAGTGGGTCAGGAATATTGAGGACAATTTGAAGATGTCCAAGGTCAACGAGGTTGGCTGGGTTGACTTGGCGAAGAGGCAGCTGAGGGACAACGCCCGGATTGGTGGGATGCTGAGGAGGAGCTGTTGGAGGAGCCGATATCTTGGGCTACCTTCATGTCCAGATTCGATGAGGAATATTTTCCGAAGGCTGCCCGGAGAGAGATGTTGCAGCGCTTCATTGATTTGAAGCAGGAGAGCTTGTCGGTGTATCAGTACCACCAGGAGTTCACCAGGCTGAGTCGGTTCGCACCGAAGATGGTACATGATGCTGATGAGAGGGCTCAGAGGTTCCTGCAGGGACTTGCTTTGGAGCTTCAGAGTTTTGTGTCTTCCTCTGATCTGGAGTCTTATCAGAAGGTTCTGATAGCGGCGTGGAGGCAGGAGCTGATTGTGAACCAGAGGAGAGGACATGTTGCTGGAGCTGGGAAGAGGCCTATGGAGCAGGCCAGAGCGGTGGTTAGGCCTGGTTTCAAGCCTAATCAGCCGATGCAGTTCAAGAGGCCAGGAGGGCCTATTCAGAAGACTTGCCATTTCTGCGGCAAGACCGGGCATATCAAGGAGCAGTGTAGGAGATTCCTGGGCCAGTGTATTGTCTGTGGAGATCCTACCCATACCATGAAGGACTGCCCGAAGTCGAAGCAGCCTTGGAGAGCACCTGTTGCAGCATAGCCGTTGCAGCAGAGAGTGCCTGTTACTGCTGGACATGGAGCAGCTCTTGTTCCATAGAGGCAGGCCTTTCAGCAGGCTTTTCAGTCAAGACGGCAGGCTTTTCTGATGTCTGAGGTGGAGAGCATGGCTGTGGATGAGGTTATCGCAGGTAATCCTCAATCTAGCTGTTCCTTTCTTAGTTAGTTTTGTTTGTTAGATTATGTTGTTTGCTTGTACATGATTGTTTGTTAGAATAGGGCTTGATTGTTAGACTGTTTGTAGGTGTGATTCTGGTGTGCACATTTCCTGCACGAGTCCTCTTTGACTCAGGTGCATCGATGTGCATTTTGGCGCGGTGCTTCGTGGAGAAGCATTCCTTGATGACGTCCCCTCTTTCCAAGAGTTGGAATATCGTTACAGGGAATGGCGTGGTCTCGGTGCATCGTGGTTGCAATTCTTGCTCGTTGGTGGTCTGTGGACATGAGCTTTACGCTGATTTCATTGTCCACGAAATCATCAACTATGATGCGGTCCTTGGGATGGATTGGCTTGCGAGCTTCTATGCCACGATCGACTGTCGGAGGAAGAAAGTGGTGTTTGAGATTCCCAGACATCCAGTATTTGAGTTCAGCCGGGGTAGCAGTTCGCTTGGCCCTGTCAGATTTCGGGCCAGACCGGTGGAGTTTGTGGCTATGCAGATGGAGCTGGAGAGGCCAACGGTTGTGCGGGACTTCGATGACGTCTTCCCCAAGGAGATGTCTGGATTGCCACCCGATCGAGCTCTCGAGTTTTCGATTGATCTTATTCCAGGAGCGCAGCCGATTTCGAAAGCGCCCTATCGTATGGCACCCACTGAGTTGGAGGAATTACGGAAGCAGCTGGATGAGCTTTTGCAGAAGGGTTATATCAATCCTAGTGTGTCTCCGTGGGGATCACCGGTGCTGCTGGTGAAGAAGAAGGATGGTTCGCGTCGCATGTGCGTGGACTACATGGAGCTGAATGCGGTGACCATCAAGAATAAATACACGTTGCCTCACATCGATGATATTTTTGATCAGCTTGGAGGATCGAGGGTGTTTTCGAAGTTGGATCTGAGGAGTGGTTATCATCAGATGAAGGTGAAGAAGGAAGATGTTCCGAAGACAGCATTCATGACGAAGTATGGACACTACGAGTTTGTGGTTATGCCCTTCGGTGTAACCAACGCTCCTGCAGTTTTCATGAATCTGATGAACCTGATTTTCTACGACGTTTTAGACAAGTTTGTCGTTATCTTTATTGACGACATTCTGATCTATTCAAAGTCGGAGGAAGAGCATGCCTCGCACTTGAGGACAGTGTTGGAGTTTTTGAGGAAGCATTGTTTGTATGCTAAGTTTTCGAAGTGCGAGTTTTGGCTGGACAGAGTTGCTTTTCCCGGGCATGTGGTGTCTGGAGATGGTATTTCAGTGGATCCCGAGAAGATCAAGGCCATCAGAGAGTGGCCTGTTCCACAGTCAGCATCTGAGATCCGGAGTTTCCTTGGGCTTGCAGGTTACTATCGGTGCTTCATTAATGACTTTTCCCGTATTGCTAAGCCGATGACCAGATTGACGCGGAAGGATGTACCTTTTGTTTGGTCGGGTGATTGTGAGAATTCCTTTGGTGTTCTGAGGGAGAGATTGACGACTGCCCCTGTTCTTGTTGTGCCTGATCGCAGTGGAGGATTTGAGATCTTTTGCGATGCTTCTGGCAAGGGTCTCGGTTGTGTGTTACATCAGCACTATGTAGTGGCATATGCTTCGTGTCAGCTCAAGACTCATGAGAAGTATTACCCGACGCACGACTTGGAGTTGGCTGATGTCGTGTTTGAGCTCAAGATTTGGAGGCACTTCCTGCTGAGTGAGAAGGTGAAGATCTTCACCGATCACAAAAGCTTGAAGTATATTTTTACTCAGAAGGAGCTCAACATGCGAAATCGTCGATGGTTGGAGCTCATGGTGGATTATGAGATCGATTTGCTATATCACCCTAGCAAGGTGAATGTGGTTCCGGATGCGCTGAGTAGGCTTCCAGCGGTGATGATGTTGACTTCGCGGTGGAGATTGCAGCAGGATTTTTGCGAGTCTGGAATTGAGATTGTTCTTCCTGGGGAGGCTTCTCCGTTGATGTGTATACAGATACAGTCGACGATCGTGGATCGGATCAAGGTTGGCCAGGCTAGAGATCCGAAGCTGGTGAAGATTCGGGAGCAGGTAGAAGCCGGTCTGCGGACTGACTTTTTGATTCATGAGGATGGCTCGCTGAGGTATGGAGCTAGGTTGTGTGTGCCAGCTGGGGATATTAGAGAGGAGTTGCTGGTTGAGGCACACAGTTCGCCGTATTCTGTACATCCTGGTGGTACTAAGATGTACAAAGATCTTCGTCTGAACTTTTGGTGGCATGGCATGAAGAGGAGTGTGGCTCGGAGTGTAGCCAAGTGTCTGGTTTGCCAGTAGGTGAAGGCAGAGCATCAGCGTACGGCAGGGTTGCTACAACCGCTTCCGATTCCAGAGTGGAAGTGGCAACACATCACAATGGACTTTGTGACTGGACTGCCTCGGAGTCCAAAGCTGAATGATGCGATTTGGATGATCGTATATCGATTGACCAAATCAGCGCACTTTATTCCATTCTGAGTAGGACAGTCCACTGAGGCGCTAGCAAGGAGATACATGGAGGTAAATTCTTTTACTCTCCGTTTCTATTTCCTTTTCCTAGATAGATAGTGATGTAACGTGAATCGTGCAGGAGATCGTACGAATTCACGGAGTCCCCGTGAGTATCGTATCGGATAGAGACACGAGGTTCACATCTCAGTTCTGGCAGAGTTTGCAGAAGAGTTTGGGTACGAGTCTGAGTTTCAGCACGACGTATCATCCGCAGACAGATGGCCAGTCCGAGAGGACGATTCAGATCTTGGAGGACATGCTGAGGGTGTGCATATTGGATTTCAAGGGTTCGTGGGAGGACCATCTACATCTGGTGGAGTTCTCTTACAACAACGGCTTCTAGGAGAGTATTGGCATGGCGCCTTTTGCCGCGCTGTACAGGAGGAAATGTCGATTGCCTTTGAGTTGGGACGACATCGGTGACCGGGAACTGTTGGGACCCGAGATGATTGTGGAGGCTGTGGATGTTGTCAGGAACATACGGGAGAGGCTGAGGATTGCTCAGGACCGTTTTAAGCATTGGACGGATGCTAAACGCTGTCCTTTGGAGTTTCAGCCAGGCGACCATGTGTTCATGAAGATTTCCCCGAATCGTGCTGTGATTCACTTTGGGAAATGGGGGGAGTTGAGCCCGCGATACATTGGACCATTTGACATTCTGGAGAGAGTTGGCGAGGTAGCCTACCGCTTAGCCTTGCCGCCATCTTTGGAAGGAGTTCAAGATGTTTTCCATGTGTCACAGCTTCGTCGGTATATCGACGATCCATCTCATGCTGTGGATTTCTCGGAGATCACCATTCGCCCAGATTTGACGTATGACCAGCAGCCAGTGCTGATTTTGGACAGGTGTCAGAAGTCACTCCGAAACAAGGTTGTCAATCTTGTGAGGGTGATGTGGCGACACGGCTCGCCAGGAGAGTCTACTTGGGAGAGAGAGGATGAGATGAGAGAGCGCTACCCACTTTTGTTCCCTGACACGTGAGGGTTGGGAAATTCCGAGGGCGGAATTTTTCTTAAGTTGGGGAGGATGTAACGACTGGTTTTTATCTATATGTATTTTCTGGATATATTATATTTATGGTTGGTTTTCCCCTGGTGTGTGTTTCCGTCTCCGTAGCTTTCGTTTTCGTTCGTTTCGTTGTGATTTTCTAGCTTCTTCCTTAGATCGTCGAGTTTGGAGTAAGTCATTCGTGACGAGCTTCATATCGCTCATATCTTAGAGATAGGTTGATCTTAGAAGCCGTAGAAATCTTCCTGGAGCTTTGCGCTTCGATTCGAGACTTTTCGTGCACATTAGTTGGTTCAAGAAGGAGAACCAACCGACTAGATTTCGATCTAGTCGGTCGACAACCCTTCATGGACCGACTAGTGGGCATTGATTTTTATTCAGGAGTTATTTTTTACTCTTAGTCGGTCTAAGAACAACCACCGACCGACTAGATGTGAAACTAGTCGGTCAGAACTTGCTCTCAGACTGACTAGTTCCTTTGATTAATTTCACCTAAGTTACTGTTTATCGTTAGTCGGTTAATGAACACTCACCGACCGACTAGGTTGCAAACTAGTCGGTCGACGAGCCTTCACAGACCGACTAATTCATTTCCCAGATTTATTCTTTCTTCCGCTGCTTGATCTTAGTCGGTCATAGTTGGTCGACCTACCGACTAGTTCTCGAATTAGTCGGTCAACAGCTCTTCTTTGACCGACTAATCAACCCCGAAACCCTAGGGTTCATTTCCGCCGTCGGGTTGTTTCTATTTAAACCCCCGACTCTTTTCATTCTTCTTTCATTTCTTCTGAGCCATTTTCTCCCCCAAATCATCCTCCAACATTTTCCCAAGCCATTCTTTCTTCCCTTGGAGCTTCCCTCTCGCCATTAGCGCCGGCCACCTTCCTTTAGGCCGTCGGCCAACCCCAAAACCCCACAAATCCCAATTTCTCCAGATTTCCTCGCCATTTCCAGATCTAAGCCATAGTTCTCC
This sequence comes from Scilla litardierei, assembly GCA_030789695.1. Taxonomy (NCBI): domain Eukaryota; kingdom Viridiplantae; phylum Streptophyta; class Magnoliopsida; order Asparagales; family Asparagaceae; genus Scilla; species Scilla litardierei. The sequence goes on from CM061142.1 coordinate 197,371,882, forward strand.
GGATCATTCTTCCGTTGCCATGCTTGCTCGGCATCGTTCTTCTACTACGATACGGTTGTAAATCGATCCTTTAATATTCTCATAACCCACATGGTGATTTTTTTTAAACCCTAATAAAAATGGATATTAGACGTTGTACATTCAATTATAAAACTGGATTGGTTATTGTTCTGATATTGTTTTGCCATGGCAGCGATCCCATCTCCGTAGTTTAACATTTTGTGACGTGCCTCGTTGATCGTCATCCTTGGTGCCAGGCAAGTGAAACTTGCCACTTAGTGTTTTAGGCCACGCCTTAGGCCATTTGCTTGTTGTAGGCGTAAAAGAGACTAGGCGACGAAATGATACTCGCCTAGGCACAAATTTCAGGATCTAGCTTGACAACGAAGCTAGATCCGACTACTTTTAATTATTTGCACTTGCTGTCATCCATGCATCTTATCTGCCATGTTTAAATTCAATTAACGGTACGCGAATTATCTGTACATGCCATGCTATCCATGTTGAATGTTGCATTCGTAGCACACGCTACATTACTTGTACTACTTGACCCGGCTAGGCACCTGCTTTTAGCAGGCACAACCCTATGCCAAATACACTTCCTGGCTCGTGATCCAGAAGCGAGCATTATGCGTTCGGGGGTAGTGCCCTGGCTCGATACACGTGGAGGGGTAGGGATAAGCGATCACCTGAGTGTACGAGTTGGCCCAATCCGCCACTCTAGCCAGAAGATGTAATCTCTGTGCATGACGTGTTTACTTGACGTGATTTACTTGACTTGTACTTGTCCGTGTTTATTCTTGTAAAACTTGGCATCCATGCTATACTTGCCACTTGCTACTTGTTACTTGCACTTTACCTTACTTGTTACTTCCATCCTATACTTGCCATGGTATGCATCATACTATAACTGCTAGGTTGTTAGTTTACCTTCCTTTCAGTTTCCTTGCCCAAGTCTTTCAGACTTGCTGACATGTGCCCTCTACTCTTTTGGGTGACACATGTTAGCTCCTGAGCATGAGGTTGCTGCCGAGGATGTGGTGTTCGTTGATGCTGAGTCAGAGCCCACGTTCATCGAGGAGTTTGAGGACACGGGAGATCAGTCGTAGAGACTGTTTGTGTTGTTGTTTAGACTGCTTTATTTGTCGGTGCGTAGCACCAATACTTTTTTTCGTGTTGGCTTTTGTTGGCCATGTTTTGGGCCTAGACTCTTTCTTTTAGCCTGGTGGATTTTTCTGCGATGTTGAATATTATTGTGGACAAATTCTAAGATTGGTTAACTTATATCAGTCTCCTTTACCATATTATTATTATCTTTGTTCCGTTTGCATTTACAGGGACCTGCATATATTCAGATTTGACGCTTATCAGGCGTGTAGCTTCACAGCTCCACGTCTGAGCGGACCTTCTCACGTCTCGCCTCCATTTTAGGGAAGCAGGGCGTGACACGAAGGTTCTCCCATTCATATCACGCTCGGGGAAGTATAACATCTCTTTGATGTTTATACCTATCCTCGAGGGCGGTCCATAACTCATACGAGTCTTCCACCGTGAGGTACTCGCCTTCAGGGTCCGATCGATATGGCATCTGATATAGATAATTGCTTTCGCTTTATCTATATCAGAAACCTTATCGCCTACAGCGATGTCATGGCTCAATCCCTGTGCTCACAGATGGAATTTTATGTCCAACTGCCAGCTTAAGTAGTTCTTGCCTGAAGCATCCAAAAAGTCGAAATCGACGCTCGCAATTTTGGCCATTTATCACTCTAGCATGTTAAAAGATAGGCAATAATTAGATATTTTCACAGAGAAATAAATAATTAAGCACTTCAGACACAGATATTTGCTGCGTGGATTTGCTAATCACCAAATTAATTACAGTCCATACAATCCCAAAAAAGAAATGAAAGTACAACTCGGGAACCCCAGTGGGGCCCCTATTCTTCTGAAATGTTCCTTCATCTTCTTGAGGCGTCCGCCGGTCTTGTAATATTATAAAATTATCCTCACTACATTTTTCTCTCAAAAAGGAAATAATGCATGAATAAGAAAATGGTGATAACTAGCCGATCCAAAACCACAACAAATATTTAACATTCGTCGCAGGCAGTTAAAATGCATCAGGCATTTAATCATCATAGGCAGTTTATACATTACAGGTAATTTAATCATCACAGGCAGTTTATAATGGAAAATGAAGATCTTTTGTTTAAAAATTATTGGACCACTAGGCAACGTCATACACCGTTAGGTTAGTTGACTAACGGCATAGCGGTCGCAGGATCTTCCTAATATTTAAACGTGTAAAAATCATATAATCCGAATAAAAAGCGTTGAATTAAATCACATGTAATTTGACCAGATTATAGCGAAGGAAAATCGAATTAAATCTGAAAATCGTTTGAAAATAGTGAATTTTCGGGGTGAAACCCTAGTTAGGGTTTTTGGTCGTGCGGATTGCCGCTTCAGACGGCTAGGGTTTTGGGACATGCGCGCCCACCGGGGGGCCCGATGCGGGCAGCCGCCGGGGGGGGCCCGCTGCTGCGGGCGGCGGGGAGGTCGTCGCTGCGGGCGGCGGGGGTGCCTCGCCGCAGCTGGCGGTGGGGCGAGCCCATCGTCGCAGCGACCGGGGGGGCGCCCGCCGCTGCTGCGAGCGGCGGCGCGGGGGGGGGGGGGGGGTGGTGGGGTGGGGGGGGGGGGTGGGTGGGGGGTGGTTTTGCCGCAAGCCGCAAAGGGGCGGCTGCGGCGGCACGAGTTTGGGGGGGGGGGGGTTTCGCACTCCAGCGAATAGATCCCCTAGGGTTTGATGGTTTTTGTGGATAAAAATCCAATTTTTAGTAGAAAAAATCATTTTTAATCTCCAAAAAGTCATTTTTATTGTAAAAAATTGATTTTTAATTAATAAAAACGTTGATTTTCATTAAACAATCGATCCAAGGATCTTGGATCTAGACATATGTGCATACGAATTTAGATCTAGGGTTTCAGGATTACCTCTAGATCCTACCCGCCGGATCTAGCGACGTTCGGTGAAGGAAGCCCGTTCGTGTCGCGTTCGTCCGTCGGCAGGGGTTTGGCTCAGCTTCGAGCGTGCTGATAACGTGTTGTAAACGTGATGGCTATGGAGTCCATAGCCAAGTATTTATAGTAGTAGGGTTACATAATGGGTGGATACCCACTAACTGGTAGGCCCACCAAAAGCCCGTTTATAACAGGTATGTATATTAAGGTTCAAATGTACACAGAATAATAAAACATGTAAAGCACACTATTGACGCTTCATCCTTCGACGTTTTATAGAATATGATCATCTATTATTGAATCTGAATCGATATCTCTAACAACTCACGTTCAATGTAAATCAAAATATGTTAAACATTCTTCTTCCATTTTATTAGGAAGAGAAATCTAAACATGTTTTATAGCTAAAAATGCGCGAATATGCAGCGTCAAAATAAGACGAAACAACTTGTCAATAAAATGATAGTAGTATGAGTTCCACTGCTCCATCACTGAATCTAGAATTTAACCTTTTTAACTAAAAATATATTGCTGAGTTAAATATAACAAAATGATAGTGTTAGTGAACTGTCATTTTTGCTGGCACGAATGACCCATAGCTCTTTCGTATAGAGCATTCGTATTATTGGGGAATATGTGACCTTACGTTAATTGATGGAATTGATACATCTCGTTCAAAATGATTGTAAGCTAGTTGGTCCTTCTTCTCCATGTAATCCTTATGCATTTGAGTGTGCATCTACGTGTTTACAATATGATTACATGGATAAAGTCCATGAAGATGCATGTAATGTAAATTAGGACTGTGATGAGATCATGATAATGAGGCCCAATGGTATCTCCTAAACATTCTTGATCGTTAGAATATCAAATAGGATATCGATATTCTGGGCATACCAGTGTGCGTATGATATTATGCGATGTCTATTAAAAACGATAAAATAAATGATCAGTTTGGGGCCCTAGACACATTTAGAAATTTTGTGAGGATGCGCTTTATAATGTATAGAAGCGTATTACTAGTATAATTAAGGTTAATGAAAAACTAGCTAATTGATCTATTATATAACTATCATTATAAATGGGTTATTGATATGACTATTTTGGAGAAGCCCAAGAACAAGAGACCCAAGCCCCAGGCCTAGAACGGGAAGCCCACGAATGGGATTAGGCCCGCCTGACAAGGCCCACGGAAGGACTCGAGGTTGGACCGGCCCCGGCCTAGAAGATGCACGATTAGCTCGTGCTCTTCGAAAGATAACCGTCCCCCTAAAAGTGTGGCACCTTAATGACCATTAAGGAGCCCATTAATTGACTCCCACACGATGCACGCAGGCGCCTTGATGGAGGCGGATCACGGGGACGTGAATGGGGGGGCGGTCAGGGGACGTGGATTGGGGGAATCATGAGCCAAACCCTACAAAGGGATGACAGGGGCAACCTGATCGGCCCCGGATATAAACCCGGAGAACGATTGTAGTTCTACCGCAAGCGCACGGTCAAGTGGCGAGCGGGTATCGAACACGAGGAGGTGGTGTGGGCTGTAATCTATCCTAGGTTGGTTTGACTATGAATGTTTTATTGGTGGAGATGGTTATGGAATGATATAATGGAAATGGTGTTGGATGTCGGTGTCGATGATAAAGAAGTCAGATAAAGTATCGGTTCAAATTTAATACAATAAAAGAGTCTAAAGCTAGGGAATCCCCACTACGGACCGCCTCTCATCATTGTGATTCATAAGTTTCATTGTTGCTAAACTTGAATGTAAGTGAACTAGTCGCAACCAAATGTAGAACCAAGCTCATGCTCTCGTGCTATTGGCGGTCGATAGCAAACCTAGGATAGGGCCTAATCTCTTGCAAACCCTAGCCTAAGCCGCTAGCGTGAAGAACGACATCATCGTTCAATCGCGTCTCGAGCCCACTCTCGTGCAAACTCAAGCTACGACTTAGGTTGTTATAGTTCATATCCGTCCAATCTCTTGCAAACGAATATGGCTATAGATTCACAATTGAAAATCCTAGCTTTGGTCCAATCTCTTGCAAACCAAGTCTAGAGAGATCCAATCGTCAATCTAAATCGAATATCTAGGGCTTCCTATCAATTGGGACCCAAGATCTTGGAAATCCCAATCGATATGAATCCCTAGCTATCCGTAATTAATCAATCACAATCTAACCTCCTAGCAATTCTAGCAATTTAGAAATTCATTCATCACAAATCTGAAATTAGATCCATAGGGTTCATCCCCATGCCCTACATCAACAAATCTACTCAAGCATAACAATAACGATATGAGAATCAATAAAAATCATTGCTTGCATACAAAAAGATAGAAAAAATAAAGATTCAAATAACAAGAACAAAATACTTAGCTTTGATGAAGATCTTCAATCCAAATACAAGCTTTTAGATCCAAGAGGGGGCCTAGGGCATTGCCTAACCTCTAAAATAATCCCTAAGAAAACATGTGGGAACCCCCTCTAATGACGGCTACAACCCTCTTAAATAGCCCCCAAAAAACCCTAACAAAACTGCCCAAAAACCCTCTGAAACCCGCGCCCAAAACTGAATCTGCACGTAACTTAAATTCTGCGCCAGTCGCGACTCGGCCGAGTGGAAAGCTCACTCGGCCGAGTGGGAATTCCTGCAGAATTTCCAGAAAAACGCACTCTGTCAAAAACTGGCAAAAACTGGTCACTCGGCCGAGTGGGAATCTCACTCGGCAGAGTGGAAATGTCACTCAGCCGAGTGACACTGACATGCGAATTTCAGCACTGCAGCATCGACTTGCAGAAATTCCCCAGATTTCATCCGACCTCCGATTGACGCGTTTTTGGCGGCATTGGAATCGTCATGAAGTCTATTATCCATAAAAATATGAGAAAAATACTTTGACATCTGGAATGAGCGCTCTTGTCATCGGCTTCACTCGGCCGAGTGGGATTCTTCACTCGGGCGAGTGGACTTCTCTACTCGGCCGAGTAGGTCTTCTAATGTTCTCCCCAGAATTCCTGAGAGTCGGCTTTGATTTCTTTCAGAAGTTCTGACTCACTCAGTCGAGTGGCGATCTCTACTCGGCCGAGTGGATGCAACCACTCAGTCGAGTGCATTGTGGCTCAAGATCCCTTCGTATCAGTTGTACTCGGCCGAATGCGCTTCTTCACTCGGCCGAGTGGGTTGTGTTACTCGGCCGAGTGGGCTGTGTTACTCGGCCGAGTGGCCTGTTTCTGGAGTCAACTCTTCTTCTCCTCACCTCTTCATCGATTCTATCGATTTCCTTCTTCTTCCACTCTTCTTCCTGCGTCGTTAGCTCCTCGATAGAGCCATGGGCGACGCTCCGGTACATGTGCAAGTCCTTTAAGCTCATTTTTGCTCCCGATTGCTCTATATTTCCTGAAATCCGACAAAAACAAGAAATAGTGAAAAGTAACGCAATATCGTCGAATACTCGTGAAAATTGCAATATGAGCAATCGAAATGGCGTGAAAACATGCAGAAAAAAGGTGTAAAATATGGAGCGTCAAAATCCCCCCAAGCTTACCTCTTACTCGTCCTCGAGGAAGATAAGTAGAGAGACGAACTCGGGAGATGAAAACAAAGAAAATGAACTGAAAAAGAAAGAACACGAGGTGGAAGGGGTCGCTAGATTATTCTCTCAGATCTCAAGCCATAAGCTACACATCACAATAACTTGGAAAATACGAATCACATGCTATAAGGATTTCATACATTACTTAGACATGATACTTGCAAGATTTTAAGAATAACAAAAGAGACTCTCTAAATTCATACAATCAATTCATATCCACATCACGCATTTCATAGAATTTAATATACAAATGTTGGCGATGCATTTTTCAATCAAAAGTTATAAATGAAGCATATAAGATACACACCAAGCATGCAATAGAGGATAGAATAAGAGTCATGGCATTCACATATTTATTTCAAATCATGAAAAATCTCCATATCTAATATATTTTGCAAAGTCTAAGCATTATCGAATATTCCCATTCATGCACGTCTCCACTCTAATGTCATACTCACTCATATGGTCAAATGAATTCACCCCCCCAAGCTTAGCTTGAGGCATCACATCTAAAGGAATATGATAGTGGAAAATGGGATTTTTGCCTTGGTTTTCCCAAGTATTTTGTGGCTCCAATAATGAGATAGAGAAATATCTTTCTTTTTCTTTTTTGAACATTTTTGTTTCTCATTTTTCTTCTATGATTTTTGTAGGAGCAATTTGATTTGTATTTTTGATTTTTGTCTCCTTTTTGGCTTTTTGGACTTTTTGGAGCAACCTTTTTCTTTCGTAGGGATTTTTGGGAAATAGATGCGATATAAGTAGCTTTAGGAGGTGAACTCAAGTGACATGTAGAGAATAAAAAGATATATGTGGAGAAAGAAATAATGTAGCACTCGGTTCACTCTAAGATGTGCACGAACGGTTCAATAAAATAATACTTCAACTAAAACTCATATGTAAGCATGGATATTCTCAATCATTTCAATAAATAGTGAAGTCAAGCAGTAAAGTTTACAACCATATCAGGCATGCAACAGAAGGTGAATAAGACAATAAAACTGATGCTTCAGATATACTAATGATGCGTGAATCTTGGTGCATTTCCAACAAAAGCATACTAAACACTAATCAATACATTCAGCTTCAATTAATATCATGCATTCATATAGAGGAATCATCAAAAGAATATATAAGCAAGCACATGGATAGCAAGACTATGGAATACTCAAAGTAGCATGGCAAGGAATAATAATCATCGTGATGGTTGGTAAAGCAATAAGAGATATTATCATACAAAACTCATCTAGCGGAAGAAGAGAAATGAAAATTAAGAAATAAAAAAATAATAAAAGAGAGGAAAGAAAAGAATAACAAGCACACAACATGATGCATGAACACACATAAAAGGAAAATAAGATCGAAAATTCAAAAAGATGATGCAAAATTTTGAAAAATTCTAAAAAAAACCCTAAAAATAAAGTAAATGTGCAACTAGATGGCATGGAAATGCAATCCCCCAAGCTTAAACCTCACATTGTCCTCAATGTGATCATAAAAGGAAAAAATATGAGGAACACCGATAAATATGAGGGAGGTGAATGAAAAATGATGAAATGAATGACACGAAATCCTAATGCAACTACATGCACATGCAATAATGCATGAGAGCCCTTTGCCCCAAGATTATGCTAAAGAATCCTATTCAAATGACTCGATCAAAAATGTCATGGCTTTGCTAAGCGAGATTGAGTCAAAAGAATAAGAATGTGAGTATTCACTTGAAAGAAATGCTCGATGGGTGGTGAGCAAAAAGGATGTGACACATCAAAATATAAAGAGGGCAATTAATATATATAATGGGTTTGGGGTGTAAAAATTTTTGTTGCCGTCATATGAGGTAATATTTATTCAAGGAAATCTATACGGTCCTCTCGCTGTCGAGAGAATTCGTGTTTATTTAAAGCATAAAAATTTCTACACTACCGGATTGATATCCCCTATAGCAAAAGGCGGATCCAGTATCTTTGCCGGTGGAGGCAATTGCTCCAACTGCTCCTTCTGTGGCTCTACCAGATGCGTGTGTCCACGGACTCCAACGAACTCCAGTAATGCATCCTCCAGCATTCCCACAAGGACTCCACTTGTACCCTGCAGAGAATAGGATGCATCAGTTCGCTGCAAAAAATTCACCCTCGTAATAAAAGTATCCCAAAGAGGATCGTCTATAGAAATATATGGAATAAATAATGGTGGACGATACTTCCCTGGAAATAATCCAGTATCCTCACGTGTCGTGATAGCTGTCTCCATGGTGTCTTCTCTATGTTGCTCAGGTAAATCTAGATCATAGGTGTGGACCTCATCAAGATGCTCCTCATCATCGTCAGACTCATACCAGCGCACCTCTTGATCATATTCATATGCGTCCATGGGTGCTAACTCCTCGTTCTTCTCCTCGTATACATCCCATTGTACCTGTTTTCATATGTATGTGTATCCTGTAAAAGGCACGATGAGTCGTCAAAATCTGAATCACAAAAACATCATACACTGGAGGGGAATCAAATGTAGGAGATGAGGGGGTGAAGAGATCTACCTGAAAGGGAGCCATAAGCTCTGTGGGATAGTCCTCGGTGTCAATGAAAGGATGAGGTGGCTACGGAAGCTCTAATGGAGGAGGATAGTGCTCGGGATCCTTATGAATGGTTGTGTCCTCGTCCTGACGCATGACCTCCTCGATGATAAGCTCTGGCTCTGTATGTAAGGCCTCCTCAAAAGCATGCTCTGGCTCGACAGTGTGCTCATTTGCCTTCTCATCAACTATCAATATAGGCTCTCTCTGGAATGGTGATGCTGACTGCTCAGGTATGTCAACTTGTGGGGATGTATCATGTGGAGGGGAATGCCCGCAAGCAATCCGAAAATATAGTCTATCCCCCTCAAGACTGACATGGATGTCCTCCTCAATTGTTCATGCAGCTAAAACATGGTTCATAACAAAATCTACAAATCGTAGCTCAAATGCATCACCTGCTGTAATGCTCTCTGAACTGGTGAACCTCACTGACTCCAAGAGGCCCCCCCAATAATCTCTGAAATGCGTCCTCCTCTGGATGCGTATATGACTCAATTTCTGCTTCCTCCACTGCCTCTTCGTCCATCCATTCTTTATATGCAACAGTTGTATCGTAGGATGTGGGATCGATGACGACACATTCTAGCTCTGGTAATATGACCGGTGATACTTCTTGCCCATAAAATGAAGAAGCAGAACTGATATCTTTGGATATCTCTGCAACCTTAAGCATGAGCGCATTCATTTCAAATACCCTCTTCGTCCATTCCAATTGAAGGTTGCTCTTATCAAGCCTGGTTTGTATTTCAATCTGGTGTGCATGCATCTCATCAAAAAAGTTTTCTCACGTCTGAGCACTCTAATCAAAATAGTATTCTCCCATCTGAGCACTCTGATCATAATAGTATTCTTCCATCTGAGCACTATGATCAAAATCTGTGGTCCACGTAGTATAATCTATAGCACCTGATCAACAAAGATAAATACATGGAGAAAAATATCAGTGGCACAAAAGAATATAAAAATAATAATAATGGTGGTGGGGGTGAAAATTCCCTTTTGTTAAATTTTTTTCGTAGTCTAATCAACCTAATTGTGACAAATTGGCACCTAACGGGAAACACATCCCCGACAACAGCGCCAAAAACTTTATCGGCCCCGGATATACACCCGGAGAACGATTGTAGTTCTATCGCAAGCGCACGGTCAAGTGGCGAGCGGGTATTGAACACGAGGAGGTGGTGTTGGCTCCAATCTATCCTAGGTTGGTTTGACTACGAATGTTTTATTGGTGGAGATGGTTATGGAATGATATAATGGAAATGGTGTTTGACTACGAATGTTTTATTGGTGGAGATGGTTATTGGTGGAGATGGTTATGGACTAAGAAGTCGGATAAAGTATTGATTCAAATTTAATACAATAAAAGAGTCTAGAGCTAGGGAATCCCCACTACGGACCGCCTCTCATCATTGTGATTCATAAGTTTCATTGTTGCTAAACTTGAATGTAAGTGAACTAGTCGCAACCAAATGTAGAACCAAGCTCACGCTCTCGCGCTATTGCCGGTCAATAGCAAACCTAGGATAGGGCCTAATCTCTTGCAAACCCTAGCCTAAGCCGCTAGCGTGAAGAACGACATCATCGTTCAATCGCGTCTCGAGCCCACTCTCGTGCAAACTCTTGCTACGACCTAGGTTGTGATAGTTCATATCCATCCAATCTCTTGCAAACGAATATGGGTATAGATTCACAATTGAAAATCCTAGATTTGGTCCAATCTCTTGCAAACCAAGTCTAGAGAGATCCAATCGTCAATCTAAATCGAATATCTAGGGCTTCCTATCAATTGGGACCCAATCTCTTGCAAATTCCAATCGATATGAATCCCTAGCTATCCGTAATTAATCAATCACAACCTATCCTCCTAGCAATTCTAGAAATTTAGAAATTCATTCATCACAAATCTGAAATTAGATCCATATGGTTCATCCCCATGACCTAGATCAACAAATCTACTCAAGCATAACAATAACGATATGATAATCAATAAAAATCATTGCTTGCATACAAAAAGATAGAAAAAAGATTCAAATAATAAGAACAAAATACTTAGCTTTAATGAAGATCTTCAATCCAAATACAAGCTTTTAGATCCAAGAGGGGGCCCAGGGCATTGCCTAACCTCTAAAATAATCCCTAAGAAAACATGTGGGAACCCCCTCTAATGACGGCTACAACCCTCTTAAATAGCCCCAAAAAAACCCTAACAAAACTGCCCAAAAACCCTCTGAAACCCGCGCCCAAAACTGAATCTGCGCGTAACTTAAATTCTGCGCCAGTCGCGACTCGGCCGAGTGGAAAGCTCACTCGGCCGAGTGGGAATTCCTGCAGAATTTCCAGAAAACATCACTCTGTCAAAAACTGGCAAAAACTGGTCACTCGGTCGAGTGGGAATCTCACTCGGCAGAGTGGAAATGTCACTCGGCCGAGTGACACTGACATGCGAATTTCAGCACTACAGCATCGACTTGCAGAAATTCCCCAGATTTCATCCGACCTCCGATTGACGCGTTTTTGGCGGCGTTGGAATCGTCATGAAGTCTATTATCCATAAAAATATGAGAACAATACTTTGACATCTGAAATGATAGCAGATTTCAAAAGAGTAGAAGGCTATCTGAAAATCTGGACGCTCGTGTCATCGGCTTCACTCGGCCGAGTGGGATTCTTCACTCGGGCGAGTGGACTTCTCTACTCGGCCGAGTAGGTCTTCTAATGTTCTCCCCAGAATTTCAGAGAGTCGGCTTTGATTTCTTTCAGAAGTCCTGACTCCCTCGGGCGAGTGGCGATCTCTACTCGGCCGAGTGGATGGAACCACTCGGTCGAGTGCATTGTGGCTCAAGATCCATTCGTATCAGTTGTACTCGACCGAATGCGCTTCTTCACTCGACCGAGTGGGCTGTGTTACTCGGCCGAGTGGACTGTGTTACTCAGCCGAGTGGCATGTTTCTGGAGTTAACCCTTCTTCTCCTCGCCTCTTCATCGATTCTATCGATTTCCTTCTTCTTCCACTCATCTTCCAGCATCGTTAGCTCCTCGATAGAGCCATGGGCGATACTCCGGTACATGTGCAAGTCCTTAAAGCTCATTTTTGCTCCCGATTGCTCTATATTTTCTGAAATCCGACAAAAACAAGAAATAGTTAAAAGTAACGCAATATCGTCGAATACTCGTGAAAATTGCAATATGAGCAATCGAAATGGCATGAAAACATGCAGAAAAGGTGTAAAATATGGAGCAATCACAACCGGGAAGGGGATCGAATCCTGGACACCCACAACGGAGGTATTCCATTAACAAGACCTTGCTTTTCCCCATTATCTCCCCTCCCAAAGCTCGGTCCGAGGATATGTGTGCAGGCCTCCTCTTGAGCTGTGTCGATCCCGTCGAACATTACACAGATCAGTTCTGACTTAGGCATCGGAGGGGACTTGGCCGGAACCAAGGTCCGGCCCCCCTGACGAGTTTTCTCATCTCTCCAGGAAGGAGCTGAACCTTGGCGCCGAGGCTACCTCTCGGTGAGGAACGAACCCGCTCGCTGTTAGCGAGCACCGCCGTCGATCAAGACCGAGGGACATTCAAGGCGTCGATGCTTCCCCTCGATGCTCGACCAGTCGAGGCCGAGCACTCAACCCGGAGCGGAGGCTTTCCCTCGCCTCCACACTGATCGAGGACCGACGCTCTCCCGAAGCGTCCGCTCGGCCTCGGATCCATCGCCTACCCACGCTGAGAGCACGTGTGCTCGGCGTGACCAAGGGATCCCAACCGATCCCTTGACCGCGTTGACCGTCCAATCGTCGGTCAACGATTCTGTGGTGAGAAAACACCCTAAACATCTGACGCCGTCTGTGGGAACGAGATGACACCCATGTAAAGCAACCACACCAGCAATGACGCGACCTCGCCCTATGCAGTGAAAGAAGGCCGCGACCCCGTGTCGGCACCTGGGCCGTATCGCGGTCGACGGGGAGGAACCATGACTGCTCGACGTGTGTCTCGAACCCAGGGTCCGGACAGACCCCGGCCCGTCCGCGCATGTGACTATGATGTGGAGGCCGAAAACACTTCCTCACCCCTCCCAGTCGACAGGGGGGTGCTACGAGGGAGAAACCGCAGTCAGACGAAGCACTTGTGGTTTCTAATGTCATCTATGCATCCATAGTGAGGCGACTGCTCGTTGATACTGGCAGCTCATGTGACATCCTTTTCATGTCGACTCTGGAGAGGATGGGGCTATGGAACGAAGACCTGGAGTCGAGCTCGGGGCTCGTGATAGGCTTCATGGGTCACTCCACGCCCATCGTTGAGGAGATCGGCCTCCTGGTCATGCTCGGGAAGCTGCTCGACTCGGTGACCCTGACGATGGAGTTCGTGGCGCTGAGGATCGGATCAGCGTATAATGGGATCATCGGCCGCCTGCTCCTCAACACTGTCGGTGTGGTGGTCTCGACTCTCCATCGGACGATCAGGTTCCAGACCTCGAGGGGGATCAGACATGTCGAGGGCGACACAGGGAAGCCGAAGATTTGCTACCAGCTGGCTGAAGGGGAACCGCCGAGCAACATGACGACCCGATGGCCTCACTTGACTTGAGGTACGGACCGAGACCCACTCCGAGAAGGAGCCAGAGCTAATCCCTGTCACGAATGTCGAAGGTAGATTCATCTCCATCGGGTCCAGACTGACCCTTAGCTTGAGAGGCGAGCTGATCAAGTGCTTGGAGGTCAATCTTGACATCATTGCGCCCGACGACATGCCCGGCGTGGATCCCCGGGTGATCATGCACCAGCTGAACGCCGACCCCAATTTCAAAGCGGTCAGGCAGAAGAAGCAGAACCTGGGTGGCGAGAAGAGGAGAGCAGCCTCCGAGGAAGTGGAACTCCTTCTCGACACCGGCTTCATCCGGGAAGTCTGGTACCCGAAGTGGCTGTCCAACGTCGTGATAGTCAAAAAGTCCAGCGGGAAGTGGCGAATGTGTGTGGATTTTAGCAACCTCAACAGGGCTTTCCCCAAGGATAGCTACCCACTGCCACGTATCGACCACCTCGTGGACAGTGCCTCTGGGTACGAGATGCTCAGCTTCATGGACGCCTACTCCGGGTACAATCAAGTCAAGATGGACCCTCGGGACAAAGAGAAGACATCCTTCACGACGGACCGGGTGACCTTCTGCTACAAGAAGATGCCCTTCATCTTGAAGAACATGGGGGCAACCTACCAGAGAATGGTCAACAAGGTGTTCAACTCCCAGATAGGGAGGAACCTGGAGGTCTACGTGGACGACATGTTGGTCAAATCGAGAGGGCCAAAAGATCACAATGCCGACCTCAGGGAAACCTTCGATCGTTTGCAAAGGCACACCATCTGGCTCAATCCCACGAAAAGCACTTTCGGTGTAAGATCCGGCAAGTTCCTGGGGTTCATGATCACTAATCGCGGCATTGAGGCTAACCCTGACAAGATCGAGGCATTGATCAACATGCGGGAACCAACGACAATCAAAGAGCTGCATAGGCTGAATGGACGCATCGCCGCACTGGGGCGTTTTTTATCCAAGTCGGTGGAGAGGTCCCTTTTCTTCTTCATTACCCTGAGGAAAGCAATCGCTGAGCCCGTCGACAAGATGAAGACGGTACCATGGGATAAGGACTGCGCCCGAGCATTCGCTGAACTCAAGGAATACCTTCGCAGTCTGTCGCTCCTCTTCAAACTGTGAGAATGAGAATCGCTAAGCCTCTACCTGGCCTGTATGGGTGAGGCGGTGAGCTCGGTACTGATCAGGGAGGACAATGGGGTGCAGAGGCCGGTGTATTATACTAGCCGAGTCTTGAAGGATGCAGCGAGACGGTACATTCCCATGGAGAAGCTCACGTACACCCTCGTGCTCTCGGCCCGAAGACTCCGACCCTACTTCCAAGCCCACACGATACTAGTCCTTACTGATTCCCAATCGAACGGAAACTCAAGAGGTTCGACCGAATGGGGAGGATGTTGAATTGGGGAGTGGAGCTGAGCGAGATCGACCTTCTATTTAAGCCACGCACGGCCATAAAAGGGCAGGCCTTGGTAGACTTCATCACCGAATGCACCATAGAAGGAGGATACCCCTCTGAGGAAGAAGGCTCGGCTGCGGTAACCCCCAACCCTTGTCTTTCCTTTCGACTGACATCATTCTTACCAACCACCCAGGGGACCAGGATACATGGGTAGTCCATGTAGACGGATCTGCAACCCGGGCTGGGAGTGAGGCCGGTATCATAATTCGATCACCTGAGGGAAGCGTCGTCAAGTATGTGCTTCGGTTCGAGTTTCCAGCCACCAACAACGTGGCCGAGTATGAAGCCGCAATAAACGGCTTGAGGCTGGCCAGCGAACTCGGAGCCGAATTTGTGCACCTCCTCAACGATTCGAAACTCTTCATCAACCAGTTGCAGGGGGATTACGAGGCGTGCGAAGTGGCGATGCAGAACTACCTTACCTCAGCCAAAACTGAGCTTTCCAAATTCAGGCAAGCTGAGACCCTCCACCTCCTGCGGTCGAAGAATGCCCGCGTAGACGCCCTATCTAAGATGGCCTCCTCCTCGTCCGAGGAGTTAGGCCTCGCCATCTACGTGAAGAATCTCCAGTTCCCCAGTACGGAGGAGAAGGAAGTAATGGTCATTGAGAGGATCCCACTTGGATGGATCCGATCATTCGATACCTCTCTAGTAGGGAAGTACCAATGGACCTGGACGAGCGCCGGTCCCTGGAGCGAAAGGCACTCCGGTACGTGATCCATGAAGGGACACTGTATAAAAGACGCTGGACGAAGACGGACATCCTTCCCTACCTCAAGTGCCTCGGACCTCGGGAGGCCGACTACGTCCTCCGGGAGGTGCATGAGGGGATCTACGGGAATCACCAATGGGGCAAGACGATCGCACAGAAAATCTTGAGGCAAGGGTATTACTGGCCAACCTTAGTCAGCGACGCTACTGGATACATCCAAAGGTGCCAGGAGTGCCAGAGGTTTGCCAAACTCGTCTCATCCCCCCGTCAGAGCTCGTTCCGATAATCATCCACGTACCTTTCATGAAATGGGCACTCGACAGCCTCGGGCCTTTCACTTTCGGCCGGGGGCAGAGGAAATACTTGATCGTGGCAGTGGACTACTTCACCAAGTGGATTGAGGCAGAACCCCTTGCTTCCATCACCTGGAAGAAGGCAAAGAGCTTCGTGTGGAACTTCATCATCTCCAGGTTTGGAATTTCCCGAGCCATCGTCACGGACAATGGGAAGCAATTCGACTCTGCTGGGTTCAAAGACTTCTGCGCGGAGTGGAAGATCAAACTCCTTTTCACCTCGGTGGCACACCCCAGACTAATGGGATGGCGGAGGCCGCCAACAAGTGCATCATTAAGCCCCTCTGCAAGAAAGTGGAAGATGCTAAAGGGAGCTGGCCGGAGGAACTTCCGGGGATACTCAGGTCGTACAGGACGACTCACAAACAAGCCACGGGCGAAACCCCTTTCATGCTCGCGTATGGCGCTGAAGCGGTGGTGCCCATCTAGGTGGGTGAGGAATCCCTCCGCATAAAGCACTTTGATGAGGAGAGGAACGCGGAAGGCTTGGAGCTCAGCCTGGAGCTCCTGGGCGAGCGACGGGAGCAGGCATTGGCCACTATCATCCGGCAGAAGCAGAAGGTAGCCCGCTACTACAACTCCCGGGTTAGGGGAGGAGCTTCCGCCAAGGAGACCTGGTCCTCCAAAAGGCGGCCTTCAGCCTGGAGATCACCCGCAAAGGGAAGCTAGCGAACAAGTGGAAAGGCCCCTACAGGGTCATCGAAGTCCTCGGACCCGCAACCTACCGGCTAGCTAATTCGGAAGGGAAGGTCCTTACCCACGCCTAGAACACCGAGCACATGTGCAAGTACTATCAGTACATCATCCGTAAATGTATCTCCTCCTTCCCTTAATCCGAATAAATGCGTTGACAAAGGAACCACTCGTTCTCATCTTTATTCCCTTGAGAGGCTCACTCAGGATGAGGGAAACCTCACTGGATGAATGTCTCGACGGTAAACCGCAAGACTAAGGAAAAACCCCCTAGTGGGTTGTCCGCACAACCGGCTGACAGGTTGGGGGTACCCCCTCCTAGCCAGCCAGTTAGGAGGATCGATCATAAGGCTGGGGGCAACTCCCCCAGCGGGTCGCTCCGTCGTCCAGTCGTCAGACTGGGAGTAGCTCTCCCAGCAGGCTGAACGACACCGACCGACCATAAGGCTGGGGGCAACCCCCCAGCAGGTCGGTTAACTGGTCGACCGTAAGGCTGGGGGCAACTCCCCCAACTGGTCAGTCATAGGGCCGGCCGTAAGGCTGGGGGCAACACCCCCAGCGGGTCGGTCATGGGGCCAGCCGTGAGACTGGGGGCAACTCCCCCAGTAGGTGACCCCAACGATCAGGTGTAAGACTTGGGGTCGCACCCCAAGCAGACTGACCGACCTAACCGACTGTAAGCCTAGGGGAAACTCCTCCAGTGTGTCGGCGTATCGATCGGACCGTGAGCCTGAGGGATAGCTTCCCCCAGCTGGCCGACCGACCCAACGCACCGTAAAGATGGGGGAAACTCCCCCAGCAGGTTGGCCAACCAATCGAAAATAAGACCCAAAATGGGACACTCCCCGAGGAGGAGGATGATCAGTTACAGGCAGAAGATGGAACTCCATTTCTAAACAAAAAAGGGAGGGGACGCGTTACACAAAAGGCTGAGCGCGGGTTTTGCAAAAAATGACAAGGCTAAAGGATTAAGTCGTCGCTCGCTCGTCTGTGCCCGGAGGCCCTTTGGGACCCCCGGCTGGTTGCTCAGGAGGTCCGTCCCGCACCTCATCCTCGTCTTCGAAATCCAGCCGGAGCTCCTCAAAATTGATCTCCGAGAGCGGAAATCTTTTCTGGATCTCGGACTGGCAGCGGGCGAATCCCCTTTTGAACGCTTCAAACATAGCCTTGGCCACAAAAGACGTGGCATAGTCATCCATGGGGTCCTGGGCAATCTGATTGGGATCCACCTCTCCCACCTCTCGGATCTGACCCTCGAGGATGGCAACCTGGCATTAATGCTCCGCCTGCTCCTTCTTGGCCTCTCTGGAGCTCGTATTGAGCTTGGCCAGTAGAGCCCGCTCTCTCTCCTCTGCCGCTTCCAGGAGGCCAGTGAGCACCGTGGTGTCGGTCGCAACTACCGGATCGGTATCCACGCCAGCTTCGGAAGTTGCTTCGGCGGCCTTCATAAGCTCGGCAATCCGATCCCCGGCCTTCGCCTTCTCGACTAAGGCCAGGGCTTTCTCCAGGTCAGACTTCTCCAAGGCAGCAGAGAGCTCAGCCACAAGAGTCTCCAGGGACTTGATGCGCGCCTCGGCTAATTGGCTCGCCTCTCCTTCGCCCCCTCGGCCTCGGGCTTCCACACCGAGTCGGCCTTGGCCTGCGAGAGAGCCGCGAGTTGAGGCCTTATCGAAAGACCAACTGAGGATAACTACATCAAGAGATGAGGATGAGAAGAAGACTAGTACTAGGAACAAAGTGTGTGAGAGTCCTCACCTGCTGACTGGCCTGAACCACGAAGGCGACCAGGCGATCACCTTTTACCCCGTCCAACACAGATTGGTCCGGAGGGAGGCTGCAGTTCTCAGCCAACCGAGCAGCCACCCCGCAGTCAGAGAAAACCGACTCCTTCAGCCCCACGAGAAAGCCGGGGCGGAGTAAACCCTCGCCTGACTGAGGAAGATCGGCTGGAACCGAGCGGAACGTGCCCAGGTACCACTCGTAAACCTCGGGGAGTGGGCCCAGCGGCAAAGGCGAAGGCCCGGCCCAGGGCCAAGAGACCTCAGTTGAGGAGGGCTGGGCCCGACCCTCGGACGAAGGAACACTGACCTCCACGTCTTGGACACGGGCCTTCTTCGAGGCATCCACCAAGGGAGAGGGTGGAACTTGCCCCCTCTCTCTTGGAACCAACACCGGAAGGCCCAGCTCGTTGTTTCTTCCGAACCTCTAATACGTGATCCCTTCTCCGTGGGTTGGGATCCGGGACCGTGACTAGGGAGAGGCTGGAGAAGAACCTTGGGCGAACCCACCTGCACAAGAAGGCAGAAGGAGGGATCAGAACCGGCCGGATGGGCCTCAGACATCTACTCCTCCGAGCGTCGAGCTTCAGCAAAACTCACCGACGGGCCACACGGTCTTCCGCAGATTAAGGTCGGAGAAGAGAACACCGATCCTCCGATCCCTAACACCACCAACAAGGTGTCAACCGCCTCGAGATCGGCGTCAGTTAGATTGCCCAGCTCGAGAATCAGCGTGCTTGTGGCCCCCCAGTGGGCCGGGAAATCCACCTCCGACGGGAAGCCGACGAAGACGTATTTCCCCTTCCAATGCTTCAAAGAGCTCGACAGTCCCAGCACCAGGCTCTTCTTTGGCCGAGCACTGATGTAGAGCCAGGCCCCTGACTGATGGTGACTCAGACGGTAGAATTGGACGAAGAGTCGGAGAGATGGATCAACCCCCTTCAGCACGCAGAGAACGACAAACCCAACAATGCACCCAATAGCGTTGGGGCAGAATTGGCATAAGGCCACCCTGTAAGCTCACAGAAACTCGGTGATGAAGGGGTGGAGAGGGAACCGAAGCCTGAACCGAAAGCTCTGTTCGTACACCCCGATTTCCTGAGGACCAGGGAAGCAGATCTGCTCGTCGATTTTAGGAGCCCGGGCGGAGCATGGGGGAAGAAGATAGCTGGTATGTAGATCCCCAATTGAGGTGGCGCAAACAGAGGAGGGCCACTCCAGTACCTCGGGAGGCACCCCTGAGAGCACTCCCCCATGACAGCACACCACCGTGTCGGATCCACGAGTCAGGCCAGGATCGGCGACATCTTCCGGGCGACCCGAACCAGCGACAGAAGAAGACGACATGAGGCAGAGCTTGTGCATGACCCGGTTCGACAAAGAGACAAAGAAAGATGGGGATGATGATCGAAAAAGAAAAACCCTCGTCCGATGGACGACGACCACCTTTTAAATCACCCCCCGAAAATATCCCTCGCGTTACGAAGACGATCGCATGGGAGCACGTGGCAGCATCTGAAGATCGACGGCGCTTCGAATCCCGCACCAAGAGAAGTTCAAACGGACCGCGTCATAATGCCCTCCATTTAATGGATTGGACTCGACTGACGCATCTGTTTAAATCCTCGAGAGTCACATCACCCGAACCGAACCGGCAGAATCTGAACGGCTCGGACGATGGGGGCAATTGATGCTACTATTTTGGAGAAGTCTAAGAACAAGAGACCCAAGACCCATGCCTAGAACAGGAAGCCCATGAATGGGATTAGTCCTGCCTGACGAGGCCCACGGAAGGACTCGAGGTCGGACCGGCCCCGGCCCAGAAGACGCACGATTAGCTCGCGCTCTCCGGAAGATAACCGTCCCCCTGAAAGCGCGGCACCTTAATGACCTTTAAGGAGCCCATTAATCGACTCCACCACAATGCACGCAGGCGCCTTGATGGAGGCGGATCGCGGGGACGTGAATGGGGGGGCGGTCAGGGGACGTGGATTGGGGGCAATCGTGGGCCAAACCCTATAAAGGGATGACAGGGGCAACCGGGAAGGGGATCGAATCCTGGACACCCACAACGGAGGTATTCCATTAACAAGACCTTGCTTTTTCCCATTATCTCTCCTCCTAAAGTCGGTCCAAGGATACGTGTGCAGGCCTCCTCTTGAGCCGTGCCGATCCCGCCGAGCATTACACAGATCCGTTCTGACTTAGGCATCGGAGGGGACTTGGCCAGAACCAAGGTCTGGCCCCACAGACGAGTTTTCTCGTCTGTCCAGGAAGGAGCTGAACCGAGGCGCCGAGGCTACCTCTCGGTGAGGAACGAACCCGCTCGCTGTTAGCGAGCGCCGCCACCGATCAAGACCGAGGGACATTCAAGGCGCCGAGGCTTCCCCTCATCGCTCGACCAGTCGAGGCCGAGCACTCAACCTGGAGCCGAGGCTTCCCCTCGCCTCCACACTGATTGAGGACCGACGCTCTCCCGAAGCATCCGCTTGGCCTCGGATCCATCGCCTACCCACGCTGAGAGCACGTGTGCTCGGCATGACCAAGGGATCCCAACCGATCCCTTGACCGCGTTGACCGTCCGGTCATCGGTCAACGATTCTGTGGTGAGAAAACACCCGTAAACATCTGATGTCGTCTGCGGGAACGAGCTAACACCCACATAAAGCAACCACACCAGCAATGACGCGGCCTCACCCTCCGCAGCGAAAGAAGGCCGCGACCCCGATGTCGGTACCTGGGCCGTATCGCGGTAGGCAGGGAGGAACCATGACTGCTCGACGCGTGTCTCGAACCCGGGGTCCGGACAGACCCCGGCCCGGCCACACAGGGGACTACGATGTGGAGGCCGAAAACACTTCCTCACCCCTCCCAGTCAACAGGGGGGTGCCGCGGGGGAGAAACCGCGGTCAGACGAAGCACTCGTGGTTTCTGCTGTCATCGACGCATCCATGGTGAGGTGACCGCTCGTCGATACTGGCAGCTCATGCGACATCCTTTTCATGTCGACTCTGGAGAGGATGGGGCTACGGAACGAAGACCTGGAGCTGAGCTTGGGGCCCGTGATAGGCTTCACGGGTCACTCCACACCCATCATCGAGGCGATCCACCTCCCGATCACGCTCGGGAAGCCACCGACTCGGTGACCCTGACGATGGAGTTTGTGGCATTGAGGATCGGATCAGCATACAATGGGATCATCGGCTGCCTACTCCTCAATGCTGTCGGTGCGATGGTCTCAACTCTCCATCGGATGATCAGGTTCCAGACCTCGAGGGGGATTGGACAGGTCGAGGGCGACACAGGGAAGCCAAAGATCTGCTACCAGCTGGCCGGCGGGGAACCCGCCGAGCAGCATGATGACCCGATGACCTCACTTGACTTGAGATACGGACCGAGGCCCACTCCGGGGGAGGAGCCAGAGCTAATCCCTGTCACGAATGTTGAAGGGAGATTCGTCTCCATCGGGTCTGGACTGACCCCTGGCTTGAGAGGCGAGCTGATCGAGTGCTTGGAGGCCAATCTTGACGTCTTCGCATGGTCGCCCGACGACATGCCTGGCGTGGATCCCCGGGTGATCATACACCAGCTGAACACCGACCCTAATTTCAAACCGATCAGGCAGAAGAAGCGGAACCTGGGTGGCAACAATAGGAGAGCAGCCTCCGGGGAAGTGGAATGCCTTCTCGATGCCGGCTTTATCCGGGAAGTCTGGTACCCGAAGTGGCTGTCCAATGTCGTGATGGTCAAAAAGTCCAGCGGGAAGTGGTGAATGTGTGTGGATTTCACTGACCTCAACAGGGCTTGTCCCAAGGACAGCTACCCACTTCCCCACATCGACCACCTCGTGGACAGTGCCACGGATACGAGATCTCAGCTTCATGGAAACCTACTCCGGGTACAATCAAGTCCAGATGGACCCTCAGGACGAAGATAAGACGTCCTTCACGACGGACCGGGGACCTTCTGCTACAAGAAGATGCCCTTTGGCTTGAAGAACGCGGGGGCAACCTACGAGAGAATGGTCAACACGGTGTTCGACTCCCAAATAGGGAGGAACCTGGAGGTCTACGTGGACGACATGTTGGTCAAATCGAGAGGGCCAAAAGATCACATCGCCGACCTCAGGGAAACCTTCGAGCAGCTGCGAAGGCACAACATCCAGCTCAATCCCATGAAATGCACTTTTAGGGTAAGATCCGGCAAGTTCATGGGGTTCATGATCACTAATCGCGGCATTAAGGCTAATCCTGACAAGATCGAGGCATTGATAAACATGCGGGAACCAACGACAATTAAAGAGCTGCAGAGGCTGAATGGACGCATCGTCGCTCTGGGGCGTTTTTATCCAAGTCGGCGGAGAGGTCCCTTACCTTCTTCAAGACCCTGAGGAAAGCAATCGCTGAGTCCGCCGACATGAGGAAGACGGTACCATGGGATAAGGACTGCGCCCGAGCGTTCGCTAAAATCAAGGAATACCTTCGTAGTTTGTCGCTCCTCTTCAAACCACGAGAAGGAGAATCGCTAAGCCTCTACCTGGCTTGTATGGGTGAGGAGGTGAGCTCGGTACTGATCAGGGAGGACAATGGGGTGCATAGACCGGTGTATTATACCTGCCGAGTCTTGAACGACGTAGAGGGATGGTACACGCCCATGGAGAAGCTCACTTACGCCCTCGTGCTCTCGGTCCGAAGACTCTGACCCTACTTCCAAGCCCACACGATACTATTCCTTACTGATTCCCAATCGAACGGAACCTCAAGAGGTTCGACCGGATGGGGAGTATGTTGAATTGGGGATGTGGGATCCTGACAAAACAAGGACGTTAGGATCGAATAATAAAGTAGAGACTTACGCTTGCGTATGCGGCACCGTAATCTCTGAACTTTGCCCTCGAATTCGGCACAACGGTCAGTACTTCGTCACGGAGGATCGAAGCAGCGTTTCACCGCCTAAATCTCTATTTAGAAGAGGATTTTAATGGAAGGGAGAAGAAGAACACAAGTTGACTTATGCAAACTTATGGCATGGTTAGATTAGTGTAAATGTCTTACCCTTGGGTCCTATTTATAGGCTTTAGGGGTAGTTATTGTAGGAAATAACTAAATATAATCTTATTAGCCTATATTAGCACATTTACATATCCTCTTCTTCATTCACTTATCAAGTGCCTTTATGCACTTATAAAGTGACTTTTTCCGCTTATCGAGTGGTCCTTTTCACACGTGAAAAGGTTCCCTTCGTGCACACTTTCGTGCACGCGACATCTGAGGTCCGTATACCCTCCTACATCCCCTCATGGGTGTATTCATGTCATCCATATCCAACATCTCCCACTCACACTTGAGGGGATTGTAAGGAAATATCTTTTCCTTTAACTCTTCTGTTTATCATACCGAGCAATTGGCCGTGTGACCGTCATGTGCATAGAGTCCGCTGTTTGTACACTTGTTAGAGATACACAACACTCCTCGAGGTGCAAAGTTGAGTGGATCAACACATGCTTTACCCTAGATTATTTCTTCATATTTCCTATACTTTATATTCAACAATTGAATCCCATCTGGATTACAATTGGATGGCCAGCTTTGAATCTTTAAAGTCCAAATGTGAATATGAAATTAATCTTCATCTTCTTGCGATCCTTTCGATCTTGACTTGACTCACTTTTCTAACATGCCCCGCCGGACCGAATTGACCATAGTCCATAAGCAACATGTTAAGATAGCAATCACCCAGTCAAATCTAAATGAACCAATTAGAGTCCATAAGGGTAACGAGTTAAGACCCATGTGGTCTTTGGGTCTCATATAATAGTAAACACAATTACTATTCTAACCCAATGGTCAAATGCATACGTAGTATGAATACGTATTACAACATCACTCCTTTCCCAGGGAGCGTATGTCTTAATGATGTTGTAAGGATGATGATCAGACACCACAATGTTTGATTTTAAGTCCCTTTTACTACTCAAATAATCTTCTGGACCCACATCCCGCATAAGACAGATAGGATTTAAGAATCCTCTTAGATCTTTTGTAAGCATCCATATGATGCAGATCTTTCAAACGACCATTTTGTTTAAGTCATGACTCTAAATCATCCGTCTGACGATTTTGACTTTAAACAGGTCTCATCTTTATTTTATCCGTCTGATATAATAAAGGCGGTTGCTCATGTGAGAGAGCCAACCTCAATCTGTCCGACATACTAGAAAATGTAGCTGAGATTTTAAAATGTACATAAACATTTTCTAGAAACTCATATGCAAAAGGAACTTATTCTTTTATTAAATTTGATCTTTTACAGACATGTGAATTTACATTGGTACAACTCAGCTCTTACACAATCCTTGAGATGATAAGTGTTTGTAAAACACATCTCTGGGGATCGCCTTCGTAAGCGGATCCGCTATCATCTCATGCATAGATATGTACCTTATGTCTACCTTCTTGGTCTATCATAGTCTTTTGCAAATTTATAGCGGATATCAATGTGTTTGGTCTTACAATGGAATTTTGGATCTTTGACATAAGCTATAGATGCTTGACTGTCACTGTGTATTGGTACAACACCTGAGTCACTTGCATCAATTAGCCTGTCTAAGAATTTCCTAATCCAAACAGCCTCTTGAACTGCCATGCTAAATGCTACAAACTCGGCTTCCATAGTTGAAAGTGCGATGCAGGATTGTTTCTTGATACTCCAGGATATTGCACTAGTTCCGAGTAGAAAAACATATCCTGAGGTCGATCGTCGCTCATCGAGATCACCCGCCCAATCAGCATCAGTGTAGCCTTCGAGCCTCAAGGCATCTCCTTGATAGCATAAAGCATAGTCCGCAGTTCCTTTAAGATACCACATTATCCTCTTAACCGCTTTTCAGTGTACTTGCCCTGGATTGGATTGGTAACGACTTACCATTCCAATGGCAAAACAGATGTCCGATCTTGTACACATCATAGCGTACATAAGACTACCAACTGCACTGGAATATGGAACTTTTTCCATAATTTCCTTTTCCTTTTGGTTCTTTGGATACGATTTCAGACATAAATTATCGCATTTGCTTATAGGAGTATCAATGGACTTGCAGTCCTGCATATTAAAACGTTCTAGAACCTTCTTTATATAAGTCTCTTGTGAAAGAGAAAGAAGTTTCTTCAAACGATTCCTTGAAATCTTAACTCCAAGGATATATGCAGCTTCTCCCATGTCTTTCATCTCAAAAACTGATGAAAGCCAAGCCTTGATATCCATCACAAAGCCCTTGTCGTTTCCGGCTATTAAAATGTCATCTACGTATAGAGACATAATAACATACTTGCTTTTAATCCTCTTGATATATACACATTTATCTTCATCAAGCATGGTAAAACCATTTGATAAGACAACTTCTTGGAATGGTATATACCATTGCCTCGAGGATTGTTTAAGACCATATAAGGACTTACGAAGTTTACAAACCTTATGTTCGTTTCCTTCTTTTACAAACCCTGTTGGTTGTTTCATATAGATCTCCTCGTCCAATTCTCCATTGAGAAAGGCAGTCTTTACATCCATCTGATGTAATTCGAGGTCTAAGCAAGCTACCATAGCCAGAATCAAGCGAATTTACATTGGTACAACTCAGCTCTTACGCAATCCTTGAGATGATAAGTGTTTGTAAAATACATCTCTGGGGATCGCCTTTGTAAGCGGATCCGCTATCATCTCATGCGTAGATATATACCTTATGTCTACCTTCTTGGTCTTATCATAGTCTTTTGCAAATTTGTAGCGGATATTTATGTGTTTGGTCTTACAATGGAATTTAGGATCTTTGACATAGGCTATAGATGCTTGACTATCGCTGTGTATAGGTACAGGACCTGAGTCACTTGCATCAATTAGCCTGTCTAAGAACTTCCTAAGCCAAACAGCCTCTTGGACTGTCATGCTAAATGCTACAAACTCGGCTTCCATAGTTGAAAGTGCGATGCATGATTGTTTCTTGCTACTCCAGGATATTGCACCAGATCCGAGTAGAAAAACATATCCTGAGGTCGATCGTTACTCATCGAGATCACCCGCCCAATCAGCATCAGTGTAGCCTTCGAGCCTTAAGACATCTCCTTGATAGCATAAAGCATAGTCCGCAGTTCCCTTAAGATACCGCAATATCCTCTTAACCGCTTTCCAGTGTACTTGCCCTGGATTGGATTGGTAACGACTTACCATTCCAATGGTAAAACAGATGTCCGGTCTTGTACACATCATATCGTACATAAGACTACCAACTGCACTGGAATATGGAACTTTTTCCATAATTTCCTTTTCCTTTTGGTTCTTTGGACACGATTTCAGACATAAATTGTCGCACTTGCTTATAGGAGTATCAATGGACTTGCAGTCCTGCATATTAAAACGTTCTAAAACCTTCTTTATATGATCTCTTGTGAAAGAGAAAGAAGTTTCTTCGAACGATTCCTTGAAATCTTAACTCCAAGGATATATGCGGCTTCTCCCATGTCTTTCATCTCAAAAACTGATGAAAGCCAAGCCTTGATATCCATCACAAAGCCCTTGTTATTTCCGGCTATTAAAATGTCATCTACATATAGAGACATAATAACGTACTTGCTCTTAATCCTCTTGATATATACGCAGTTGTCTTCATTAAGCATGGAAACCCCATTTGATAAGACAACTTCTTGAAATCGTATATACCATTGCCTCGAGGATTGTTTAAGACCATATATGGACTTACGAAGTTTACAAACCTTATGTTCGTTTCCTTCTTTTACAAACCCTGTTGGTTGTTCCATATAGATCTCCTCGTCCAATTCTCCATTGAGAAAGGCAGTGTTTACATCCATCTGATGTAATTCGAGGTCTAAGCAAGCTACCATAGCTAGAATCAGGCGAATCGAGGTAAAACGAACAACAGGCGAGAAGGTCTCTTCGTAGTCTATCCCTTCATGTTGCTTAAAACCTTTCGCGACAAGGCGAACTTTATATCTGTCTATAGAGCCATCTGCCTTATGCTTGATCTGGAGAACCCATTAGTTCCCAATAGCTCTACATCCTCTGGGTAAGTCAACCAAGTCCCAGACTTGGTTAACTTTCATGGATTCTAATTCCTCCTTCATCGCTTCCATCCATTTGTCTTTAGCAGGGCATGATACGGCCTGTTTGAAAGTAGTAGGCTCGTCATCTTCTTGTAGTAAAGTCATAAAGGTTTACGGGAATTCATCCTCAAATCTTAGAGGAGCTAACCTTGTACGACTACTACGTCGTATTTGAGATTCATCAAGTCCTTATTGACTCGAATTTAGATCAATTCTAATATCACTCCCACTTGGAATGTCGTTAGAATTGCTCCCACTTGGATCATTATTCCCGTATGGAATAGGATTAGCATCATTCGTATCATCCATTGGTGAAGGTTGAAACGTATTTTCGTCTTCACCAAGAATTCTCCCACTCGAATGAGGTAATCCTTCTTGATCTTTAATCTCAAATAGAGATAAGTCCTGAGTTATCTCGCCATGTCTTGGAAATTCATTTTCCAAGAAAGTGACATCCCTCGACTCAAATTCAATTAGACCTCCATTGTCTTCCTGACCAATGAAAACATAATGTCATGTCCCGCTTCCCAAAAACGTGGAGGCGAAGTGTGAGAAGGTCCGCTCAGACTTGTAGCTACAAAGCCGCAAGTCCAATAAGCGTCAAATATTACAAAGTAGCAGGTCCCTGTAATGTGACTCGAAACAACAATAACAATAATATAGAAAGAGACAAATAATAAAAAATTATTCAACTCAGAGTCCAGATATAAGTTCAACAACCAGAAATGCCACTAGGCAAACAAAAGAGTCCAAAAGAAAAGGCCTAGCATGGCCAATAAAGGAAACTAACAACAACGGTGCTACTCACCGACAACAACACAACCAACAAAAGAAGAACGAAGGAGCACTAGGACAGGTCATCGATGTCCTCGTACTCGACGTCAGCTACGGGGTCGGGCTCGTACTCCACGAACTCGTCGCCCACAACTGTAACCTCTGGCTCAGCAACTAACATGCATCACCCAAAGAGAAGGGGCACATGTCAGCAAGTCTACAAGACTTGTGCAAGGAAACTAAGGGAAAATAAAAATAACCTAGCAGTTCTAGAGTACGGTATGACATGACATGTTATGTAAAGTGAACAGCAAGTAAAGTCACAACAGAATAGGACATGTCATGGGTTATAGCATGGTAGGTAAACATGACATGGTACATGTAATGTTCACAAGGACAAGTACTGGTAAAATAAGCACGTCGTGCACAGAGATTCTGCCCTTTGGCTAGAGTGGCTGTACGGGCCAACTCTTACGCTCAAGTGACCGTTTATCCCTACCCCTCCACGTGTGTTGAGCCAGGGCACTACCCCCGAACATGTAATGCTCGCTTCTGGATCACGAGCCAGGAAGTGTTTTTAACACGCATGGCGTAGGGTTATGCCCGCATAATGGGTGCCTAGCCGGTAACACGGAAACACGGATTTGTACAAGGATTTGTAGTGTGTGCTACGATGCAACATGCGACATGATAAGTATAATGGATGCACATCACATTTTAATTGAAATGAAATTTGCGTACTGTTAAAGAAAAGTAAACATGACAGGCAATTGTATGAAATGGCATGACAATGGAAATTCTAGCTTCGTTGTCAAGCTAGAATTAAAATTGTGCCTAGACCGCTATCATTTCACGGTCTAGTCTCTTTCACGCTAACAAGGATTGGCCTAAAGACATGGCCTAAAGCAAGGTTGGCAAGTTTCACTTGCCTGGCATCGAAATTGTTGTTCGACGAGAGTCACGAGATCGGTATCCTACGGAAATTGGGTTCGCTGTTATGGCAAAATAGAATATTAGATTTAGGGTTCAAAACCGGTTTGCATTGGAAACCTACGTCGTCTAATAATCCATTTTTTATTTGGGGTTTCTAATTTACAGTGAGGGTTATGAGGATTAAAGGTAGATCTACTAACCGTAAGAGTAGCGAACGAATGACGCCAAACAGATCTAGCTTCGACGACGGAAGAACGATCCTGGAAAGTTACGGCTGAAATCGAGATCCCGGCGGCCTAGGGAAGGTGGCCGGCGCAAGAAATGGCGAGAGGGAAGCTACGAGGAGGAAGGAAATGACTTGAGGAATGTTGGGGATGATTTGGGGAAGAAATTGGCTCAGAAAGAATGAAGGAAGAATGAAAGAATCGAAGGGATTAAATAGAAAATGAAACGGCGGCTGCGACTTAACCTAGGTTTACAGCGCAGTTTAGTCTGTCAGAGAAGGGTGGTCGACCGACTAGTTTGGGATCTAGTCGATCGGTCGTCCAACTGACGCCGACTAAAAGTCAAACCGTGAACAGGGTTGGTACAGGTAGACAGATTTAGTCGGTCTGCGAAGGCCCGTCGACCGACTAGTTTAGAATCTAGTCGGTCGTTGATCGTTCATAGACCGACTAAGAGAGAAATCAGATGGATATTAAGCACTGAGAATTAGTCGGTCAAACAAGGAATATTAACCGACTAGTTCAAGAACTAGTCGGTCGGTAAGTATTCTTACACCGACTAACCATAAACAGTAACTTAGACGGTACAGTAGGACTCAGAATTAGTCGGTCTGAGTACAAGTCCTGACCGACTAGTTTGAAAACTAGTCGGTCGAAGAATGAGCTTAGACCGACTAAACGTAAATAGTAACTAAGCTGAAATTTACTGACAAGAACTAGCTGGTCAGAGAAGGATCACCGACCGACTAGATTGCAATCTAGTCGGTTGGCTCTCCTTCATGAACCGACTAAGATGCACCGAAAGTGCCGAAACGAAGCGCGAAGCTTCGAGAAGAATCCTATGGCCTCTAGGATCACTCTAACTCTAAGATTAAGACACTATGAAGTTAAACGTAAAGATTTCTAACGGAAAAACACACAAAGAGGGAATCATCAAATATTATTCATATAAAATAGTCATTACAAAAACCGGTCGTTACATCCTCCCCACCTTAAGAAAAATTCTGCCCTCGGAATTTCCTAACACTCACATGTCAGGGAACAAAAGTGGGTAGCGCTCTCACATCTCATCTTCTCTCTCCCAGGTAGACTCTCCTGGCGAGCCGTGTCGCCACATCACCCTAACAAGATCGACGGTCTTGTTCCGAAGTGACTTCTGATGCCTGTCCAAGATCTGCACTGGCTGCTGTTCTTATGTCAGATCAGGGCGAACGGTGATCTCCGAGAAATCCACAACATGAGATGGATCGCTGATGTACCGACGAAGATGCGACACATGGAAAACATCGTGAACTCCTTCCAAAGATGGCGGCAAGGCTAAGCGGTAGGCTACCTCGCCAACTCTCTCCAGAATGTCAAATGGTCCAATGTATCTCGGGCTCAGCTTCCCTCGTTTTCCAAAGCGAATCACTCCACGATTCGGGGAAATCTTCAAGAACACATGGTCACCTGGCTGAAACTCCAACGGACGCCGTTTAGCATCAGCCCAATGCTTAAAACGGTCCTGAGCAATCCTCAGCCTCTCCCGTATGTTCCTGACAACATCTACAGCCTCCACGATCATCTCAGGTCCTAACAGCTCCCGATCTCCAATGTCATCCCAGCTCAGTGGCGATCGACATTTCTTCCCATATAGCGCGGCAAAAGGTGCCATGCCAATACTCGCCTGGTAGCTGTTATTGTAGGCAAACTCCACGAGGTGGAGATGATCCTCCCAAGAACCCTTGAAGTCCAGCATACACGCCCTCAGCATGTCTTCCAAGATCTGGATCGTCCTCTCGGATTGGCCATCCGTCTGTGGATGGTACGTCGTGCTGAAACTCAGACTCGTACCCAAACTCTTCTGCAGACTCTGCCAGAACTGAGATGTGAACCTTGTGTCTCTGTCCGACACGATACTCACAGGGACTCCGTGAAGCCGTACAATATTCTGCACGATTCACGTTACATCACTATCTAAACTAGGAAGAAAGAAATTAAAACGGAGAGTAAAAGATTTACCTCCATATATCTCCTCGCTAGCGCCTCAGTGGACTGTCCTACTCGGAATGGAATAAAGTGCGTGGATTTGGTCAATCGATCTACGATCACCCAAATCGTGTCATTCTGCTTTGGACTCCGAGGTAGTCCAGTCACGAAGTCCATAGTGATGTGTTGCCACTTCCACTCCGGAATCGGAAGCGGTTGTAGCACCCCGTCGTACGCTGATGCTCCGCCTTAACCTGCTGGCAAACCAAGAACTTGGCTACACTCCGAGCCACACTCCTCTTCATACCATGCCACCAAAAATTCAGGCGAAGATCCTTGTACATCTTGGTCCCACCAGGATGCATAGAATACGGCGAACTGTGTGCCTCCGCCAACAGCTCCTCTCTGATGTCTCCCGCTGGCACACACAACCTGGCTCCAAATCTCAACAAGCCGTCCTCATAAATCACGAAATCAATCCACAGACCAGCTTCCACCAACCCCGGAATCCTCATCAACTTCGGGTCTCCAGCCTGTCCAGCCTTGATCCTATCCACGATCGTCGACTGTATCTGCATACACATCAACGAAGAGACCTCCCCAGGCAGAACAATCTCAATACCAGACTCGCAAAAATCCTGCTGCAATCTCCACTGCGAAGTCAACAACATCACCGCTGGAAGCCTACTCAACGCATCAGGAACCACATTCACCTTGCTAGGGTGAAACTACAGATCAATCTCATAGTCAGCCATGAGCTCCAACCATCGATGCTGTCGCATGTTGAGCTCCTTCTGAGTAAAGATATACTTCAATCTTTTGTGATCGGTGAAGATCTTCACCTTCTCACTCAGCAGGAAGTGCCTCCAAATCTTCAGCGCAAACACGACAGCAGCCAACTCCAAATCGTGCGTCGGGTAATTCTTCTCATGAGCCTTAAGCTGACGAGAAGCATACGCAACCACGTGCCCATGCTGATGCAATACGCAACCGAGACCTTTACCAGAAGCATCGCAAAAGATCTCGAATCCTCCACTCCGATAGGGCACAGCAACAACATGTGCAGACGTCAACTTCTCCTTCAGAACACCAAAAGCTCCCTCGCAGTCATCAGACCAAACAAAAGATACATCTTTCCGAGTCAATCTGGTCATCGGCTCAGCAATACGGGAGAAATCCTTGATGAATCGCCGATAATATCCTGCAAGCCGAAGGAAACTCTGGATCTCAGACGCTGACTGCGGAACAGGCCACTCCCTGATAGCCTTAATCTTCTCGGGATCCACCGAAATACCATCTCTAGTCACCACATGCCCGAGAAAAGCAACCCTATCCAGCCAAAACTCACACTTGGAATACTTAGCATACAACCTATGCTTCCTCAAGATCTCCAATACTGTCCTCAAGTGTGACGCATGCTCCTCCTCTGACTTCGAGTAGATCAAAATGTCGTCAATGAAGATAACGACAAACTTATCTAGAAATTCATAGAAGATCAGATTCATCAGATTCATAAAAACTGTGGGCGCATTGGTTACACCGAAAGGCATAACCACGAACTCGTAGTGTCCATATTTCGTCCTGAAAGCTGTCTTCAGAACATCTTCCTTTCTCACCTTCAGCTGGTGATAACCACTACTCAGATCCAGCTTAGAGAATACCCTCGATCCTCCCAGCTGATCAAAAATATCATCGATGCGAGGCAATGGATATCGATTCTTGACGGTCGCCGCATTCAACTCCTGGTGGTCCACACACATGCGACGCGAACCGTCCTTCTTCTTCACCAGCCAAACCGGTGCTCCCCATGGAGACACACTAGGATTAATGTAACCCTTCTGAAGAAGTTCATCCAGCTGCTTTCGCAATTCCTCCAATTCCGTGGGTGCCATGCGATACGGCGCTTTCGAAATAGGCTGCGATCCCGGAATGAGATCGATAGAAAACTCGAGAGCTCGATCAGGTGGCAATCCAGACATCTCCTCGGGGAAGACGTCGTTAAAGTCACGCACTACTGCAGGCCGACACTGCTCCATCTGCATAGCCACAAACTCCACTGGTCTGGCTCAAAATCTGACAGGACCAAGCGAACTGCTACCCCGGCTGAACTCGAACACCGGATGTCCAGGGATCTCAAAAACCACCTTCTTCCTCGGACAGTCGATCATGGCATAGAAACTCCCTAGCCAGTCCATCCCGAGGACGGCATCATATTTGATGATGTCGTGGACAATAAAATCTGCGTAGAGCTCATGTCCACAGACCACCAAAGGGCAAGAGTTGCAACCACGATGCACCGTGACCACGCCATTCCCTATAACGATATCCCAACTCTTGGCAAGAGGGGAAGTCGACAAGGAATGCTTCTCCACGAAGCTCCGGGAAATAATACACATCGATGCACCTGAGTCGAAGAGGACTCGTGCAGGAAATGTGCACACCAAAATCACACCTAACAGACAGTCTAACAATCAAATCCTATACAAGCAGACAAACATATGCAACAACCAAACATAATCTAATAACTAAAACTAACCACTGAAAGAACAGCTAGATTGAGGGTTACCTGCAATAACCTCATCCACCGCCTCGGTCTCAACAGCAGTCATCAGGAACGCCTGCCGCCTCGGCTGAACGACCTACTAAAAAGCCTGCCTCTGCGGAACGAGAGGCGCCCCACGTCCAGCAGGAATAGGTGCCTTCTGCTGCAACGGCTGAGCTGCAACAGGTCCCTTCCACGGCTGCTTGGACTTTGGGCAGTCCCTCATGGTATGCGCAGGATCACCACAAACCAAACACTGCCCCAGCATCTTCCGGCACTGATCCTTGACATGCCCCGTCTTGCCACAGAAATGGCAAGTCTTCAAAGTAGGAGGTCCTCCGGGCCTCTTGAACTGTACCGGCTGAGTGGGCCTGAACCCTGGTCTCACCACTGCTCTGGCCTGCTCTACAGGCCTCTTCCCAGCTCCAGAAATCGGTCCTCTCTTCTGGCTCATAATCCGCTCCTGCCTCTTCGCCGCAATCAAAACCTTCTGATAGGACTCCGCATCTGAAGAAGTCACATAGCTCTAAAGATTCAAAGAATGCCCCTGCATAAATCTCTGGGCTTTCTCATCAGCATCCTGCACCATCTTTGGTGCGAAATGACTCAGCTGGGTGAACTCCTGGGGGTACTGGTCCACCGTCAAGCTCCCCTGCTTCAGGTCAATGAAGCGCTGCGCCATCTCCCGCCTAGCAGCCTTCGAAAAGTACTCCTCATCGAATTTGGACTTGAAGGTAGCCCAAGATATCGGCTCCTCCAGCAACTCCTCCTCGGCATCCTACCAGTTCCGTGCATTATCCTTAAGCTGCCTCTTCGCCAGGTCAACCCATCCAGTCGGGTCAACCTTCGACATCTTCAAGTTGTCCTCCATGTTCCTGGTCCATTCATCCGTAGCCAGAGGTCCTTCGGTCCCATCAAAGTAGGCAGGACCCAGCTCCCGAAACTGGTTCGCTCCAGGCTCGAAGCGAGGGACATTCTGAACAGGCTGCACTGCTCGAGAAGGTGGAACATTCTGGAAATTCTGCAACATCCCCTACTGCACCTGCATCATCTGATGCATCATCCGCATTATCTCCACATTGGTGGGCTCCCGATTCGGCTCTCCGTCACGAGGGGCACACCACCACCAGCACGGGTATTCCGTATCCCAGCCATCTATTGACACAGGAAAAACGAAAAAAATTAGACTCTCAGCCTATGACTCGGTGTTGAAATTGTTTATCGGACATCCTATAATTCTTATCGTTGTTCCGATTAAGTCACAGTTACAGAAAATTAGGACCTGCATGGGCCACCAAAGAAACATGTCATGCCCCGCTTCCCAAAAACGTGGAGGCGAAGCGTGAGAAAGTCCGCTCAGACTTATAGCTACAAAGCCGCAAGTCCGATAAGCGTCAAATATTACGAAGTAGCAGGTCCCTGTAATGTGACTCGAAACAACAATAACAATAATAGAGAAAGAGACAAATAATTAAAAATTATTCAACTCAGAGTCCAGATATAAGTTCAACAACCAGAAATGCCACCAGGCAAACAAAAGAGTCCAAAAGAAAAGGCCTAGCATGGCGAACAAAGGAAACTAACAACAACGGTGCTACTCACCGACAACAACACAACCAACAAAAGAAGAACGAAGGAGCACTAGGACTGGTCACCGGTGTCCTCGTACTCGACGTCAGCAACGGGGTCGGGCTCATACTCCACGAACTCGTCACCCACAACTGCAACCTCTGGCTCAGCAACTAACATGCGTCACCCAAAGAGAAGGGGCACATGTCAGTAAGTCTACAAGACTTGTGCAAGGAAACTAAGGGAATATAAAAACAACCTAGCAGTTCTAGAGTATGGTATGACATGACATGTTATGTAAAGTGAACAGCAAGTAAAGTAACAACAGAATAGGACATGGCATGGGTTATAGCATGGCAGGTAAACATGACATGGTACATGTAATGTTCACAAGGACAAGTACTGGTAAAATAAGCACGTCGTGCACAGAGATTCCGCCCTTTGGCTAGAATGGCTGTACGAGCCAACTCTTACGCTCAAGTGACCGTTTATCCCTACCCCTCCACGTGTGTCGAGCCAGGGCACTACCCCCGAACACGTAATGCTCGCTTCTGGATCACGAGCCAGGAAGTGTTTTTAACACGTATGGCGTAGGGTTATGCCCGCATAACGGGTGCCTAGCCGGTAACACGGAAACACGGATTTGTACAAGGATTTGTAGCGTGTGCTACGATGCAACATGCGACATGATAAGTATAATGGATACACATGACATTTCAATTGAAATGAAATTTGCGTACTGTTAAAGAAAAGTAAACATGACAGGCAATTGTATGAAATGGCATGACAAGGGAAATTCTAGCTTCGTTGTCAAGCTAGAATTAAAATTGCGCCTAGACCGCTATCATTTCACGGTCTAGTCTCTTTCACGTTAACAAGGATTGGCCTAAAGACATGGCCTAAAGCAAGGTTGGCAAGTTTCACTTGCCTGGCACCGAAATTGTTGTTCGACGAGAGTCACGAGATCGGTATCCTACGGAAATTGGGTTCGCTGTTATGGCAAAATAGAATATTAGATTTAGGGTTCAAAACCGGTTTGCATTGGAAACCTACGTCGTCTAATAATCCATTTTTTATTTGGGGTTTCTAATTTACAGTGATGGTTATGAGGATTAAAGGTAGATCTACTAACCGTAAGAGTAGCGAACGAATGACACCAAACAGATCTAGCTTCGGCGATGGAAGAACGATCCTGGAAAGTTACGGCTGAAATCGAGATCCTGGCGGCCTAGAGAAGGTGGCTGGCACAAGAAATGGCGAGAGGGAAGCTACGAGGAGGAAGGAAATGGCTTGAGGACTGTTGGGGATGATTTGGGGAAGAAATTGGCTCAGAAAGAATGAAGGAAGAATGAAAGAATCGAAGGGATTAAATAGAAAATGAAACGGCGGCTGCGACTTAACCTAGGTTTAAGCGCAGTTTAGTCGGTCAGAGAAGGGTGGTCGACCGACTAGTTTGGGATCTAGTCGGTCGGTCGTCCAACTGACACCGACTAAAAGCCAAACCGTCAACAGAGTTGGTACAGGTAGACAGATTTAGTCGGTCTGCAAAGGCCCGTCGACCGACTAGTTTAGAATCTAGTTGGTCGTTGATCGTTCATAGACTGACTAAGAGAGAAATCAGATGGATATTAAACACTGAGAATTAGTCGGTCAAAGAAGAAATATTAACCGACTTGTTCAAGAACTAGTCGGTCGGTAATTGTTCTTAGACCGACTAACCATAAACAGTAACTTAGACGGTACAGTAGGACTCAGAATTAGTCGGTCTGAGTACAAGTCCTGACCGACTAGTTTGGAAACTAGTCGGTCGAAGAATGAGCTTAGACCGACTAAACGTAAACAGTAACTAAGCTGAAATTTACTGACAAGAACTAGCCGGTCAGAGAAGGATCGCCGACCGACTAGATTGCAATCTAGTCGGTTGGCTCTCCTTCATGAACCGACTAAGATGCTTCGAAAGTGCCGAAACAAAGCGCGAATCTTCGGGAAGAATCCTATGGCCTCTAGGATCACTCTAACTCTAAGATTAAGACACTATGAAGTTAAACGTAAAGATTTCTAACGGAAAAACAAACAAAGAGGGAATCATCCAATATTATTCATATAAAATAGTCATTACAAAAACCGGTCGTTACACATAACCTTTGGAGTTTTCTGCGTATCGTATAAAGATACATTTCCTTCCCCGTGGCCCAAGTTTGCCATACTTATGGGAGGAAATATGTGCATAGAATGCACACCCCCAAGGTTTCAAAATGTTTAAGTCAGGAGACCTTTGGTTCCACAACTCGTAAGGAGTGGAGCTAACTGATTTCGAGGGTACTCGGTTCAAGATGAAAGCGGCCGTCAATAATGCATCACCCCAAAAGGTGATTGGCAAGTTAGCTTGCGCCATCATTGAACGGACCATTTCCATTAAAGTCCTATTCCTCCTTTCTGCAACACCATTTTGTTTCGGAGTATAAGGCATAGTTACCTGATGAACTATGCCCTTTTCATCACAAAGTTCCTTAAAACTTGTTGATTGATATTCACCGCCCCTATCGGTTCGCAAGACCTTAATCTTGCGATCTAATTGATTTTCCACTAAAGTCATATAGTTTTTAAAGCGGGTTAATGCTTCACTTTTGTGGGATATCAAATAGATATGTCCGAATCGGGTGAAGTCATCAATAAAAGTGATGAAATAGGACTTTCCGCGTCTTGTCTTGACATTCATCGGACCACATATGTCCGAATGGATGAGCTGTAATGGAACCTCGGCCCTTGTGCCGGTTCCAAACGGCATGCGACAAGATTTTCCTACAAGGCAATGTTCGCAGGTCGACATATCGACCTTTGAAACATTTGATAGAAGGCCACATTTGGCAAGTCTATCCATACGCGTTGGTCCAATGTGACCAAGCCTTGCGTGCCAACAAATTATATCTGACTCATAAGTCGAAGAATTTGCAACAAGGAAATTTTCATTACAAAATGAGGAATCATACATTGTATTTAATACAATAAATCCTTTAAATACATACCAAGTACCAATTAAAGAATTATTACATAACAAGTCCACTTTACAATCATGAAAAAACCAATTATAACCAAGACCCATTAACACGACCACAGATATAATATTCCTTCGAATATCCGGAGCGAAGAGGACATCATGTAGTAAGATTGTGCGGCCGTTGTCCAAGACGAGCTTGCAAGTCCCAACGCCTTTCACTTCAACACGTGTGTTGTTTCCTACATATATCTACTTTGTTCCTTGGGGTATCCGGTGATACTCCACGAAGGACCGTCTGTCCCTTGCTATGTGGTCGGTGGCACCTGAATCAATTATCCAAAATGGATTAGATTCTACAAGAAATATTGAACTAGAAACACATATGTGACTAGTATTACAAGTTACCTTGTCACCTCCATCCGTACAAGAACGGGCATAGAGACCTAACTTGTTGCTCTTGAAACACTTGATCCTCTTCAAGTCTTTCTTCTTGTGCCATTTCTTGTTCCCACCTTTATGTTTGGGTTTCTTGGTAGACTCAGGTTGCTTATTACGTTCATTAGTAAACTTCGAATGATTTTTTCGTTTCTTTCCCCCGTGTGAGGAACTAGCAACCATGTGCACTTCTGCACTTGGCTTGGCAGCCGCAAGCCGCTCTTCCTCTAATTCGAGGTGCTTAGAAACATCACTGAAGTTCTTGATGCTCTCATTATGAGTGAGATGCATCTTCATTTGGTCCCACTCATTTGGTAGGGAACATATGACTGCTTGGATTTGTTGCCCATCAGTGAGCACATGACCTGCATCCTTTAACTTTGAGATTAGATTTGCCATATGTCGCAGATGTTCCCCATGGAATAATCTGGACGTTTCTTGTATGAATCAAATCTTATAGTTAAAGAACGAAGTTTGGACACCGAGGTGCCACCAAACTTCTCCTCAAGCTTGGACCATATGTCCATGGCTAGGTCATGCTCTCGGAAAATGCGCATTATGTCATCGGCCATACTGGACAATAACGTAATGCGAGCTATCTTGTTCTTCCGAGACCAAGCATCAAAAGCTTTCGTGTCTCGTCTGTGTTGGGCCGTAGTGCCCAACTCAGGTTCAATCATTTTGTTCTTGAGAGTTTCGAGCACATCTTGCTCCTCTAGAACATATTGTATCTTGATGGACCATAGTTTATAATTATCACCGTTGAGTTTTTCACCTTTGTTTAACTCAGCGACGATGTTCTTAGCGGCAGAAGACGTTTTTGCTTTAAAATGCTGCAAAAGACATGAAAAGAAGGTTCGATCAAAAACATTGCATTAATTTCATATACTTAGTCATCATAATGTTACATTTTCATGATTCATTAGTCTCGGCCAGCGGACCGACCAGTGAAATGGCTAGTCCATGGTTCACTACCCCCAGACTGAGCTGAGGTGTCCCACAAACTAGTCCAAAAGACCACTGGTCGAATCATGATCCATTGAGATACTGAATCAATCGAATGTGAAATTTCAGACTAGTTTAATATCACTCCCACTTGGAAAAAA
Source organism: Scilla litardierei (assembly GCA_030789695.1). Lineage (NCBI taxonomy): Eukaryota > Viridiplantae > Streptophyta > Magnoliopsida > Asparagales > Asparagaceae > Scilla > Scilla litardierei. Next base: position 197,412,336 of record CM061142.1, read on the forward strand.
AATCCCACTTGGAATGATATTATTATATTTGATAAGTTACTTTCGAAAAATATTGAAGATGTTGCTCTAGAATCAGAAAGGTCTCTACAATTCCAATCACCATGTAGAACAACTTCCAATATTTCCCCCTCACTTATCAAACGATAGTACTCTTATAGTACTTTGCAGCGGAAAAGCGTTTTTGAAAAAACGTATTTTGAAAACGTATTTTTCAAACGTATTTTGCAAACGTATTTTGCAGTATTTTTTAAACGTATTTTGCAAACGTATTTTACAGGGCCGATACCCCATTACAGGGTGACATAGCCGAAATATTTCGATAATTCTCCGGCCATTGCCGGGGTCGTGTCGTGGCCGTGCCAAGGCCGAATTCTTCTTCCTTCCGAAGAGAGAGTTTCCATCACAACTTGGCCAAGGCCGAACACCCTTTGAGGGGAGTTTTCTGCAAGCCATCGTCGCCGGCTCCCGTATGGATCCAGGCGCTTCCCCACAATAGGAGAATTTTGCCGCAGACAACTGTCGCAGGCTCCGTAGAGACCGGCAATGCAAGTCACCCCCTCCGGTCATGCAAGCCCCCCCTTTCTCCATGAAAGATAGGGCCAACAGGGGCTTGGCCCTGGCCGAGGCCAAGGGCCGGCAATGACAGTGGCCCTGGCCTCTGCCAGGGCCGGCCGTGGCCCTGGCAGCGGCCAGGGCCAGCCGCGGCCAGGCCCTGGCCTCGGCCAGGGCGCCTGCCCTGGCCTCTGCCAGGGCGGCCAGGCCCTGGCCTCTGCCAGGGCGGCCAGGCCCTGGCCGGCCAGGGCCGCCAGGGCCTCCTGGCACTGGCCGAGGCCGGCCATGGCCGGCCCTGGCCGTGGCCAGGGCCTCCTGGCCATGGCCAGGGCGAGGCTGGCCAGGGCCGGCCAGGGCCGGCCTTAGCCTGGCCTTGGCCGGCCTTGGCCCATATGGCCGTGGCCGGCCTTCCCCTTGCATGGGGTTGGCCGCACACCCCCACCGGAGGGGTGGCCGTGGTTGTTATTGGCCGTAGCCAACCCCCTCCGCATAGGGGGGATGCATTGCCTCCATGGCCCATAAGGCCATGGTGATCATGCACCAAAAATGACATCTTCTCCGTTGAGAATAACCACCATCGCCTTCTCCGATGAAGCACCCGTTCGTCGAGAAAACAGTTTTGCTTCAATGGCCGTGTGCCAAAAAATGAAGAGAACGCGTTTTCAAGGCCGCAAACTTCACGCTCTACATGAAGAGAGTTCACATTCTCAATTGAATGGAGACTCAGCATCCATGAGGAGCGCGAGTTTGGCGAGATGAACGGTAAGTTCTTCCCGTCATGGAGAGTTCCTGCCATTTCCGTAATGGCAGAAGACCCTAACGTGAAAAAAACAACTATTGCATTCTCTCCGTCACGATGCGTTCCTACCATATCCATAATGGAAGGAGACTCATTCGTGAAAGAGACAACACCGCGTTCATCGGTGAGACCGGGGCGACGGTTAGACCGGGGCGAACCCGTATGGCTCTGATACCAATTTGGGATCCTGACAAAACAAGGACGTTAGGATCGAATAATAAAGTAGAGACTTACGCTTGCGTATGCGGCACCGTAATCTCTGAACTTTGCCCTCAGATTCGCCACACCGGTCAGTACTTCGTCACGGAGGATCGAAGCAGCGTTTCACCGCCTAAATCTCTTTTTAGAAGAGGATTTTAATGGAAGGGAGAAGAAGAACACAAGTTGCCTTATGCAAACTTATGGCATGGTTTGATTAGTGTAAATGCCTTACCCTTGGGTCCTATTTATAGGCTTTAGGGGTAGTTATTGTAGGAAATAACTAAATATAAGCTTATTAGCCTATATTAGTACATTTACATATCCTCTTCTTCATTCACTTATCAAGTGCCTTTATGCACTTATAAAGTGACTTTTTCCACTTATCGAGTGGTCCTTTTCACACGAGAAAAGGTTCCCTTCGTGCACACTTTCGTGCACGCGACATCTGAGGTCCGTATACCCTCATACATCCCCTCATGGGTGTATTCATGTCGTCCATATCCAACAGGGGAGTGGAGCTGAGCGAGTTCGACCTTCGATTTAAGCCGCGCACGGCCATAAAAGGACAGGCCCTGGCAGAGTTCATCGCCGAATGCACCATAGGAGGATACTCCTCTGAGGACGAAGGCTCGGCTGCCGTAACCCACAACCTTTGTCTTTCCTTTCGATTGACATCATTCTTACCAACCACCCAGGGGACCAGGATACATGGGTAGTCCATGTAGACGGATCTGCAACCTGGGTTGGAAGTGAGGCCGGTATCGTAATTCGATCACCTGAGGAAAGCGTCGTCGAGTACGCGCTTCGGTTCGAGTTTTTGGCCACCAACAACGTGGCCGAGTACGAAGCCGCAATACACGGCTTGAGGTTGGCCAGAGAACTCAGAGCCGAATCCGTGCGCCTCCTCAGCGATTTGAAACTCGTCATCAACCAGTTGCTGGGGGATTACGAGGCGCACGAAGTGGCGATGCAGAACTACCTTGCCTCGGCCAAAACTGAGCTGTCCAAATTCAGGCAAGCTGAGACCCTCCACCTCCCGCGGGCGGAGAATGCCCGCACAGACGCTCTATCCAAGCTGGCCTACTCCTCGTCCGAGGAGTTAGGCCACGCCATCTTCGTGGAGAATCTCCAGTTCTCCAATACGGAGGAGAAGGAAGTAATGGTCATTGACGAGGATCCCACTTGAATGGATCCGATCGTTCGATACCTCTCCAGTGGGGAAGTACCAACGGACCTGGACGAGCGTCGGTCCCTGGAGCGAAAGGCACTCCGATACGTGATCCTAAAGGGCACTGTATAAAAGACGCTGGATGAAGACGGACATCCTTCCCTACCTCAAGTGCCTTGGACCTCGGGAGACCAACTACGTCCTCCAGGAGGTGCATGAGGGGATCTGCGGGAATCACCACGGGGGCAAGACGATCGTCCAGAAAATCTGGAGGCAAGGGTATTACTGGCCAACCTTGGTCAACGATGCTACTGGATACGTCCAAAGGTGCCAGGAGTGCCAGAGGTTCGTCAAACTTGGCTCGTCCCCCCGTCAGAGCTCGTTCCGATAGTCAGCCCCGTACCTTTCGTGAAATGGGGACTCGACATCCTTGGGCCTTTCACTTTCGGCCGGGGGCAGAGGAAATACTTGATCATGGCGGTGGACTACTTCACCAAGTGGATTGATGCAGAACACCTTGCTTCCATCACCTGGAAGAAGGCGAAGAGCTTCGTGTGGAACTTCATCATCTCCAGGTTTGGAATTCCCCGAGCCATCGTCACGGACAATGGGAAGCAATTCGACTCCACTGGGTTCAAAGACTTCTACGCGGAGTGGAAGATCAAACTCCTTTTTGTCTCGGTGGCACACCCCTAGACTAGTGGGATGGTAGAGGCTGCCAACAAGTGCATCATTAAGCCCCTCCACAAGAAAGTGGAAGATGATGAAGGGAGCTAGCTGGAGGAACTCCCGGGGATACTCTGGTCGTACAGGACGACTCACAAACAAGCCACGTGCGAAACCCCTTTCATGCTTGCGTATGGCGTCGAAGCGGTGGTACCAGTTGAGGTGGGCGAGGAATCCCTCCGCATAAAGCACTTCGATGAGGAGAGAAACACGGAAGGCTTGGAGCTCAGCCTGGAGCTCCTGGGCGAGCGACAGGAGCAGGCCTTAGTCACTATCATCCGGTAGAAGCAGAAGGTAGCCTGCTACTACAACTCCCGGGTTAGGGGGAGGAGCTTCCGCCAAGGAGACCTGGTCCTCCGAAAGGCGGCTAAGTGGGAAGGCCCCTACAGGGTCACCGAAGTCCTCGGACCTGCAACCTACCGGCTAGCTAATTCGAAAGGGAAGGTCCTTATCCATGCCTGGAACACCGAGCACCTGCACAAGTACTATCAGTGAGATCATCCGCAAATGTATCTCCTCCTTCCCTCTATCCGAATAAATGCATTGAAAAAGGAACCACTTGTTCTCATCTTTATTCCCTTGAGAGGCTCACTCGGGATGAGGGAAACCTCACTAGATGAACGTCTCGACTGTTGGATCCTGTCAAAACAAGGACGTTAGGATCGAATAACATAGACTTATGCTTGTGTATGCGACACCATAGTCTCTGAACTTCACCCTCGGATTCGTCACAACGGTCGGTACTTCGTCACAGAGGATCGAAGCAGAGTTTCACCGCCTAAATCTCTATTTAGAAGAGGATTTTAATGGAAGGGAGAAGAAGAACATAAGATGCCTTTTGCAAACTTATGGCATGGAAAGTGTAGTATGAATGCCTTACCCTTGGGTGCTATTTATAGGCTTTAGGGGTGGTTATTGTAGGAAATAACCAATTAGAAGCTTATTAGCCTATATTAGCACATTCATTTATCCTCTTCTTCATTCACTTATCAAGTGTCTTTATGCACTTATAAAGTGACTTTTTCCACTTATCGAGTGGCTTTTTCCACTTATCGAGTGGTCCTTTTCACACGAGAAGAGGTTCCCTTCGTGCACGCTTTCGTGCACGCGACATCTGAGGTCCGTATACCCTCATACATCCCCTCATGGGTGTATTCATGTCGTCCATATCCAACATCTCCCACTCACACTTGAGGGGATTGTAAGGAAACATCTTTCCTTTAACTCTTCTGTTTATCATACCGAGAAATAGGCCGTGTGACCGTCATGCGCATAGAGTCCACTGTTGTGCACTTGTTAGAGATACACAACACCCCTCGAGGTGCAAAGTTGAGTAGATCAACGCATGCTTTACCCTAGATTATTTCTTCACATTTCTTATACTTTACATTCAACAATTGAATCACATCTGGATTACAATCGGCTGGCCAGCTTTGAATCTCTAAAGTCCAAATGTGAATATAAAATTAATCTTCCTCTTCTTGCGATCCTTTTGATCTTGACTTGACTTGCTTTTCTAACATGCCCCGTCGGCCCGAATTAACCATAGTCCATAAGCAACATGCTTAGATAGCAATCACCCAGTCAAATCTAAAGGAACCAATTAGAGTCCATAAGGGTAATGAGTTAAGACCCATGTGGTCTTTGGGTCTCACATAATAGTAAACACAATTACTATTCTAACCCAATGGTCAAAAATGCATACGTAGTATGAATACGTATTACAACATCACTCCTTTCCCAGGGAGCGTATGTCTTAATGATGTTGTAAGGATGATGATCAGACACCATAATGTCTGATTTTGAGTCCCTTTTGCTACTGAAATAATCTTCTGGACCCACATCCCGCATAAGACAGATAGGATTTCAAAAATCCTCTTAGATGTTTTGCAAGCATCCATATGATGCAGATCTTTTATACGACCATTTTTGTTTAAGTCATGACTCTAAATCATCCGTCTGATGATTTTGACTTTAAACAGGTCTCATCTTTATTTTATCCGTCTGATATAATAAAGGCGGTTATTCATGTGAGAGAGCCAACCTCAATCTGTCCGACATACTAGAAAATCTAGCAGAGATTTCAAAAATGTACATAAACATTTCTTAAAATTTCATATGCAATGTTGAAAAGAACTTATTCTTTTATTGAATTTGATCATTTACAGACATGGGAATTTACATTGGTACAACTCAGCTCTTACGCAATCCTTGAGATGATAAGTGTTTGTAAAATACATCTCTGTGGATCGCCTTCGTAAGCGGATCCGCTATCATCTCATGCGTAGATATGTACCTTATGTCTACCTTCTTGGTCTTATCATAGTCTTTTGCAAATTTGTAGCGGATATCTATGTGTTTGGTCTTACAATGGAATTTAGGATCTTTGACATAGGCTATAGATGCTTGACTGTCACTGTGTATAGGTACAGCACCTGAGTCACTTGCATCAATTATCCTGTCTAAGAACTTCCTAAGCCAAACAGTCTCTTGGACTGTCATGCTAAATGCTACAAACTTGGCTTCCAAAGTTGAAAGTGCGATGCAGGATTGTTTCTTGCTACTCCAGGATATTGCACCAGATCCGAGTAGAAAAACATATCCTGAGGTCGATCGTCGCTCATCGAGATCACCCAACCAATCAGCATCAGTGTAGCCTTCGAGCCTCAAGACATCTCCTTGATAGCATAAAGCATAGTCCGCAGTTCCCTTAAGATACCGCAATATCTTCTTAACTGCTTTCCAGTGTACTTGCCCTGGATTGGATTGGTAACGACTTACCATTCCAACGGTAAAACAGATGTCCGGTCTTGTACACATCATAGCGTACATAAGAATACCAACTGCACTGGAATATGGAACTTTTTCCATAATTTCCTTTTTCTTTTGGTTCTTTGGACACGATTTCAGACATAAATTGTCGCACTTGCTTATAGGAGTATCAATGGACTTGCAGTCCTGCATATTAAAACGTTCTAAAACCTTCTTTATATAAGTCTCCTGTGAAAGAGAAAGAAGTTTCTTCGAACGATTCCTTGAAATCTTAACTCCAAGGATATATGCGGCTTCTCCCATGTCTTTCATCTCAAAACTGATGAAAGCCAAGCCTTGATATCCATCACAAAGCCCTTGTTATTTCCGGCTATTAAAATGTCATAATAATGTACTTGCTCTTAATCCTCTTGATATATACGCAGTTGTCTTCATCAAGCATGGAAAAACCATTTGATAAGACAACTTCTTGAAATCGTATATACCATTGCCTCGAGGATTGTTTAAGACCATATATGGACTTACGAAGTTTACAAACCTTATGTTCGTTTCCTTCTTTTACAAACCCTGTTGGTTGTTCCATATAGATCTCCTCGTCCAATTCTCCATTGAGAAAGGCAGTCTTTACATCCATCTGATGTAATTCGAGGTCTAAGCAAGCTACCATAGCTAGAATCAGGCAAATCGAGATAAAACGAACAACAGGCGAGAAGGTCTCTTCGTAGTCTATCCCTTCCTGTTGCGTAAAACCTTTCGCGACAAGGCGAGCTTTATATATGTCTATAGAGCCATCAGCCTTATGCTTGATCTTGAGAACCCATTTGTTTCCAATAGCTCTACGTCCTCTGGGTAAGTCAACTAAGTCCCAGACTTGGTTAACTTTCATGGATTCCAACTCTTCCTTCATCGCTTCCATCCATTTGTCTTTAGCAGGGCATGATACGGCATGTTTGAAAGTAGCAGGCTCGTCATCATCTTGTAGTAAAGTCATAAAGGTTTGCAGAAATTCATCCTCAAATCTTAGAGGAGCTAACCTTGTACGACTACTACGTCGTATTTGAGATTCTTCAAGTCCTTGTTGACTCGAATTTAGATCAATTCTAATATCACTCCCATTTGGAATGTCATTAGAAATGCTCCCACTTGGATCATTATTCCCGTATGGAATAGGATTAGCATCATTCGTATCATCCATTGGTGAAGTTTGAAACATATTTTCGTCTTCACCAAGAATTCTCCCACTCGAATGAGGTAATCCTTCTTGATCGTTAATCTCAAATAGAGATAAGTCCTGACTTATCTCGCCCTGTCTTGAAAACTCGTTTTCTAAGAAAGTGACATCCCTCGACTCAAATTCAATTAGACTTCCATTGTCTTCCTGACTAATGAAAACATACCCTTTGGAGTTTTCTGCGTATCGTATAAAGATACATTTCCTTCCCCGTGGCCCAAGTTTGCCATACTTATGGGAGGAAATATGTGCGTAGGATGCACATCCCCAAGGTTTTAAAATGTTTAAGTCAGGAGACCTTTGGTTCCACAACTCATAAGGAGTGGAGCTAACTGATTTCGAGGGTACGCGGTTTAAGATGAAAGCGGCCGTCAATAATGCATCACCCCAAAAGGTGATTGGCAAGTTGGCTTGCGCCATCATTGAACGAACCGTTTCCATTAAAGTCATATTTCTCCTTTCAGCAACACCATTTTGTTGAGGAGTATAAGGTATAGTTACCTGATGTACTATGCCCTTTTCATCACAAAGTTCCTTAAAACTTGTTGATTGATATTCACCGCCCCTATCGGTTCACAAGACCTTAATCTTGCGATCTAATTGATTCTCCACTAAACTCATATAGTTTTTGAAGCAGGTTAATGCTTCACTTTTGTGGGATATCAAATAGATATGTCCGAATCGGGTGAAATCATCAATAAAAGTGATGAAATAGGACTTCCCGCGTCTTGTCTTGACATTCATCGGACCACATATGTCCGAATGGATGAGCTGTAATGGAACCTCGGCCCTTGTGCCGGTTCCAAACGGCTTGCGACAAGATTTCCCTACAAGGCACTGTTCGCAAGTCGACATATCAACTTTTGAAACATTAGATAGAAGGCCACGTTTGGCAAGTCTATCCATACGTGTTGGTCCAATGTGACCAAGCCTTGCATGCCAACAAATTATATCAGACTCATAAGTCGATGAATTTGCAACAAGGAAATTTTCATTACAATATGAAGAGTCATACATTGTATTTAATACAATAAATCCTTTAAATACATACCCAGTGCCAATTAAGGAATTATTACAAAACAAGTCCACTTTACAATCATGAAAAAACCAGTTATAACCAAGACCCATTAACACGACCACAGATATTATATTCCTTCGAATATCTGGAGCGAAGAGAACATCATGAAGTAGGAGAGTGCGGCCGTTGTCCAAGACTAGCTTGCAAGTCCCAACGCCTTTCACTTCAACACGAGTGTTGTTTCCTACATAGATCCACTTCGTTCCTTGGGGTATCCGGTGATACTCCACGAAGGACCGTCTGTCCCTTGCTATGTGGTCGGTGGCACCTGAATCAATTATCCAAAATGGATTAGATTCCACAAGAAATATTGAACTAGAAACACATATGTAACTAGTATAATTACAAGTTACCTCGTCGCCTCCACTCGTACACGAATGAGCATATTGACCGAGCTTGTTGCACTTGAAGCACTTGATCCTCTTCAAGTCTTTCTTCTTGTGCCATTTCTTGTGCCCACCCTTATGTTTGGGTTTCTTGGTAGATACAGGTTGCTTATTACGTTCATTAGTAGACTTCGAACGATCTTTCTGTTTCTTTCCCTCGTGTGAGGAACTAGCAACCATGTGCACTTCTGCACTTGGCTTGGCAGCCGCAAGCCGCTCTTCCTCTAATTCGAGGTGCTTGGAAACATCGCTGAAGGTCTTGATGCCCTCATTGTGAGTGAGATGCATCTTCATTTGGTCCCACCCATTTGGTAGGGAACGTATGACTGCTTGGATTTGTTGCTCATCAGTGAGCACATGACATGTATCCTTTAACTCTGATATAAGATTCGCCATATGTCGCAGATGTTTCCCCATGGAATGATCTGGACGTTTCTTGTATGAATCGAATCTTATAGTTAAGGCGCGAAGTTTGGACACCGATGTGCCACCAAACTTCTCCTCTAGCTTGGACCATATGTCCATGGCTAGGTCATGCTCTCGGAAGATGTGCATTATGTCATCGGCCATACTGCTCAATAACGTAATATGAGCTATCTTATTCTTCCGAGACCAAGCATCAAAAGCTTCCTTGTCTCATCTGTGTTGGGCCGTAGTGCCCAACTCGGGTTCAATCATTACATTCTTTAGAGTTTCGAGCACTTCTTGCTCCTCTAGAATGTATTGTATCTTGATGGACCATAATTTGTAATTATCGCCGTTGAATTTTTCACCTTTGTTTAACTCAACGACGATATTCTTTGAAGAGGAAGACATTTTACTTTTAAAATGCTGCAAAAGACACAAAACCGAAGGTTTGATCAAAAACATTGCATTAAAAATTCTTAAAATATAATTCCCACTTGAAATGATAATAGAATATCCCATTTGGATAGTTCTAATTTCAACTCCCACTTGGAATGATATTTGTAATTTGATAAGTTACTTTCGAAAAATATTGAAGATGTTATAGAATCGGAAAGGTTTCTACGATTCCAATCACCATCTAGAACAATCCTTCAATATTTCCCCCTCACTTATCAAACGATAGTACTCTTATAGTACTTCGCAGCAGAAAAGCATTTTTGAAAACGTATTTTTCAAAACGTGTATTTTAATCTAGTACCCTTATGATACTAGAGAAATATTCGGCAATCCCTGGCCATTGTCGGGGTTGCGTCGTAGCCGTGCCAAGGCCGGATCCCACCTGAGGGGATTTTTCTGCAAGCCATTGTCACCGGCTCCCGTATGGATCCAGGCGCTCCCCCCCGTATAGGAGAATTTTGCCGCAGACGACTGTCGTTGGCCCCGTATGGGCTAGTCGGCATGTTCGTGTTACATCGACCAAGGCCTCTCGCCGAGGCCCACCAATGCGACCAAAAATCCCCGATTGGTTGACCAGGGCCTCTGCCCTGGTCGGCCAAGGACCCTGGCACCCCCCGGCCAGGGCCTCTGCCCTGGCCGAGGCCGGCCAGGGCCGGCCAGAGCCTGGCCCTGGCCTCTGCCAGGGCCGGCAGGGCCCTGGCCGACCGCGGCCAGGGCCCCTGGCCCTGGCCGAGGGCCGGCCCTGGCCTGGCCACGGCCCTCTGGCCCTGGCCTGGCCACGGCCAGGGCCCTTTGGCCCTGGCCGAGGCCGGCCTGGCCAATGCCCCCTGGCCCTGGCCGGCCACCCCTTTGTATGGGGTTGCCGCACACACTTCTCCCCCCCCCCCCCGACGGGGTGGTTTTCGTTGTCATTTGGTCGTAGCCAACCCCCTCCGCATGGGGAGAGGGGATGCATTGCCTCCATAGCCCATTTGGCCATGGTGTTCATGCACCAAAGGTCATCTTCTCCGATGGGGATAACTACCATCGTCTTCCTCGATGAAGCACCCGTTCGTCGATGAAGCACCCGTTCGTCGAGAAAGTAGTTATTCTCTAATGGCAGTGTGCCAAAATGAAGAAATAACATACTCTAAAGTTCGCAAACTACACGCTCCACATGAAGAGAGTTCACATTCCCTATGAATGGAGACTCAGCATCCATGAAGAGTGCGAGCTTGACGATATGAACGGTCGGTTCTTCCCGTCACGGAGAGTTCCTGTCATATCCGTAATGGTAGGAGACCCTAACATGAAAAGAACAACCGCTGCATTCTCTCCGTCACGAAGCATTACTACCATATCCATAATGGTAGGATACCCATTCGTGAAAAAGACAACGCCTCGTTCATCGGTTCGACGGGGCGACAGTTTGACCGGGGCGAACCCGTATGGCTCTGATACCAATGTTGGATCCTGTCAAAACAAGGACGTTAGGATCGAATAACATAGAATTACACTTGCATATGCGGCATCGTAGTCTCTGAACTTCACCCTCGGATTTGCCACAACGGTCGGTACTTCGTCACAGAGGATCGAAGCAGAGTTTCACCGCCTAAATCTCTATTTAGAAGAGGATTTTAATGGAAGGGAGAAGAAGAACATAAGATGCCTTTTGCAAACTTATGGCATGGAAAGTGTAGTATGAATGCCTTACCCTTGGGTCCTATTTATAGGCTTTAGGGGTTGTTATTGTAGGAAATAACCAATTATAAGCTTATTAGCCTATATTAGCACATTCATTTATCCTCTTCTTCATTCACATATCAAGTGCCTTTATGCACTTATAAAGTGACTTTTTCCACTTATCGAGTGGCTTTTTCCACTTATCGAGTGGTCCTTTTCACACGAGAAGAGGTTCCCTTCGTGCACGCTTTCGTGCACGCGACATCTGAGGTCCGTATACCCTCATACATCCCCTCATGGGTGTATTCATGTCGTCCATATCCAACATCGACGGTAAACCGCAAGACTAGGGAACAAACCCCCTAGCGGGTTGTCCGCACAACCGGCTTATAGTTTGGGGGTACCACCTCCTGGCCAGCCAGTTAGGAGGATCGATCGTAAGGCTGGGGGCAAATGCCCCAGCGGGTCACTCCGTCGTCCAGTCGTCAGACTGGGAGTAGCTCTCACAGCAGGCTGAACGACACCGACCGACCATTAGGCTGGGGACAACCCCAGTAGGTCAGTTAACTGGTTGACCGTAAGGCTGGGGGCAACTCCCCCAGCTGGTCGGTCATAGGGCCGGCCATAAGGCTGGGGGCAACTCCCCCAGCTAGTCGGTCATGGGGCCGACCGTGAGACTGGGGGCAACTCCCCCAGCAGGTGACCCCAACGATCAGTTGTAAGACTTGGGGTCACACCCCTAGCAGACTGACCAACCTAACCGACTGTAAGGCTGGGGGTAACTCCTCCAGCGTGTCGGCGTATCGATCGGACCGTGAGCCTGAGGGATAGCTTCCCCCAGCTGGCCGACCGACCCAACCCACCGTAAGGCTGGGGGCAACTCCCCCAGCAGGTTGGCCAACTAATCGACAATAAGACCCGAAATGGGACACTCCCCAAGGAGGAGGATGAGCAATCACAGGCAGAAGTTGGAACTCCATTTCTAAACAAAAAAGGGAGGGGACGCATTACACAAAAGGCTGAGCGCGGGTTTTGCAAAAAATGACAAGGCTAAAGGATTAAGTCCTCGCTCTCTCGTCTGTGCCCGGAGCCCCTTCGGAATCGCTGGCTGGTTGCTTAGGAGGTCCATCCTGCACCTCATCCTCGTCTTTGAAATCTAGCCGGAGCTCCTCAAAATTGATCGTCGAGAGCGGAAATCTTTTCTGGATCTCGGACTGGTAACGGGCGAACCCCCTTTCGAACGCTTCGAACATAGCCTTGGCCACAAAAGACGTGACATAGTCATCCACGGCGTCTTGGGCAATCTGATCGGGATCCACTGCTCCCACCTCTTGGATCCGACCCTCGAGGATGGCAACCTGGCGTTGATGCTCCGCCCGCTCCTTCTCGGCCTCTCTGGAGCTCGTATTGAGCTTGGCCAGTAGAGCCCGCTCTCTCTCCTCTGCCGCTTCCAGGAGGCCAGTGAGCTCTGTGGCGTCGGCCGCAACTACCGGATCGGTATACATGCTAGCATCGGCAGTTGCTTTGGCGACCTCCATAAGCTCGGCAATCCGATCCCCGGCCTTTGCCTTCTCGACTAAGGCCAGGGTCTTCTCCAGGTCAGACTTCTCCAATGCAGCAGAGAGCTCGGCCACCTGAGTCTCCAGGGACTTGACGCATGCCTCGCCTAATTGGCTCGCCTCTCCTTCGCCCCCCTCGGCATCGGGCTTCCACGTCGAGTCGGCCTTGGCCTGCGAGAGAACCGCAAATTGACACCTTATCGAAAGACCAACCGAGGATAACTACATCAGTAGACGAGGATGAGACGAAGACTACTACTAGGAACAAAGTGTGCGAGAGTCCTCACCTGCTGACCGGCCTGAACCACGAAGGCGGCCAAGCGATCACCTTTTACCCTGTCTAACACAGATTGGTCCGGAGGGAGGCTGCAGCTCTCAGCAAACCAAGCCGCCACCCTGTAGTCAGAGAAAACCGACTCCTTCAACCTCACGGGAAAGCGAGGGCAGAGTAAATCCTCGCCTGACTGAGGAAGATCGGTCGGAACCGAGCAGAACACGCTCAGGTACCACTCGTAAACCTCGGGGAGTGGGCCTAGCGGCGAAGGCGAAGGCCCAGCCCAGGGCCAAGAGACCTCAGTTGAGGAGGGCTATGCCCGACCCTCGTACGGAGGAACGCCGACCTCCGCAGCTTGGACACGGGCCTTCTTCGGGGCATCCACCAAGGGAGAGGGCAGAACTTGCCCCCTCGCTCTCTTGGAACCAACACCGAAAGGCACGGCCCGCTGTTTCTTCCAAACCTCCAATACGTGATCCCTTCTCCGCGGGTTGGGATTCGGGACCGTGACTAGGGGAGAGGCTGGAGAAGAACCTTGGGCGAACCCACCTACACAAGAAGGCAGAAGGAGGGATCAGAACCGGCCGGATGTGCCTCGGACATCTACTCCTCCGAGCGTCGAGCTTCAGCAAAACTCACCGACGGGCCACACGGTTTTCCGTAGATTAAGGTCGGAGAGGAGAACGCCGATCCTCCGATCCCTAACAGGGACCGCCAAGAAGGTGTCAACCGCCTCGAGCTCGGCGTCAGTTGGATTGCCCAGCTAGAGAACCAGCATGCTTGTGGCCCCCCAGTAGGCCGGGAAATCCACCTCCGACGGGAAGCTGACGAAGACGTATTCCCCCTTCCAATGCTTCAAAGAGCTCGACAGTCCCAGCACTAGGCTCTTCTTTGGCCGAGCACTGATGTAGAGCCAGGCCCCGACTGATGGTGACTCAGACAGTAGAATTGGGCAAAGAGTCGGAGAGACGGATCAACCCCCTTCAGCACGTAGAGAACGACAAACCCAACAATGCACCCAATAGTGTTGGGGCAGAATTGGCATAAGGCCACCATGTAAGCTCGTAGAAACTCGGTGATGAAGGGGTGGAGAGGGAACCGAAGCCCGAACCGAAAGCTCTGTTCGTACACCTCGATTTCCTGAGGACCAGGGAAGCAGATCCACTCGTCGATTTCAGGAGCCCGGGCGGAGCATGGGGGAAGAAGATAGCTGGTACGCAGATCCCCAATTGAGGTGGCACAAACAGACGAGGGCCGCTCCAGTACCTCAGGAGGCACCCCTGAGAGCACTCCCCCATAACAGTGCACCACCGTGTCGGATCCGCGAGTCAGGCTGGGATCGGCGACATCTTCCGGGCGACCCGAACCAGCTGCAAAAGAGGACGACATGAGGCAGAGCTTGAGCAGGACCCGGTTTGACAAAGAGGGAAAGGAAGATGGGGATGACGATCGGAAAAGCAGACGACGACCACCTTTTATATCGTCCCCCCGAAACTGTTCCTCGCGTTACGAAGACGATCGCATGGGAGCACGGGGCAGCATCTGAAGATCGACGGCGCTTCGAATCCTGCACCAAGAGAAGTTCAAACGGACCGCGTCATAATGGCCTCCATTTAATGGATTGGCCTCGACTGACGCGCCTGTCTAAATCCTCAAGAGTCACATCGCCCGAACCGAACCGGCAGAATCCCAATGGTCGGATGATGGGGGCAATTGATACGACTATTTTGGAGAAGTCCAAGAACAAGAAACCCAAGCCCCAGGCCTAGAACGGGAAGCCCACGAATGGGAGTAGGCCCGCCTGACGAGGCCCACGGAAGGACTCGAGGTCGGACCGGCCCCGGCCCAGAAGACGCACGATTAGCTCACGCTCTCCGGAAGATAACCGTCCCCCTGAAAGTGCGGCACCTTAATGACCATTAAGGATCCCATTAATCGACTCTCCCACGGCGCACACAGGCACCTTGATGGAGGCAGATCGCGGGGACGTGGATTGGTGGCAATCGTGGGCCAAACCCTATAAAGGGATGACATGGGCAACCGGGAAGGGGATCGAATCCTGGACACCTATAACGGAGGTATTCCATTAACAAGACCTTGCTTTTCCCCATTATCTCCCCTCCCAAAGTCGGTCCAAGGATACGTGTGCAGGCCTCCTCTTGAGCCGTGCTGATCCCGCCGAGCATTACACAGATCCGTTCTGACTTAGGCATCGGAGGGGACTTGGCCGGAACCAAGGTCTGGCCCCCCCAGACGAGTTTCCTCGTCTGTCCAGGAAGGAGCTGAACCGAGGCACCGAGGCTACCTCTCGGTGAGGAACGAACCCGCTCGTTGTTAGCGAGCGCCGCCGCCGATCAAGACCGAGGGACATTCAAGGCGTCGAGGCTTCCCCTCGTCGCTCGACTAGCCGATGCCGAGCACTCAACCCGGAGCCGAGGCTTCCCCTCGCCTCCACGCCGACCGAGGACTGACGCTCTCCCGAAGCGTCCGCTTGGCCTCGGATCCATTGATACCCACGCTGAGAGCACGTGTGCTCGGCGTGACCAAGGGATCCCAACCGATCCCTTGACCGCGTTGACCGTCCGGTTGTCGGTCAACGATTCTGTGGTGAGAAAACACCCGTAAACAGTTATGATCCATGAGTCAGATTTGTGCAGTTATTTGCACTATCCAATTCCAGAGCATATTTTGTAGAACGACGAATCCAAGCTTTAAAGTTCACAACCCTAGGCTAATTTATAAAGATTCTTCAAGTTTTCTATTTTCATCATTGGATTAAGGTATACAAATTCAATTATGTTTTATTCATATTCAATTCAAGAACAACTGTCTAATGTATCTACATATGATCCAATAAATAATCGTGAATTATGTCTATAAGGAGTATTTTGCTTTAAATTGTGATTTTAAGTATTAGGATGTTAATTCCAACATGGATTTCAAGTATTATGAATTTAAATCCATCACGCTCTTCTTCAATTTGAATTGGATGAATGCTAATTTTATTTAAGGTTTATCGTGCTGGGGATCTATGACTACCTGTTGGACTCATATGCTCATTTAATTGGCCTATTAAGAAGACAATCATCCCGCAGAATTCCCAAGAATCATTGAACCTATAAACAAAGCTAATAATTTTCTTTACAAAACCTGCAACACAACAATATATATTAAAAGTAATGTTAAATAAAACAAAAATATGCATCTGATACCAAGATTTATACTGGTTCCACCCAATAAAAAGAACTATTGCTTCAAATATCTTAGATTACAAATTATGGCCTCGAGGTCCCTTCGATGCGTTGATGTGTCTATGCTGAATTCCAACGACGCAAAGATGCGACTTTACGTAAAAGCTTCTCCGAGTTCGATAGGTTCCTACAGGTTTCTTGGCCATTCGGCACGTACAGCTGTCAGACAGCTAAATTCTAAATCAACCACCAACTTCGCACTTCATTGGCATAGAAAATTCTAATTTTAGAGGCTATGCATATACCGAACATGGAAATGGTTGGCTGCCTCATGCAAAAATCCAATATCCTTCGTGGACAACAGTGAAATAGGCTCTTAAACAATGTGAGAATAACATCGATATGAGATATCATGTCCCTCTGTCACTTTATGTGCTTGTGGATCAGGTAGTGGTTGTATGAGAGTTGGCTTCTTGATTCCTTCTTCAAATTATTAGTTAGAAGCTCCAAATTGATGTTGATGTATTGACATTGACAGGGGTCATAGGTGTTGGGCATGGAGTGTGTCCCAACTTAGTAATCAGTATCAACATTTTGATGCCATAGTGGTAGATGTATCTCTGTGTTGGGTCAAGCTTACGTCTATTGGGCCTTTCTATAAATTTGAGGTGGTAGCAGTCGAGCTTGCCTCTATGAGACATGGTGCTCGAATGTATTGCTCCATCATGGTTTTTGGATGAGGTGTTCGAACATGGTGAATGGATGTATACCACTTGAACAGGATGCTTATACAAGTTGCTTGGATGCGATGCTCTAACAGGGATGCTTGGACATTATGCTTATATAGATTGCTCGATTTTGTTTGTAACTTTTCTCATATGAATACCTTTTTTTTTTGATGATTCTTGGCTTGGAAAGTTATGGTCTTGAGAAAGTTAAGGAGATGTGCTTTACAATATAACATGAATTTTATCTAGATAGAATACATGTTAGCTGCTGTAGCCTTAGAAGTTTAGATTAAATATCTTAAAGAAATTCAAGACGATCTTTTAAGAAGAGAGTAAAAAAGCCAACAACCACGACAGATGCAAAAAAATAGAAGTAGAGTATTTAAAATTATTACCACTAGTCAGTATGAAATCGAAAGAGAAATGCTGCATGCACCTCAAAGAATGAGGTGCATATCATTTATCTTTGCCCAAAAAAACCAGTATTTCACATCCTATATCCAATCATACTCATTATTTGCCAAAAAAGGCAAACTTTGGCACTGACTCCTATCTGCACCTCAAAGAATGAGGTGCAAATAGCAATTCTCAATCGAAATTGGCAAAATAAAGAAGAGGTCTCATCACTTGGATGAATCGAGACTATACGGGTAAAAGGGTCAATTATCTAAGCAGTGGCCGCATCAGTACTTCCATTTCTAGTTGCTGCTAGATCAACATCAATTTTCTCCATGTTTGCAGGATGTCGGTGCCTAATAGAAGCACTTAAGCACTTGCTTTTAGATACACTCTACCAGTGCTAACCAAATTCTTAGAGTTGGATAGTGAACTACTGCTTAAGGGTTAATATTGCATTTTTATCCCGTTATTTGTTAGCATTTTATGCATACATGCTGTCTATTTGGTCAATAATACACTCATATCATTCAATATTAGAGCATATCATCTTTTTATGTGCAAAATATGATTTTCATTGCTTAATTTTTATCTTCTCTTATTTAGTTGAAGAGGGTGATCTCCTAGTTCCAATGGATATTTTACAGATTTTTTTTGAGCTTTGGGCTATTTTCTACATTTTTTGGAAGACAGTGCAGTGGAGCTGGAAATTTGACATGATCGTGTCATATTTGGCACGACCGTGCCACTCAGGCGGAGACATACATAGTACACCGTGCAAATGTGCCAAATATGGCACGACCGTGTCGATATGCAGATTTGAGTTATATTTTTTTTTGAAGTCCAAACAATTTGGCACTGTAACGGCCTGTATTTTTATGTGATTTATTAGGCATTTTACTTATATTTTCTTGATTTTCCTCACTTTCTGTTCTCTGTTTACAATTCTGTTGGCCTAACGCTGTTTCAACCCAGCCGATAGCCCACGTCCCATTATTTCTTTGTTGGAAACCTCGGCCCAAGCCTGCTTGCCTGACTTCTCTTTGGGTTTAGTTTGCTCGACCTGTTCCTTCGATAGACCTGACCCACTCTTTACTCATCCCTCTGATTGGATGGATCCCATCTTTTCATGCTACTAGAAACCCTAGCTTTACCATAGCCTTAATCTAACCCTAACCTTCATTCTGGAAACGCCATACCAGCCATTACACGAGGATACTGGCATGATCCCATGCATTGAATGCCCACGATGTCATCTTACGATGCTCTACATCATCTATAACCATTTCTTCATCTTCTTCGTTGAAAGCTTCATGCGAACCTAACTTTCCTTGAGATTATTCTTGAGATCCTTTTGGAATTTTGGTTTTGATCTTACTTCAGCTTACGGAGTTTGTGTAATATCGATCTATTCAAGCTTCGACCTCTTCTTCAAGCACCCAATGGTGATTGGTAGGCTTGGTAATGAGAATACTGTTAGGAGATGTGTATGCCCTCAATGCAATTTATCTCTGTGTATATATACAAACATCTTGTTTAAAATAATAGTAAGCTGTTTGGAAAGTATTTACCTGAGTAAATAATAATGTATTCTTCATTTAGACCTTAGATAAAGTCCTCAGACTTAAGCATCGAGATGAGGATCTCGATCATGTAGAATTGCTAGCCCATTTGTAGCATAAGTCTAAAATCGTTCGTGGTCGTAGATGTTTTGAGAAAAGGATATCGACACACGGATAGACCATTGTGTCTTTGTCTTCACCATGGATTGGTAACGATGATCTCATGGTCGTTTGACTTGGCAAAGTCAGAGACGAGACACATGTGCTCATTAGAGAATGAGTTCATTGAACGACTGATCTGCCCGGATTCACACCCGAAACGATGTCATTTTACCACAAGCGCACGGTATAGTGGCAAGCGGGTGTCAAACACAGGGAGGTGGTTTTTGAGTGCCGATCGATTCCTAGGCTGGTTTTACTGCGGGTTTTATTAGTGGAGATGGATTACGGAGGGTCGTGGCGATGGATGTGAAAGTCGTGTCACATCGTTATCACAAATATCTACTCCACAAAGAAAGAAATAAAACAAAGATAACAAATGCGAGAAATATTAATAGGGTTTCGGTATCCTCACTAATGCTTCGAGCATGGAATGAAGCTCATACGTGTCTAGGGATCGAATCGTCCGACGAGTCGATAATATGTTGTGCGGGCTATTTACTTCGGTGCTACCATCGTGGATCACTTAGTAAACAATATAGGGGTGTAACGAACGACTAAGGTTGGTGCCACTATCGTGGATCACCGCACCTAGATTGACGATGTTACAACCATATTCGGACATAAGGCGACTTCTCAGGACGAGTGCCACTATCGTGTATTACTGCATCTATCGAATTCCTGTCACACCCGATGATAGCAAACCATAACATAACTCTACGGCACTCTCGATTCCTAGCTACATTGTAGCGGCGCCAATACTTGGATCGCTATCGATACCACCATCGTGGATCATCTCGCTACAGAATACCGTGATTATTGGGTTTATCCTAGGGTGAGTTCATCAACCACAAAGAGTTGTCAATTTAAGGGTTCTAGGGTTATCGATTCCTAGAACCGATTGTGGTCAAATCCCTTTCCTAAGCTAAGCTCCCAACATTCAAAGAACCCGCAAAAATCGAGATGGGTTTGGTGCCAATATCTTGGATCACCATCCCCTTCAAATATGATGTCCTAGCAGTAAGATTCAACCTAACCCTTGCAATAGATCTACTCAAGCATAGCAACAAACATTTAAACGATAAAAATCATTACTAGCATCATTGGAAAACATCAAAATAGATTAAAAGAACAAAATACTTAGCTTGATACAAGAGGAGGGGGACATAGGGCATGGCCTAGCCTCCAAAAAGAGTCTCTACAATAGCTCCAATGAATAACTCGCCCCCCTTCTCTATGACGGCTTATATATATATATATATATATATATATATATATATATATATATATATATATATATATATATATATATATATATATATAAACAAAACTGTTTTTGAATTCTAGGGCTGACTAAGACAAGATAAAGAGTGGCTGAGATTTGATCTTAATGAATCAACAGTTGGGATGAGGTTTTGAGAAAATTTGAGGGGAAACATTTGAATTTTTGGGAGGAAATGTATTGGGAAAACCAAGGTTTTGAAAACCGAAAAATCTCTCTCCCACTCTCTCTTCAAAAAAAATCTGCATAAATCTATCTCACTCTCTTCCAAGATAGCATTTAGTGGCACATATACCTAACTTTACACCATAAAATTATTCCGGTAGAACTCATTGCATGTTCTACATTTGGCGCATCCAATTCGCAACTAATAGATACAAATAACAAGGTCTGTCATTTGACGCAATATTGGCCATCGTGGTAACATTTACAATGTGACATAGGTCTGTCATTTGACGCAACCCTATTATCATTAATTTCTAAGTTAAACCATATGAAAGACTGCATTATATAAAAATGCTCCGTGTCTAGTTGAATAGGGAACTCTTCTAATGCGAAAAAATTTAACAACAAAATTGTTAAGACTCAAATTTGAAGATCGTCACCTAAGATTTCCAAGTAAACCAAACAAATGCTGCTTTCATCCAATTTCAATCTGCATCTCAAGCATTTCAAGCATTTATACACTTTCCAAATCTCTATCTACATTTCGAGCATTTTTAGCATTTATCTAATTTCAAAAATATGTAGTTCTCAATATGCATATCTGCATTTGTAGCATCTATTCAAATCTTAATATGTATTTCTAGCATTTATCCAATTTCACAAAAAAAAGGATAAAGTGAATTCAATTATTAACTTAATTCTCAAAGACCATCAACAAAAATGGAAATAATCAGGATAGATTACAATCTTTTTTGAGTGAAGATCAAAGATCTCACCTTTTTGAGTGCTTATCAGGAAATTTGTAGTTGCTCAAGTCTGAAAACTCAACTTGGATTACAGAACATCATGCATCGTAAGAAATATCTTGCAATTAAGATGAAAAATCTTAAAAATTTGAAGCTTATGACAGCAAAACCTAAAACCAAATCGGTAACGATAAGATCAATAAAGGCTACGCAAGATGCGTTCTTGATCTAAAGCCAATGATCGTAACTCAATTGTAAAATTCCAGAAAAAACATCAAGTTCAAGACAAAAGATTAGATCCGAATCGTAGAAGAAAATCCAGATACATTCACTTGATCAATAATTATTAACCAAAAAATCATTAATTATCCAAACAAAATCCATTTCCATGTTACCAACCAAAGAACCAACAAAAATTCTCTGTCAAACAACCAAAAAGATCAGAATTAGCCTCTCAAAACACCCAAAAAATGCAGAATTCATTGCATTCACCTCTAAATCAACCATTTGTGAAAATGCCACATCAACTTCTTTTAAATTCGTGATTGTCGTGAGAAGATTGCCGTTCGACGAACTTTTGCACACCATATACAATGATTTTAACCATCCGACCAACTTCGTCCTTCTTACTGTCATTACCATGGGAGCACTACTTGTAGCTGCCTATTTTCAACTAAAAACAAACAAAAAATTAACTTTTCTTCTTTGAGGAATTGAAATCTAAAAATGGAGATAATAATAAAGAACTCGTAGAGTTAATCAGATCGACAACAACATTCTACTCCAGATGAGCCTATCGCAAGTTCTCCACTGGACTCTGCCACAGCCACATCGACACTGAGGTTGTTGCCGTCATCGTGGACTCCTTGGAGCTCTTGGCCTTCTTTATGTCCCGCTGGATGATCGAAGAGAAATTGATCCTTTGGATTGTGTTCAGGAGAGTCGCCTCATTGTTGATTTCTCTATGAAAAATAAAAACAAACAAAATTGAAAATTCACAAAAAATGTCGAAAGATTACAATTTGGGAGAGAAGCAAGATGTTCGTATGAAGGGAAATGCTTAACTCTAGACTCCTCATTCGACTGGAGGTATTTGGTTGGGAGCTTGTCAAGGTCGATCTTGATGTTTGCCTCCATTGATTTCCCAGTCTATGATTTGGTTTGCTGCCAGCATAGGTTCAGACACTGAAATGTCTATAAGTCGTACTGGATATCTCAACAAAGAGGCCACACCCTCCAGTCGACGATCTTCTGTCTACTGAGACTTCGAAGTGTGATGAGACACCCAGTTGCTTATTGCGTTCTAATCCAAATAAGTTTGCATTATAACATCAGTAAACTCAGCTTGGAAAGCATAAACCTTTGTATTACATATAAATTTTGTCCATGAAACTGTCCAGACTCCAAAGGCAATCAATCCAAATAATCAACTTACTTTCTTACTAAATCTTTGTGTAAATGTGTAGTACAAAACAATATTGGCATTATAACATCAGTAAACCCATCTTGGAAAGCATAAACCATTGTATTATATATAAATTTTGTCCACGAAACTGTCCAAACACCAAAGGCGATCAATCCAAATAATCAACTTACTTTCTATACTAAATCTTTGTGTAAATGTGCAGTACAAAACAATATTGGCATTATAACATCAGTAGACTCAGCTTGGAAAGCATAAACCTTCCTATTTACATATGAATTTTGTCCATGAAACTATCCAGACTCCAAAGGCGATCTAATCCAAATAATCAACTAACTTTCTATACTAAATCTTTGTGTAAATGTGTTGTACAAAACAATATTGACATTATAACATCAGTAAACTCTGCTTCGAAAGCATAAACCTTTGTATTACATATAAATTTTGTCCATGAAACCGTCCAGACTCCAAAGGCGATCAATCCAAATAATCAACTTACTTTCTATTCTAAATCTTTGTGTAAATGTATAGTACAAAACAATATTGGCATTATAACATCAGTAAACTCAGCTTGGAAAGCATAAACCTTCGTATTTACATATGAATTTTGTCCATGAAACTTTCCAGACTCCAAAGACGATCTAATCCAAATAATCAACTAACTTTCTATACTAAATCTTTGTGTAAATGTGTTGTACAAAACAATATTGACATTATAACATCAGTAAACCCAGCTTCAAAAATATAAACCTTTGTATTACATATAAATTTTGTCCATGAAACTGTCTAGATTCCAAAGGCGATCAATCCAAATAATCAACTTACTTTCTATACTAAATATTTGTGTAAATGTATAGTAAAAACAATATTGGCATTATAACATCACTAAACTCAGCTTGGAAAGCATAAACCTTCATATTTACAAATGAATTTTGTCTATGAAACTGTCCAGACTCTAAAGACGATCTAATCCAAATAATCAACATACTTTCTATACTAAATCTTTGTGTAAATGTGTTGTACAAAACAATATTTGAATTATAACATTAGTAAACTCATCTTTGAAAACATAAACCTTCGTATTTACATTGAAGCTAGGGCGCATACTTTAACTGGATTGTATGGCGATCAACTGAGGCCATAAGAAAACAAATTTTCGGATAGCCCACGATGAGGTAGATGTATTACCGAATTTTGGGAGATTGAACACAAAAGATTCATTTTGATTCAAGGAATGTTACTAAACATGGCATACAAATTAGTCTGTTCAATAATAAGTGAGCCTAATTTCAATCTCAACCAAAAAAATCCTACAATTAAGTCCCTGAATAGAGGGTTGAAAAGAAAAAAAAAGAAAAAAATAAAAATCAAAAGGAGATTGATTTTACCATCAAAAGCTAGATCTTGGGCCTCACGGATCATGGTCCCTTTGTGAACACTAACGGGCCTGCTCTTGGGGCTGACGGCGGAGGCCATTCTCTGCATGCGACTGGTGATCCTCAGGCCGGTGAACTAGACATGAAGCCTGTAACGGCCTAAATTTTTTTAGACGTATTTCTTTCGATCGTGCGTACCGGTATTTTACTTTTGTCATCCAGTTAACTTTTCGTCCGTACGTGTCAACGCGAGCGCGTCTCTGTTTTCATTTTTACCGTGTCGTCATTATTTACCAACAAGTTTAACTAAATTATTTAACTTAATTATCGTGCTAATTACCAATGGTTAAACACTTTAATAATTTCAGTAATTACTTTTTTACTAATTACAAATTCTTATTACTTCTCTTAATTAATTTCACTAATTTCCTTTTTTTAACGGTTACTAGTTAAATCTACTTAATTACGTACTTATCTTAACCCCTCCCTAAACAACACCACACACGTTGATAAATCAAAACTCTCCTCAGTTAGTCAAATTGGGTTCCTCTTTTCGTTTAAACGAAGCAACACACATCTGCTAAAGTTTTAGTCTAAAAGTTGCAATAACTACCGTCTTAATCTAATTAAGATGGTTTGACAAATCGTAGAGGGTGTTCCCCCGCTCATCTTCTTAAGCCCGTAAGCCATCCTGCAAATCACTTCCCAAATCAACCAGCAAATCTCACTTCTTCCTGCAAATTCTCCAAGCCTGAAAACCAATATGTTCTTCTTCTTCCCCAAACCCTCAAACAAATTCATTCCAAAATCAAATCCACCAACAAATCTTCCCCAAAAACAAATCCCAAATCAAAACAGAAATATACAGATTCAAACCATTTACAGATTCAACAAGAAGTCAAACCAGATCTGAGATTAGGATTTCAGATTTCAAAAAAATCCACACAAACCAAACTGAAATTACAATTTCAGATTCAAAACAAACAAACCCAACTTCACCTTTTTCCTTCTTCCTCTCCCGCTCCTAGGCCGGCCACCCACCTCACCCACGCGCCGTCGCCGGAGCAACCAAGCGCGCACCGTCGCCGGAAGCCGCCGGCCGTCGTCGTCGGAAGCCGTCGCTGCCGCCCAGCAAGGCCGACGTCCGCCCCTTCTCCCCTCTCGCGTGTGGTGAGGCCTCCCCTTTGTCGAAGTGTGTAAGTTCCTTCGTTGCATGTAATTGGATGAACAAAAAAATGAAAGAGCAAAGAAAGGCAGTGAAGAGAGAATAGAGAGAGATGGTGACAGAGAAATGAAATGGGATATTAAAGTAGGGGTCAGTCACTTAAAAGATGAGTAAAGAGATATCCATGTTGACACTCTTACAATATTAATAAAGTATAGATATATTATATTAGAATAATTGTGTAAGAGGAGTAGGTGTAGGGTAGATATATCATTGATGCCATGTTAACATTGCTATTAACTTAGGGTAATTAACAAATGGGTTAGTTAATGTTAATTTAATTAATGATAACTTGTTTAGTAATTTCAGTTAACTAGTAATTGTAATTAATTTTGGATTAATAAGATTTCATGGGATGGGACATATCACATTAGTATAACCCAATATAGACATCACCGTAGCCAAAGAACCTAGTAATAGTAAACGAACCCATTGTAGAGATTATTACGAAATATGTTTATTCACGAAAAAAAATCTCATTCGGTGAATTCTTTAACCGAAACAGAGAACCAGAAGTACCGATACGTAGTACTCGTCAAGACGAACCCAACGGCACCAAAATCACCGAAATCAGGCAAGTATACGATTTATGGTGAATTTTTAGAGTTGGATGATTATTTGGTATTTTTACATTAAAGTTGCATAACTTAAAAACAATCGTGACATGTTAACAATCGTGACTGCTAACAATCGTGAATGCTAACAATCGTGACTGCTAACAAATCGTGAATGCTAACAATCGTGACTGCTAACAAATCGTGAATGCTAACAATCGTGAATGCTAACAAATCGTGACTGCTAACAATCGTGACTGCTAATAATCATGACTGCTAACAATCATGAAATGCTAAACTTGCAACTTGGATTTGTTATCTCAGTTATATTGATATGCTAATGAACCAAAGAGAAGATTTACTTTACTTATTAAACTGCTTAGTTACGCATGATAGGATGTCTTTACGTTATTTTCATTTTATAATCAGTCCGATTAATCTTGTTGCCGCTATCTCTTTAAACTATTACTGCCTCTTAAATTCAGTATAAATTCGTATATATCTTGCCTCAGGTTTCTGATCTTTACTTGCAGACCCTTGCTGACATACATTCATGTTTTTGGATGTATGTCAGATTCTGAGCTTGAGTACCAGGAGGTTCCTTACGAGACACCTGGCTTGGAGAGTCAAGAGTTTGTTGTAGACGCCGAGTCTTTCCCTACGGAGAACTAGTGGACTTTTCCGCTGCAGCTTATCTTTAGTTTACTTTCAGTGATTGTTGAGTGTACGTTTTTACTTTGGCCCAGCCGTGGCTTGTTGTTGTATTTCACGTACGGACGCTTATTATTCTGGATGTGGCTTGTATTGTATGAATGTTTTTATTGTTTCTGAAAAGCATGTAAAGGACATCCGCTGCGTTTTTACCACAGACGTTTATTGAACTCGAGTTTCACCACTCCAGTTCAAGCGGGCCTCAGTAACACTCTCGTTTCCGTCGTGTTTTAGGAAGTGGGGCGTTACAGGTTTTAGTGGTGGCCCATGCAGGTCCTACATTTGTGAATTCAGAACAATGAGAATATTTTTCATTAGCCAAAACATCTAGGGGAATCATGTACACGAGATTAACTCGTGATTTTCTTATCTCAGTATGGCTGAACGACGAAACACCCAACAAGGATCCGGATCTGCTGGAGGCGGAGATGACGACATCCGCCAGATGCTTGGAGTGATGAGGGAAATGCTGGAAGTTCAACACCATTTAGTCCAACAGGGACGTCAGGCTCCACCACCCGCTCCACCTCCCCGCTATGAGCCTGGAGCCAAGCAGTTCCGAGAGATGCATCCGACGAACTTCTCTGGACAAGAAGGCCCACTAGCGGCCGAGGAATGGCTTCGCAACACTACGGATAACTTGGGTCTTGCCCGTGTTAATCCGAGGGAGTGGGTGGACCTCGCCAAGAAACAGCTGACATATAATGCCCGTTACTGGTGGGATGCTGAAGAGGTTAGGCTGACCAAGCCGATTCCTTGGGCTACCTTCCATCAGAGGTTTGACGCCCAGTACTTCCCAAAGGCTGCAAAGAGGATGATGCAGCAGCGTTTCATTAACCTGGAGCAGGGCACCAAGACAGTCGACGAGTATGAGGCTGAATTTACCATGCTGAGTCGATTCGCCCCTACCCTGATAGCAGACAAGGAGGACTGTGCACATCGCTTTCTACAAGGCTTAGACCTGGACATACAGAGTGTGTTGTCTGGGCACACCTTTACCACCCATGAGCAAGTACTGGTAGCTGCGAAGACGCACGAGCAGGTAGATTATCAGAAGAAAGCACGCCAGGCGGGCAAGCGCCCGATGGAGATACTGAGGAGTGCACCTAGGCCTGGTTTTTGCCCCGTTCAGACCACACAGTTCAAAAGGCCAATTGCACCTGTCCCCAATCGAGCGGAGCTGATTTGCCATTACTGTGGCAAGCCTGGTCATTTGAAGAAAGACTGTAGGAGGATGCTGAATCAGTGTTTGATCTGTGGATCGCCTACTCATGCTGCAAAGGATTACACCCGCGGTTCCCGACCCACACCTGCTGGAGCACCTGGACCCGCTCAGCGGACCGTACCGGCACCTGGACATCGTGGACCACCTCTGGTTCCACAAGAACGAGCTTTTCAGCAGGTCAATCCGCCTAAGCGCCGTGCATTCAATATGACAGCCGTAGAGGCTGAAGCTGAGGATGACGTGATTGCAGGTAACCTCTAGACTAGTTCTTATTATTTATGCATTATATTTGATTAGTTATATCCATGTTAATCTAGTTGTATGTTACCATTAGGTGTCATCTTAGTTTCATCTCACCCTGCCTTGACCCTGTTCGATTCTGGAGCTTCCATGTGCATTCTATCTCGGAAGTTTGTAGTCGAACACTCGATACCCACATATACACTTCCCAAGTGTTGGAATATTACAACTGGGAATGGTGTAGTGAAGGTTGCACTGGGATGTATACCATGCCTGTTGGTGGTTAGTGGACACGAACTATAGGCTAATTTCATTGTCCACGACCTATCCAATTTCGATGATATACTCGGCATTGACTGGTTAGGAACTTTTTATGCCACGATCGACTGTCACAGGAAGAAAGTGGTATTCGAAATTCCTGACCACCCAGTGTTCGAGTTTGTCAGCGGAGGACGTTCGCTTGGACCTGTCAAGTTCTGGCCCAGCCGTACAGTTTGACTATTGCATCTATGATAGCCGAGCCAGAGAAGCCTGCAGTTGTGAGATACTTCGAAGACGTCTTCCCTGAAGACATTTCTGGACTGCCGCCCGATCGAGCGTTAGAGTTCGGCATCGACCTTATGCCAGGAGCTCAACCAATTTCGAAGGCGTCGTACCGTATGGCTCCTGCAGAGTTGGAAGAGCTGAGGAAGCAATTGGATGAGCTACTGCAAAAGGGTTTCATTCATCCCAACGTATCTTCCTGGGGTGCACCTGTCTTGCTAGTGAAGAAGAAGGATGGCTCGAGGAGAATGTGCATTGATTATCGGGAGTTGAATCAAATCACAGTGAAGAACAAGTACCCGCTGCCCCTTATTGATGATATCTTCGATCAGCTTGGTGGATCGAGGGTAATTTCGAAGTTGGATCTCCGGAGCGGATACCATCAAGTCAGAGTCCGGAAGGAAGATGTACTCAAGACCTCTTTTTGGACTAAGTACGGGCATTATAAGTTCGTTGTCATGCCATTTGGTGTGACCAACGCTCCTGCTATGTTCATGAATCTCATGAACCTTATCTTTTACGACTTCCTCGACAAGTTCATAGTGATCTTCATTGATGACATCCTGGTGTACTCGAAGAGCGAGGAGGAGCATGCAGAACATTTGAAGATGGTGTTAGAGATACTCCGTCACCATAAACTATATGCCAAGTATAGAAAATGCGAATTCTGGCTAAATAGAATTGCATTTCTTAGGCATGTAGTATCGGGAGCTGGTATCTCAGTGGATCCGGAGAAGGTCAAGGCAGTCAATGAACGGCCTACACCTCGATCGGCATCGGACATCAGAAGTTTCCTTGGATTGGCTGGGTACTACCGCAGATTTATCAAGGATTTCTCGAGAATAGCTGAGCCGATGACGAGATTGACAAGGAAGGATGTTAAGTTCAGTTGGTCAGACTCTTGTAAGCAAGCTCTTTCTACTTTGAAGGAGAGACTAACTACTGCACCAGTCTTAGCTATTCCAGACAGAAGCGGAGGCTTCGAGATTTTCTGCGACGCATCGGGAAAGGGACTTGGATGCGTTCTACACCAGCACAATCATGTGGTCGCATATGCTTCGCGACAGTTGAAGGTCCATGAGAAGAATTATCCGACCCACGACTTGGAGCTAGCCGCTGTCATCTTTGCACTGAAGATTTGGCGACATTTCTTACTGAGTGAGAAAGTGAAAAGTTTCACTGATCACAAAAGTTTGAAATATATATTCACTCAGAAGGGGCTGAATATGACAAAGCGCAGATGGTTGGAATTGATGGCAGACTATGACATCGATCTTCAGTATCATCCTGGGAAGGTGAATGTTGTACCGGATGCCTTAAGTCGACTGCCCGAAGTGATGATTCTCACAGCTCAGTGGGTATTGCAGCAGGATCTACGAAGGATGAATGTTGAAGCTGTTCTACCGAGAGTCACATCGTCGTTGATGAACATGTAGATTCAATCGATGATTGTGGATCGAATCAAGACTGCTCAAGCTGGAGATGCTAAGTTGAAGAAGATCAGAGAGCAAGTCAAAGCAGGACTTCGGACAGATTTTCTGATTCATGTGGATGGATTTTTGAGATACGGTAGAAGGATCTGCGTACCTGTCGGAGATATCAGAGAGGAGTTAATGAATGAGGCTCACAGTTCGCCTTATTCTATTCATCCTGGAGGTACCAAGATGTACAAGGATCTCCGTCTGAATTTTTGGTGGCACGGTATGAAGAGGAGCGTAGCTCGTAGCGTCGCCAAATGCCTTGTGTGTCAGCAGGTGAAGGCTGAACACCATCGCATTGCTGGATCACTTCAACCTCTGCCGATTCCGGAGTGGAAGTGGCAGCACATCACCATGGACTTCGTAACTGGACTACCTCGGAGCACCAGGCAAAATGACGCGATTTGGGTTATCGTTAACCGATAAACCAAGTCTACGCATTTCATACCTTTTCGAGTAGGACAAGCTACGGAAATACTTGCGAAGAAGTATATGGAGGTAATATCTTTCTTATACCTTTATATCTTCTCTCTAGTATACGTCGTGATGTGATCGATAATCGTGCAGGAGATCGTGCGATTACATGGAGTTCCTGTAAGTATCATCTCCGATCGGGACACGAGATTCACATCTCAGTTCTGGAAGAGTCTGCAAACCAATCTGGGTACCAGTCTGAAGTTCAGTACTACGTATCACCTGCAGACAGATGGTCAGTCAGAGCGTACCATACAGATCTTGGAGGATATGTTGAGAGCCTGTATGTTGGATCTCAAGGGTTCATGGGAGGATCATTGTAACGACTGGTTTTTCTATATTAGTGTTATCGATATATATATATATATATATATATATATATATATATATATATATATATATATATATATATATATATATATATATATGTCTTGGTGGATTTTCTCCTAGCGTGTGATTTCCGTCTCCGTAGTTTTCGTTTTCGTTCGTTTCGTCGTGTTTTCCTAGCTTCTTCTGTTGATCGTCGATTTCAGAGTAAGTCATTCGTGATGGGCTTCATATCGGTCATATCTTATTGTTAGATCAAGCCTAGGAGTCTTAGGAATCGATCCCGGAGCTTCGCGCTCCATTTCGGAACTTTCAGTGCTCGTTAGCCGGTACAAGAAGGAGAACCAACCGACTAGATTCCAATCTAGTCGGTCCGGAACTCTTCTCAAACCGACTAGTTCATTGAATCAATTATTCAGGAGTTACTGTTTATCGTTAGTCGGTCTAAGAACATTTGTCGACCGACTAGATGAGAAACTAGTCGGTCAGCAATCCTTCTTTAACCGACTAGCTCTATGATCATTTTTGATACCAAGTACTATTCATTCTTAGTCGGTCTAAGAACGTTCGTCGACCGACTAGATGAGAAACTAGTCGGTCAGTAGTTGTTCTTTGACCAACTAAATTTAAATCCTATTTTTCGTCAGGAGTTACTGTTTACACTTAGTCGGTCTGCGTTGGTCAACCGACCGACTAGTTCCCAAACTAGTCGATAAGTGGTTGCTCTTTGACCGACTAATAGTGTCGAAACCCTAATTTCTGGGCAGCTGCCGGATTCTTCCTATAAATAGACCCGATCACTTTCACTTTCTTTCTTTTCTCCTGAGCCATTGTCTTCGCCAAATCCTTCTCCATCTTCCCCAAACCCTTCCTCCTTCATCTCAAGCCTATCTCCACCATCCCAAGCTCCATCTCACCTCCATTGGCCAAGCTTCAATCTCCTCTTCAAAACCCCCTTTAATCCATTTTTCTCCAGATTTTCCCCGTCGTTTCAGATCTGAGCCGTGGTTCCCGGATCGTTCATCCGTTGCCGTGGTTGCTCGGCGTCGATCTTCCGCTTCTATACGGTAGTGTTCGATCCTTTAATGTTTTCACAACCCACATTGATATTGTGAAACCCTAATAAAAATGGTTATTAGACATCATAGGATTCAATTAAGAAACCGGTTCTAGATATCTTTTCTAATGTTGTTTCTCTATAGCAGTGGTCCATTCACCGTAGATAATATTTGTGTGACGTGCTTGTCGACCGTCCTCATCGATATCAGGCAAGTGAAACTTGCATCTCTTGATTTGGGCCATGTCTTAGGCCATTGCCTTGCTTTAGTGTAAAAGAGACTAGACGGTGAAAGGATAGCCGTCTGGTCGCCATTGACCTAGCTTGACAACGAAGCTTGTTCCGTCACCTTCATCATGCTTGTATGTCACGTTTAATTATACTTAACGGTACGCGTATTAACTGTTCATGTCATCCATGCATCTTTAACTACCATGTTTAATTTAAATTAACGGTACGCGAATATCTGTTCATGTCATTGCATTTTGCCTGTCATGTTTAAATTTAATTAACGGTACACGAATATCTGTTCATGTCATTGCATTTTGCCTGTCATGTTTAAATTCAATTAACGGTACGCGAATATCTGCTCATGTCATTGCATGCTTGAACACTCATCGTGATTACGTAGCATCGCTACATACTAGTGCTACTTATTCCGGCTAGGCACCCGTTTTGCGGGCACAACCCTAGGCCAATTACAAATCTGGCTCGTGGTCCAGAAAACGAGCTCAATACAGCCTGCGGGCAATAGGGCACTCGCCTGTGTGTGAGTGATCCCTTGTACTTGAACTTAGCCTGCGGGCAATAGGGCACTCGCCTGGGTGTGAGTGATCCCTTGTACTTGAATACAGCCTGCGGGCAATAGGGCGCTCACATGTGTGTGTGTGATCCCTTGTACTTGTTACTTGACAATACATGTCACACCTACCACTTGTTACTTGCTACTTGTACTTCACTTGTTACTTCCATACGATACTTGCCATGCCATGCACCATACTTTAACTGCTAGGTTGTTAGTTTACCTTTCTTTCAGTTTCCTTGCACAAGTCTTTCGACTTGCTGACATGTGCCCCTTTGCTCTTTTGGGTGACACATGTTAGATCCTGAGCTAGAGGCCGTTGCAGAGGACGTAGTGTTTGCTGGCGCTGAGCCAATGGTTGCCGAGGAGGAGTTTGTGGTCATTGGTGACCAGTCTTAGAGGTCGCTTGTGTTCTCTTCCTTGTTTAGGCTTGTTGTTAGTTGTTGGTGCGTGGCACCCTTGCTTGTATGTTGTACTTTGTTGCCCATGTTTGGGCCTTAGCTTTTCCTTTTGAGCCTGGTGGCTTTTCTGTGATATTGTAATTTATTTTATGGATATTCTGAGATTGAATAAATTGCTTATTGTCTCACTTCATTATTCTTATCGTTGTTTCGTATTGCGTTGCAAGGGCCTGCCAGATTATTGTTGATTGACGCTTATCGGGCTTGGAGCCTTGCAGCTTCAAGTCTGAGCGGACCTTCTCACGTCTCGCCTCCACATTTTTGGGAAGCGGGACGTGACAGGTTTTATTGGTGGCCCATGCAGGTCCATTTGCAAATGCGAACTATCGGAACAACGATAATAATTATAGAATGTCTATTAAATAAATTAGAACATCCAAATTATAAGCCCGGAGTCTAGGTTTTTAGCGTTCCTATGTCTTAGGTGGCTAGTAGACGTGTTAGAGCACCTGTCCCAGCTTGATAGGAAATCCATTAGGTCAGGACTATAGTGAGACTTAGTTAGGAGTTTGTGCTTGCTAGTTAGAGGCCCCTGATTGTTTGTTAGACTCCATGCTAGTGATTGATATGATAGTCTTAAGAGTTACCTTAGTGGTTCCTGTCTAGCTCTGACCATGATAGATTCCTAGGATTTCTTTAGCCGTTCGCTTGGGTTCATCGATTTCGGGCCCAACAGAACATGATCTCGATTCTCTTAGAACCTTCCCTGAGGCCTCTAATATACTCTAGCCACTAGGAAGCCTTAGTGTTAAATTTCCCTTGACCTTTAGTCAACCGATGATTATGACTCTCTGGTTCAATCTTTTCCTGGTCACTACACTTCGGTGTTACTGACCGTAGGTTTTCGTCGTAGTTTTCTTGAATCGTAATTTAGGTGCATGCCTCACACAACCACATTCATTGCCCTCGATTCACATGATCCCCTCCTTACTATTATCGTTGACCTTTCAAATCTTTCCCGTTGCAAATCTTTATTCTTCCAAAGTCGTTTTCAAATTTTCCTTATTAAAAGTTTCCACTCGATTTAAATTTTGTTTTAAACCTTCTTTCAGTATATTTCCATTACTTCCGTTTGAGCTAAAAGTCATTCTTAGATTTTGAAGACTATTTGGTCGTAATTTTAAATTACTATCTTGTAACTATTTTTCTAACATATATCGTCCGCACTTGATTTTAAACTTTAGTACTATTTCGATAATTCGATATACCACCTTTTCTAACATTGCGAAATTCATTTTAGCAATTGACCATACGTACTTTAAAGTACTTCTTTCAAGATAAATAGAACTCCAATTAATTTATGAATATATACTAATTATAAGTTGTCGTACCCGTACTTCAAAGTCTTTATACCAACCCGTTCTTGTGGCAAATCCTTGTTTTCCCTAAAAGTATTTTCGATGTTCCTCTTTCGCTAAGTTTAAATTTGTTCGAAAACTCTTAACATATATGTTAGATTTCATACTCTTACGCGACTTAAATTTATTTGTTCTTTTCTAAACATTGAAACTTTTGTCGAGATTTTTGATTATTAGTTTATAATATTTTCCAGCCTATATTTTCATATCGATATAAATGTCTTGCCCCTTTTCATATACCAATTTTATTCTGAACCGTACTTCTGTTTTCCTAACCTGAATTATAATTTTCTTTTCTTACTTATGCCATTAAAACTTATTCGAATACCGCATCGTGTTTACTTCTTATATACCTTTCAAGTCACATGGGACTTCAGCTTTCAGCAAGTCGATTTTATGCTCAACGTTTTTCCTAGTTCAGATTTTCGTAAAATTACTTTTCGAAACCATTTCCTGATCTAGACCCTCCATAATTCGGTTTTAAAGCTTTATTACCAATTTAATAATTCTATATATGTATATCCTCCCACTTACTTCCATACTACTAAGATGTACTACCTTTCCATTCATCATACATATTTCTAAAAATGATTTCTAGAATAGAACTACAATTATCTTTATATATCAGTACTATGTTCGTTGTGCTCGTGTGTTAAGACCCTTGTATAAATCAGTTTCTGCTGGCGAACCCGGATTCTCTAAAAAGTACTTTCAATACGGTTTGTTGGAATTTCTCTTCAGTTTTAAGACTTGGAAAAAAACATTTGGCATGAGCATAAACCCTCTACACTATATTTGATCTGATTTCATTCCTTAAATCTCGAAACTTTTCCAAAATTTTTAAACTACTGCCGCATAATATTTTTCTAGCCTATGTCCTTAATGTTCGTGTAAATGATTTACTTTTACTCGTGATAGCTTTATATAAGCTAAATAAACCATTTCCTCTTATTATATATATTCGACTCAAACTTATTTCGAACAACTCATTTTATCGACCGGTTTCGTACTCTTCGTTTTAACTTATATCTTTTTACACTATTTCCCCTGTATCCTAATGGAGCATCATTACATCATTACACGACCGTTCTCATGCTTTTCGATCCTTCTACTCGTTACGCTTTTGATTTCAGTTTCTTTCCTTTTGTCTAACCAATAGAGCTTGTCGTCGCCGTGTCAACCTTAATATAGTTTGGTGGGCCCCATTAGTGTAATTTGTTGTGTCGTCGTAGTGTATTAAATTTCATGATGCATATGAAGTTGTATATGGTTGGTATTGGTATGTTGTGTGTAGGTAGTTATGTATTAGCTGCATGAGTATAAGTGTGATATACATATGATAGTAGGATTATAATTGTTTGATTGGTATTACTTGTTTTTATGAGATGTCGTATGCGTGTATACCATGAGGTATACCCGACTACTGCACATCTTAACTAATGGATGAAGTAAATGTATTGATGTACCAATTATAGATGGATGGATATGGTATGAAAATATGATACTTGTATATGACTATACGATGACTGCATTTATTAGGGAGAGTATTGAAATTATAAGTGTGCTGATGTTTGTAATATTATTATGGTATATGAAGTGATTGAAATATGTGATATTACCTGATTAAATATTAAGGGTGTTTGACATTATGATATGTATATGGTTATGTTGGTAAATGTGTATGCATTAGAATAGTATTGGTATATTTATAGATGCTGTGTTATGCATATAGAATATACTGCTATGATTTTGAGTCTCACTCAAGCTTGAGTGGGTATACTCTATGTACGTTGGTGTATTTGTATGTGGTTGGTGTATAGTGATGGATGATGTATGTATAATGTTTGGATTGTTTGTGTCCGGTTGTGTTACGCACATGATTGTGGGTCACTAAACCAGTAAATAGTTATAGGTGTTGGTCTTGTGGTATAGTTATTTATTAGGGGGCTTGCCTGCGTGAATATATATATGTACTAGCTAAAACTAAGCGTGTCGATGTACTGAGTTTATAATCGTATGATTGGTAAATATGAATGAAATGTTAGCGTGTGTGGGTGTGCACCATGCACGGGTAAGTATGTGCTTAGTTATAAGTTTTGGTGACTATAATATGTGTGGCGTGTCGTGGGTATAATTATAGGGCCGTATGTGATGTGAAGTTATAGTGAAATATTTGCATGTATTGGAATGGCTATAAATTGTGAAATTATAATGATGGTGGAAGTATATTAAATATAATAACTTGAGTTTAGATGGTGTGGTGTGATTACGTGTGTTGACGTGTTTGGTATTGGATGTATACTAGGAGATATAGGGAGTAGTGTGTTCTTATTGCCTTGTTCATAGGTAGCTACCTAACGTAGAGTGTTACGATGGTATTTACTGGTGTGAACTATTTAATTGGTTGTGAGTATATGGACTATTGTTTTGTGCTAGGTAAGTAATAACTACATAAGGGATGTATGTATATATATGATTGAGATACATGTATGAGTGTGAATGGCTATGATTGGTATAAGAGTATGATGTGCGTGGATGATGCATGCTAGTAGTGTTAATGTTTGATTACCTAGTGCGAATATAAGAACTTGTAATAACTATACCTGATTGAATGTGATATGATTGGGGTAGTTACTAGAGCGACTAGATATGTTAGAAAGTCCGAGGACGGACTTTATTCTAAGGTGGGTAGGATGTAACGACTGGTTTTTCTATATTAGTGTTATCGATATATATATATATGTCTTGGTGGATTTTCTCCTTGCGAGTGATTTCCGTCTCCGTAGTTTTCGTTTTCGTTCGTTTCGTCATGTTTTCCTAGCTTCTTCCGTTGATCGTCGATTTCGGAGTAAGTCATTCGTGACGGGCTTCATATCGGTCATATCTTATTGTTAGATCAAGCCTAGAAGTCTTAGGAATCGATCCCGGAGCTTCGCGCTCCATTTCGGAACTTTCAGTGCTCGTTAGCCGGTACAAGAAGGAGAACCAACCGACTAGATTCCATCTAGTCGGTCAGGAACTCTTCTCAAACCGACTAGTTCATTAAATCAATTATTCAGGAGTTACTGTTTATCGTTAGTCGGTTTAAGAACATTTATCGACCGACTAGATGAGAAACTAGTCGGTCAGCAATCGTTCTTTAACCGACTAGCTCTATGATCATTTTTGATACCAAGTACTATTCATTCTTAGTCGGTCTAAGAACGTTCGTCGACCGACTAGATGAGAAACTAGTCGGTCAGTAGTTGTTCTTTGACCGACTAAATCTAAATCCTATTTTTCGTCAGGAGTTACTGTTTACACTTAGTCGATCTGCGTTGGTCAACCGACCGACTAGTTCCCAAACTAGTCGGTCAGTGGTTGCTCTTTGACCGACTAATCAGTGTCGAAACCCTAATTTCTGGGCAGCCGCCGGATTCTTCCTATAAATAGACCCGATCACTTTCACTTTCTTTCTTTTCTCCTAAGACATTGTCTTCCCCAAATCCTTCTCCATCTTCCCCAAACCCTTCCTCCTTCATCTCAAGCCTATCTCCACCATCCCAAGCTCCATCTCACCTCCATTGGCCAAGCTTCAATCTCCTCTTCAAAACCCCCTTTAATCCATTTTTCTCCAGATTTTCCCCGTCGGTTCAGATCTGAGCCGTGGTTCCCGGATCGTTCATCCGTTGCCGTGGTTGCTCGGCGTCGATCTTCCGCTTCTATACGGTAGTGTTCGATCCTTTAATGTTTTCACAACCCACATTGATATTGTGAAACCCTAATAAAAATGGTTATTAGACATCATAGGATTCAATTAAGAAACCGGTTCTAGATATCTTTTCTAATGTTGTTTCTCTATAGCAATGGTCCATTCACCGTAGATAACATTTGTGTGACGTGCTTGTCGACCGTCCTCGTCGGTATCAGGCAAGTGAAACTTGCATCTCTTGATTTGGGCCATGTCTTAGGCCATTGCCTTGCTTTAGCGTAAAAGAGACTAGACGGTGAAAGGATAGCCGTCTGGATGCCATTGACATAGCTTGACAACGAAGCTTGGTCCGTAACCTTCATCATGCTTGTATGTCACGTTTAATTTCACTTAACGGTACGCGTATTAACTGTTCATGTCATCCATGCATCTTTAACTACCATGTTTAATTTAAATTAACGGTACGCGAATATCTGTTCATGTCATTGCATTTTGCCTGTCATGTTTAAATTAAATTAACGGTACGCGAATATCTGTTCATGTCATTGCATTTTGCCTGTCATGTTTAAATTCAATTAACGGTACGCGAATATCTACTCATGTCATTGCATGCTTGAACACTCATTGTGATTGCGTAGCATCGCTACATACTAGTGCTACTTGTTCCGGCTAGGCACCTGTTTTGCGGGCACAACCCTAGGCCAATTACAAATCTGGCTCGTGGTCCAGAAAACAAGCTCAATACAGCATGCGGGCAATAGGGCACTCGCCTGTGTGTGAGTGATCCCTTGTACTTGAACATAGCCTGCGGGCAATAGGGCACTCGCCTGGGTGTGAGTGATCCCTTGTACTTGAATACAGCCTGCGGGTAATAGGGCGCTCACATGTGTGTGGGTGATCCCTTGTACTTGTTACTTGACAATACATGTCACACCTACCACTTGTTACTTGCTACTTGTACTTCACTTGTTACTTCCATACGATACTTGCCATGCCATGCACCATACTTTAACTGCTAGGTTGTTAGTTTACCTTTCTTTCAGTTTCCTTGCACAAGTCTTTCGACTTGCTGACATGTGCCCCTTTGCTCTTTTGGGTGACACATGTTAGATCCTGAGCTAGAGGCCGTTGCAGAGGACGTAGTGTTTGCTGGCGCTGAGCCAATGGTTGTCGAGGAGGAGTTTGTGGTCATTGGTGACCAGTCTTAGAGGTCGCTTGTGTTCTCTTCCTTGTTTAGGTTTGCTGTTAGTTGTTGGTGCATGGCACCCTTGCTTGTATGTTGTACTTTGTTGCCCATGTTTGGGCCTTAGCTTTTCCTTTTGAGCCTGGTGGATTTTCTATGATATTGTAATTTATTTTAT
This sequence comes from Scilla litardierei, assembly GCA_030789695.1. Lineage (NCBI taxonomy): Eukaryota > Viridiplantae > Streptophyta > Magnoliopsida > Asparagales > Asparagaceae > Scilla > Scilla litardierei. The sequence goes on from CM061142.1 coordinate 197,452,143, forward strand.
GGATATTCTGAGATTGAATAAATTGCTTATTGTCTCACTTCATTATTCTTATCGTTGTTTCGTATTGCGTTGCAAGGGCCTGCCAGATTATTGTTGATTGACGCTTATCGGGCTTGGAGCCTTGCAGCTTCAAGTCTGAGCGGACCTTCTCACGTCTCGCCTCCACATTTTTAGGAAGCAGGGCATGACAATCATCTGCACCTGGTGGAGTTTTTCTACAACAACAGCTATCAAGCGAGCATTGGCATGGCGCCTTTTGCTGACCTCTACGGGAGGAAATGTCGATCGCCACTAAGTTGGGATGACGTCGGTGATATGGAGCTCTTTGGGCCATAGATGATAGTGGAAGCAGTTGATGTTGTGCGAGATATCAGAGACAAGATGCGGATTGTCCAGGAACGTTATAAGCATTGGGCAGATGCTAAACGGCGTCCTCTGGAGTTCCTGCCGGGGGATCATGTGTTTCTGAAGATTTCACTAAATCGATGAGTGATTCGATTTGGGAAGCGAGGCAAGCTTAGCCCGAGATATATTGGACCATTCGATGTGCTAGAGCGAGTTGGAGAAGTAGCTTATCGCTTAGCTTTGCCACCATCCTTGGAGGGAGTTCATGATGTCTTTCATGTGTCCCAGCTCCGTCGTTATATCAGCGATCCTTCTCAAACTGTGGACTACTCGGAGATTACCGTTCGACCAGATTTGACGTACGAACAGCAACCAGTGGAGATCCTAGATCGACGTCAGAAAGTCTTCAGGAACAAGACAGTTGATCTAGTCAGAGTGATGTGGCGTCGTGACTCGCCAGGAGAGTCTACCTGGGAGCGGGAAGATGAGATACGAGAGCGTTATCCATATTTATTTTCTGCTCCTTAGTTGATGAGAATTCCAAGGACGGAATTTTTCTTAAGGTGGGTAGAATGTAACGGCCTAAATTTTTTTAGACGTATTTCTTTCGATCGTGCGTACCGGTATTTTACTTTTGTCATCCAGTTAACTTTTCGTCCGTACGTGTCGACGCGAGCGTGTCTCTGTTTTCATTTTTACATTGTCGTCATTATTTACCAACAAGTTTAACTTAATTATCGTGCTAATTACCAATGGTTAAACACTTTAATAATTTCAGTAATTACTTTTTTTACTAATTACAAATTCTTATTACTTCTCTTAATTGATTTCACTAATTTCTTTTTTTAACGGTTACTAGTTAAATCTACTTAATTACGTACTTACCTTAACCCCTCCCTAAACAACATCACACACGTTGATAAATCAAAACTCTCCTCAGTTAGTCAAATTGGTTTCCTCTTTTCGTTTAGACGAAGCAATACGCATCTGCTAAAGTTTTGGTCTAAAAGTTGCAATAACTACCGTCTTAATCTAATTAAGATGATTTGATAAATCGTAGAGGGTGTTCCCCCGCTCATCTTCGTAATCCTGTAAGCCATCCTGCAAATCACTTCCCAAATCAACCAGCAAATCTCACTTCTTCCTGCAAATTCTCCAAGCCAGAAAACCAATCTGTTCTTCTTCTTCCCCAAACCCTCAAACAAATTCATTCCAAAATCAAATCCACCAACAAATCTTCCCCAAAAACAAATCCCAAATGAAAACAGAAATATACAGATTCAAACCATTTACAGATTCAACAAGAAGTCAAACCAGATCTGAGATTAGGATTTCAGATTTCAAAAAAATCCACACAAACCAAACTGAAATTACAATTTCAGATTCAAAACAAACAAACCCAACTTCACCTTTTTCCTTCTTCCTCTCCCGTTCCTAGGCCGGCCACCCACCTCACCCACGTGCCGTCACCGGAGCAACCAAGCGCGCACCATCGCCGGAAGCCGCCACCGACGCCCAGCAAGGCCGACGTTCGCCCCTTCTCCCCTCTCGCGCGTGGTGAGGCCTCCCCTTTGTCGAAGTGTGTAAGTTCCTTCGTTGCCTGTAATTGGATGAACAAAAAAATGAAAGAGCAAAGAAAGGCAGTGAAGAGAGAATAGAGAGAGATGGTGACAGAGAAATGAAATGGGATATTAAAGTAGGGGACAGTCACTTAAAAGATGAGTAAAGAGATATCCAAGTTGACACTCTTACAATATTAATAAAGTATGAAGGGGTTTTTAGATATATTATATTAGAATAATTGTGTAAGAGGAGTAGGTGTAGGGTAGATATATCATTGATGCCATGTTAACATTGCTGTTAACTTAGGGTAATTAACAAATGGGTTAGTTAATGTTAATTTAATTAATGATAACTTGTTAAGTAATTTCAGTTAACTAGTAATTGTAATTAATTTTGGATTAATAAGATTTCATGGGATGGGATATATCACATTAGTATAACCCAATATAGACATCACCGTAGCCAAAGAACCCCGTAATATTAAACGAACCCATTGTAGAGATTATTACGAAATATGTTTATTCACAAGAAAAAAATCTCATTCGGTGAATTCTTTAACCGAAATAGAGAACCGGAAGTACCGATACGTAGTACTCGTCAAGACGAACCCAACGACACCAAAATCGCCGAAATTAGGCAAGTATACGATTTATGGTGAATTTTTAGAGTTGGATGATTATTTGGTATTTTTACATTAAAGTTGCATAACTTAAAAACAATCGTGACATGCTAACAATCGTGACTGATAACAATCGTGAATGCTAACAATCGTGACTGCTAACAAATCGTGAATGCTAACAATCGTGAATGCTAACAATCGTGAATGCTAACAAATCGTGAATGTTAACAATCGTAAATCGTGAATGCTAACAATCGTGACTGCTAACAATCGTGAAATGATAAACTTGCAACTTGGATTTGTTATCTCAGTTATATTGATATGCTAATGAACCAAAGAGAAGATTTACTTTACTTGTTAAACTGCTTAATTACGCATGATAGGATGTCTTTACTTTATTTTCATTTTATAATCAGTCCGATTAATCTTGTTGCCGCTATCTCTTTAAACGATTACTGCCTCTTAAATTCAGTATAAATTCGTATATATCTTGTCTCGGGTTTCTGATCTTTACTTGCAGACCCTTGCTGACATACATTCATGTTTTTGGATGTATGTCAGATTCTGAGCTTGAGTACCAAGAGGTTCCTTACGAGACACCTGACTTGGAGAGTCAAGAGTTTGCTGTAGATGCCGAGTCTTTCCCTGCGGGGAACTAGTGGACTTTTCCGCTGCTGCTTATCTTTAGTTTGCTTTCAGTGATTGTTGAGTGTACGTTTTTACTTTGGCCCAGCCGTGGCTTGTTGTTGTATTTCGCGTACGGACGCTTATTATTCTGGATGTGGCTTGTAATGTATCAATGTTTTTATTGTTTCTGAAAAGCATGTAAAGGACCTCCCCTGCGTTTTTACCACAGACGCTTATTGAACTCGAGTTTCACCACTCCAGTTCAAGCGGGCCTCTGTAACACTCTCGTTTCCGTCGTGTTTTGGGAAGCGGGGCGTTACAAAGCCCAAACCTCAGATTTCAACAGTGGTTTCCACCGATGAGACTGGCAATAAGAAAATGAATTTAAAGATAGCATATTAAGAGGCAGATGCATTGGAGAATTTTGAGAGATTGAACACAAAAAATTAGCTAGTTCAATTATAAGTGAGCCTAATTTCGTCAATTTCCACCAAAATAATTCTACAATTAAATCCCTCAACAGGGGGTGGGGCGGGAAGAAAATAGAAAAAGAAGAGAAAGTGTAAATGAAAGTGAGTTTACCATCGAAAGCTACATCTTGGGCCTCGCAGATCACGGTCCCTCTGGGAACATTAACGGTCATGCTCGCTGTGCCGATAGCCAAGGCCACTCTTTGGCGATGCATGTCGATCCTTAAGCTGGTGAACTCCAACATGAAGCTCAAACCTCAGCATCCAATGATAGTGGAATCCGACGAGACAGCCCCACTGGGATTTCACAATAAGATATTCATACATTTTCTGAACATCGATACCTAGACAAATGGAAACAAAAATTTCTTGTAAGAAGATATTTCTACCCAGTTCTTTTCATAAATCAAAATTGTATCAAAAACAAAACCTATTATACATAATGATCAATAGGAAGAAAATCAAGTAACCTAAGGTCAGGTCCACCCAGATCACAGTCCCTTTGCTGTCCTCACAGATCACAGTCCTAGCAGATCACAGATCTCAGATCATAGTCCGTTTACTGGCAGGATCGGGAGCGATCATGGAAGGCAGCACCGCCGCAGTTTCTGCACAACTGAGGTTGTTGGGGGGAGGGAGGGAGGGGAGAGATAGAAAGAGTGGAGAGGTCAGTCAGAGAGAGAGAGAGAGAGAGAGAGAGAGAGAGAGAGTTTTGCGGAGCTGTGGTTTTTGGAAGGGTGGTCAAGGTGGCCAAATGGCCTGCCGGCCCGGAGCTCGGCCCGGCCCGCCCGGCGGGCCGGGGATTTTTCCTGCCCTCGGCCCGGTGGGCCGGGCCGGCCCAGCCCGCCCGGCCCGCCCCCTTCCAACAGCCATTGTATGGCTGTTGGGGGGGTTTTGGTCTTTTTGACCAAAATACCCCCCAACAGCTATAAACAGCTAAATTGGGGGGTATTTTGGTCAATTTCGGCCAAAAGACCAAAAAACAGCCCCAAACAGCCATAAAACGGTCATATTGGAGGGTTATTTTGGTCTTTTTGGCCTTAAGAAATCCTATAAATATCCCACACATTCCTACCAATTTCTTCACAATTCTAAAATTCTATACTCTCAAATTTTTCTATAATCTCAAGCTATTGCTCTCATCTCACGGCGCTCTCAAGATACGGCTGTTACCTCTACACTTCCGCATCTCAACTTTCAAGCTCCGTCTCTTACATCCGACTCAGGGATCCAATCAGCTGCTAGACTGCTACCTCACGGCGGCTCTATCTGCAATCAGGTTCCTTTTATTATTAAATTAGCATAATGGCAGGATCAAACAACCCACGTAGATCTGTTACCGCTAATTTTAACACTGAAGAGTATGGTTTATTTCAAAATTTGCTGAACAACCCTATTGAAAAACCGGACTTTCCGGAAATGACACCAATTGAACAATAAGAATGGAATGATAGTAATAGCCTCATAGTCTCTACACCAGGATTTTCTGCTTCTGCACACACTTCAACCCCCTCTACTACTGCTGGCCCCACTGCTTCACAAGTAACAGAAAATTAAAATCTGCTGTTTGGGATAACTATACACTAGAAACATTGCCTGGAAAAAGACTTAGGGCTGTTTGCAAAATCTGCAGATCAGATTTCAATTGTGCAGCCAAAGATGGCACAACACATCTGAAATGACACACAGAAGCGCATAAAAAGAGAGGCTAGACAGACAACTTAACACCTAATTCTAGCTCTATGTCTGCTTTTTCGTATTCTTCTGACACAATGCGAAAGGAGATGGCTAGACTAGTTCTATGCCAAGAATTACCTTTAAGTTATGGGGAAAGCTCCTCATTAGAACGTTTTAACCAATTAGCACTGAACCCCGCATTTAAAAAGGTGCCTAGAAACACACTTAGAAGAGATGTTATGGCAGCTTTTGAAGCTGGCAAAGCTAAAATGATTCAAACATTTGCGGACTTAACATCTAAGATAGCTTTAACGTCCGACATATAGACAACGAAATGGGGGTTATCCTACTTATGTGTTACGGCACATTATGTAGACAACGACTATACTATTCATAAGATGATTATCGGTTTTAAATTGTTAGATTTTGGTCATACTGGTGTTCTTATTGCTAATGTGATTATGCCTGTTATTCGTGAGTATGGCATTTCTGATAAAATCATTTCATTTACACTTGATAATGCATCTAATAATACAACTGCAATATCATTTTTAAAAAGACACCTGAACCCTGATCTTGACAGTCTTTTATTTCATCAACGATGTGCTTGTCACATCTTGAACTTGATAGTACAGGATGGGCTTAAATTTGCTGCTGAATGGGTAGAAAAGGGTAGGAACCTTATATTATACATACAATCTTCTACCAATAAGAGAAATTTATACAGAGAAGTATGTAGAAATTGCCAACTTCCTTACTGAAGGTTTACATATAGTGTTCCACATAGGTGGAACTCAACATTTTTTATGATGCGTTGCTTGCTTAAAAACAAGATGCAGCTTAGTTATTTTGCTACACACATTCCGTATGAGGCGGATTTCAACCTTACTGAGTTAGAGTGGAAACAATTGAGCAGCTTTGTGATTTTTTGAGGGTTTTTATTTTGCTACAAACAAATTTTCGGGTATGTATTACTCAACCTCCATTTTAGGCCTTGGTCAATTAGTTATAATTTCAGACACTTTAGCTAGGTATAGAGACATTACAGACACTACCCTTATTCTTCAACCAATGATCGAAGAAATGGATACTAAACTAGCAAAATATTGGAAGCCTGTTCCTTTGCTTTATTCATTAGCTAAGGTTTTTGATCCACAATTTAAAGAGGAATTAGTAGCTGGATTATTAGAAAACTTTTATGAAAACATGAAATTTGAAGTTGAAGATCATATAATGCATTTTAAAACTAGCTTAAGAGCTCTGTTTGCGACGTATGAGGCTAGACATGGAAGTTCATCAAACACTTCTTCTGTTCCTGCTAGTTCTAAATTACATGCAAACTGCGGCAGATTTTGGGGAAGAAAAAACAAAAAACCGTAGCTTTAGAAAGTTCGTCTAATGAGTTGTCCAAGTATTTAGAAATTACTTTTCCTTTCACTGAGGCAGAATTGGATGATGCAAATTTTGACATTTTCGGATGGTGGAAAATGTATGAACATAGGTTTCCAATTCTGACCATTATGGATCGTGATCTGTTATCAATCTCTATTTCTACTGTTGCGTCCGAGTCTGCTTTTAGTGCAAGTGGCAGGGTTCTGAGTGACAGGAGATCAAGGCTTAAAGAAGATATAGTTGAAGCGGCGGTATGTGCAAAGGACTGGTTTCATGCTGAAGACCGCTCGCAAGATAAACAGGACCTTTCAGAAGATTCTGAGGACGAAGCGACTGACGCTGAATGATTTTTTTTTCATGTATTGTTATTTTCTATCTTGTATTAGCTTGTAGAAGTCCTCACTACTACAAAAAACGCTTGCATAGCGCTTTTTTTTACACTTGGATAGCGCTTTTAAGCGCTATCCAAGCTACCGCTATGGTAGCTTGGATAGCGCTTTTATAAGCGCTATCGTAGTGGTTTACTAAGATAGCGCTTATAAAAGCGCTATCCAAGCTACCGCTATGGTAGCTTGGATAGCGCTTTTTAAGCGCTATCTAAGTGGTTCTTGCATGGCACTTTCTAATATTTGGAATAAGCATTAGCCACGGACTGGCCGTGGCTAATGCGTATTAGCCACAGACTGTCCGTGGCTAATACACATTAGCCACGGCCAGTCCGTGGCTAATGTTTAATTTTTTTTTAAAAAAAAAGAAAATCGTATTAGCAACTTGGCGCTTATGATGTATAGAATGATATCGTATGTGTAACTAACAAGTGCCAGCTGTATAGAATGATATCGTATCTATTAATTTTCAGCGTTTATCACCACAAATAGAAAGATTGCAGACAAAATTCATCATATATTATTGCACATGGTAACAACTTATGTTTAGCACTGCCAAAAAAAACTGAACAAAAAACAAAAAACAAAGTCAGCAATACGACCACATAAACCCCAAATCTCCAACATCCCAAAAATGGCCACACTTATTCATTTTTTCCACGTCGCGAATATCATTATGATCATTATATTACGCATAGAGCAATCCAGAAGATAGAGACATGAGGAGCACAGCGGCCTGCTCCTCCTCCCCCAGCATCCTCTGCTTCCACTTCTTCAACCCCAACACCTTCATCTTCATCCCCAATCCATCCATCCCTTTCGCCTCTCTCCTCTTATTCCTGTATGGAATCCCACACGCATTACACAAGGACTGATGCCACAATACAAACAAAGCAAAAAAACAAAACATCAGCCAAAGAGACCAATGAAACGATTGGATCGGATCGGATCGGGCAGAGGAATATACCTTGGGTCCGTTCGGGCCCCCTCTCCATAGCGGCGTCTTGGTGGTCCTGCAATCGGCGCAGATCTTCGCATCGCCGACGGCGGCCCCCGAATCCGAGCAATCCCTCGTGCTTGGATCTATAGATCAGGGTCCTGCGGTCGCAGATCGGAAAGTTAGATTCGGTAACAGTGATCAAGATCCATTAGGGATTAATTGCAGCAGAGAGAAAGAAAGATCTTACCTTATCGTTTGAGAGATCCATTGATGAGATTGAGACTGACCGCAGTAGGTTCTTCTCTGAATCTGACTGTACTCGTGCTGATCAGATGCAGAGAATTCCAGCAGCTTGTGATTTTAGAGATCGGATTGATGACGGTGCTCCCAATATGTCCTACTCTGTCAGATCATTTTAATGAGACAATTGCAGATTCCATTGCACAGACACAGACACATAAGAAATATCATTCATAGGATCGGACAAATCAACAACGCACACACCATTTGATAATTTGCCAGGAAATTTAAAACTATTCTCCATTATATTGACATGTGTATTTTTTTTCCAAAAGGTACATTAAATCTCGAGTTTAAAATTGAGCTAAATAAGTTTCTCCTAATAAATGGTACATGTAGTATGTCTTCGAGTATCTCACTTTAACAATCTTGCTTGTAGGCGTAGATTCCCTTAGCTTTATGCTGGACTTAATTCCCAAAAAATAAGCATTTACACCATGTTGTCACCAATGAACTGAAATCTTTTGACGTAATGATGAACACACACAAAAACCAGCTACATGTTTCTGACAATAGTCGGACTCTCTACTGAGAGTCAAACTTAAACCGAACATCTAACAGCAAAGTTACCAACTACGAGTTAATATCTTTATCTGACAGAGAAATGAATGCAAAGAGATTGGGTATACCTAATGATTTTCTGTTTAGAACCAGAGAGTTTAGCAGGAGAGTCTGAACTCCAATGCATAATTAGCCTATTATTAAATCCCTCAATCTGGAACTAACCATTTATCATCCAGAGTGCAGCGATGAAGTATGGCTCCTCCTTTCTTCAGTCACCACGGTGCTGGCGATTTCATCTCGGGATGGTACCTTGAGCCACGACTTCATCGCATCATACATGGTGAACCCAATGGCCACGGATGGAACGACCTGAAAAGGTTTATACATAATATTGAATGCAATAAATACCAAATTTATAAGTTAAGGGAAACCTACATTGCAACAAAAAAACATATCTGCACTACAAATATATGCTGATGAAAAAATTCGCTTACATAGCTAAAATGGTGAATATAATCCCAAAGACAAGCGGCCATAGACAGTATTTCCTAGTGCATGGAGCCCTCCTCCTCTCTTTTCTCCTCCTTTTGTTGCAGTGAAGAGTTGATACAAGCAGGATTACAGCATATATCAGGCCAGCTACGATCCACAGCGCTGCAATAATGTACCCGAATTTTCCTGTAAATATAGTGGACTGGAAAATAGAAGATTGAAACTTGATGAGAAAATGTCTACATGTAGTAATTAGCGCAGTTTGTGTTATGGAGATGTGTTCTTACACTCCAGTAATGCTTGTTTGTAATGTTATATCCTCCTCGATATTTCTTGAAATCATCCAACGAATCGATTCTTTCTGTTCTGATGGTCAAAGCAGATTGTGTATCATTTTGCGCTTCGACCAAACTTCTGTCTGGCAAGAGGAAAAGCAAAGAAACAAGCTAGTCCTTGTTATTTCAGATCAATCACCAATTTGATATTTACTAAGTTTTCAATTTTTCAGTTGTTTCAAGTTGTAACAAGGGAATGCGACATATTTCCAAAATGGAGCAAACTAAGTGAAATTTTACTAGAATGCATGAGATATCACCAGCATTTCGTCACCTGTTTGAATTCGGAAAACACTGTCGTAGTTTTCAGTGTCATGAGCTCCAACTTCTCTGAACCTGAATTCGAAAGCGGCCACCAATATGCATAGAAGCAACACCACATGACTGAACTTTAAGCCCATTTTCTTCTTATCTATCTGTTGTATGACAATATCAGGGAAAAAGAAACCGATCAGCGATATTATCGTTGCTTCGAGCAGAGGGGCCTCATATCTAGGCGATAGCGATACATTGCTGATGTTTTACTTGTGATTGTTCATAATTATCACACTAGGATAGAAAGTTTAGAAATGAGTCCATCTTCAAGAGAGAGAAAAAAACATATCTGCAATACAAATATATGCTGATGATAGGTTTTTTTAATCCAAAATTATTAAATCATGGAAAATGTTTTAAAAAACGCTGGCAAAAGTCCTTTTTTAGTAGTGATACTCCGTATGAAGTCACTTTGCTTGCCAATTCTCAAACCTTTCCTGCTTGTGTATACTGTTATTCTTTCTTTTTAACAAGCTGTAAACTCGATATGCTTTATTTATATCTTGATTTTGTACTACAAGCATCAGTTTTCTGTATAAAGATCTTCATGTGATTCTAGTATCGGGCCGTTTTTTTTTGGTTCCCTGGAAGGGTCTACACTAAATAAGTAAATCATTTATAAAGATAAGGAATTATTAAATCACTCAATTTTCTGACTAAATAAATAATTAAATCAATCAACAATTATCGACATGTTGACTATACTGAATTTTTAAAAAAAAATTTGGCATAAATATAGTCATTTTACCAATATGTTTGAAAGTATATATACATCGATTTAAAAACAAATCTAAATCAAACGTTGGTTGAGGCAGAATCTTCCTCCCTAAAAGATAAGCTGAAATAATAACAAAAAGATGGAAAATTAGTTATATACTGATGAAAAATCTTTATAGTTACAATTACGGATTTATGAGCCTTATATATAACACTAGTAACACAATTATTGGTTTAAAATTGAATGGCAAAAATATTTTGTTATTGGAGAAGTCAGGTAAAGCTTTATTGATACAAAAAAAGGGAACCGAAGATGGTTACATCTAGGAAGCCATCTTCCACATTTGAATCATTTCTACAGACAAGGCATTTAAAGAGTGGGGACGTGACTACCAGGTGGTCATGTAGTTATGAAATAGCATGAAATCATCACACGTGGACACAATTAGTTTGTGTTAAGCTATATATGTATCCACATATACATATATTATTGTTAAAAGAGGGAAAATGACATAGAAGAGGAATAGAAACAGAAGAGCTTGATTGGTCTTCTTCCCTTTATGTCTTATTTAAAGTAGAAGAATTAAATATGTGACAAATCTAGATTAATCATATATGCCATTAATTAAGACATTAATTAAGACATGACATGTGATATATTTCATCTGGATACTATATTAAGCATATGTTTGAATCCTAGGCTGAAATATATATATTTATCATGCACACACTGCTTATCACATAAAGCAATGAACATCTCATAGGAAATAATTTTGGTAAAAATATCAACTAGCCGGTATAACAATTGAGTAAAGAGAACGCAAATTAGTTTTTATGTAACAGCATCACGAATGAAATGACAATCCACCTCTGATACTTGGTTCTTTTGTAAAATACCCGTTGTTAGCTATGTAAATCTCAGCGTGGTTATCATAATACATATGCATGGAACCGTCGTTCTAAAAATCAAGCTCCCTTACTAGGTTTTTAACCACCTCATCTCACATGAGTATTGGCCAATACTTTATATTCTGTTTCTGTACTGGATTGAGATACAACATTTTGTTTCTTGCTCACCCTTGTATCTAAATTACCAACACACGTAGTAATATGAAGTATATTTTCAATCTCTTTTATCACTAGCATAACTGTAATTTGAGAATGCTGCAATTCTTATATGTTCATAATTTTTGAAAAGAACTTTTAGCATACATCCAGATCCGAAAGCTGCTCTCCAATGAATTTCTCATGGTCTATGCATAAATTTGCTAATTAATCTAAGATCATAAGTAATGTAGGGTCTAGTAACTATAATGTATATCAACTTATCAACCAGTCTTTAGCATCTCAACACATGCTTAACCAGGTGAGAAGACTATCTCATAGGTCATCATTTATATCCATAGGTATACTCATTGATATACCACTCAGCAATTCAGTCTTCTGTAGCAGATTTATAACGTACTTCCTTTGAGAAAGAATTACTTTATATTTTTATGAGCAATTTCAATCTTAAGAAAATATCATGATCTTTCATATTCTTACTTATAAAGTGTTATTTAGATATATTCCTTAGGCTTTTCAATACCAACATTCTTATTGTCTATCAGAAGGATGTCATCAACCTAGAGGCGTCATGACGTATAAAAAACCGAATGATCTAAATAGCAATATCAAAAACCAACACCCAAGATAATTTTGTTGAACTTCTTAGACCATTCTCTAAGACCGTTTGAAACCATATATTATCTTTTTGAGCTAGCACACCCTGTATTCTTCATGAGCAACATAGCCTAAAGGTTTGGTTTCTATATGTAAACTTCTTTCTCTAGATTTCCATAAGAACACATTTTTATATCTAAGATAAAATGTTTACCAATGATGATTAACCGAGAGAGAGAGAGAGAGAGAGAGAGAGAGAGAGAGAGTGACACGAAAAGAATAGCGTCGAGTAATAGGGGAGAAGGTCTCAAGCTAGTCAACACCATGCATCTGAGTGAAGCCTTTGGCAACAGCCTAGCATTTTATCTATCCATGGTTCCATCTAGGTGATGGTTAATTATGAAAACCCAATGACAACCTTTAACATCCGATACTAAAGAGGCAGGAACCAGCTTCTATGTACCTTATTACAGAATTTTTGCAATCTCATTGTCTATGGCTTGCGTCCAGGCCGCTGCATTGTAACCTCTTGATAAGACTTGGGTGTAGATACTGAAAACAGTGACAAAGTAAAATGCTGAAAAGAGAGGGTAAGCTAATTATATGAAATAAAATATGAAATAAGGTGCAAAGTAGTTGACCGTTTATCCTTACAGAGCGATTGCAAGATCTAAATCTGGTGAAATCTTAGAAGATGGAATAACAGACCGATTATGATCTGTAGCTGTAGCTGTGGACGGTATAACAGTTGATCGTCAAGTAATTGCTACTACTTTGAACATTTAGTATACAATTGCAATGGTTTGGTAGCAGCAGATGTTGGTTGAATTTCAGGGTTGGAAACATTTATGGGAATGGATGGAAATAAAAATAGTTATTCTTTACCAAGTGGAAAAGTATGGGATATGCTCAAAAAATGTTCCATCGGTTGATACCTAATATATGTGATGCACATGGTTAAAGCAATGCTAACCTTTCGAGTCCTATAATATTCAATTACACATTTGATGCATTAAGGGGATAATTTATCATTTCTGGGATAACGTACAATTATTGACACGACTAAGGTAAGAAATACTGAAATACTTTCTTAACTCATAAGATCCATGTTGCAAAGAAGAAATGAATTAATAGACATTACTTGATGAAGTTTCATAGCAAAGGATGCCTTGGTGCCATTGCAGTGGTGTATTGTATATAATCAACCAAATACAAAATAACCCTCGAAGAATTAATCCCTAAACAAACTGAAGCATACTCTCACCTTGACAACCATGAGCGCATTGAACACCTCTTCATCAAGCGAAGCAATCCTACGCCGCTGCCGCCAATAACAACAACGATATGAAAAATAAACTCACAGAAGCAATGCATCAAACACTTGGCGCGCACTGCACCTGAGGACCCGCTTGATTTGGGCGTTTGAGAATTTGGCGAGCTCCATTCCCCATTTGGCGGCGCGTCAGGCCTCTCTATTAAGCTCGTTGCAGATTTTTATTGGTGGACCGTCGCTGTTGTTGTTGTTGTTGCTTCTGCTGTTGCTGGGGTCGTCTTAGGGGGATTCGTCGTCTTCGGGCAGCGGAGTTGTTGTTGTTGTCGCCGTCGCCACCAATGCAGCACATCACAACCCTGCAGCTCCATTGTGCGAACGAGCCCTCGATCCGATACTCTATGCCGCAGTTGCCGTCGTGGGTTTTGACGTCGATGACACCGCGATCGGGGCCGAAGATCGAGGACCGCTTCACACTGAAAAGGGGTTTCTGACCGTCCATCGATCGGGGCCGAAGATCGATGTCGCCGGGATAGAAGATGGAACTCGCCGGCGATTGCAGCGAAGGAAGGGGGAGGGAGAGAGAGTCTGTGGGAGGAGAATCTAGGGATTTTGAGACAGGAGGAGGCGGTGCCTGGAATAAAAGGGGGGGGAAACGAAAAAATTGGCGGAAACCTCCTCAGTCAAGCGCTATCTAAGGAAACTTTATATGTTTATTTTTTTAATAAAAGAGCTTAGGTAACGATTAGTACCATAGCGCTAACGAAAAGCGCTATGTAAGGTATTACTTGGATAGCGCTTTAACAAAAAGCGCTATCTAAGTAATTTTTATCTTAATTTTGATTTATTTTTATTTTCTGTAAGTGCAGAAGCGCTATACAAGAGCTCACTTAGATAGCGCTTTTTAAAAGCGCTATCTAAGTGATGTTACCCAAGCCCAAATCTGTAGTAGTGCCTATGTATTGGCCATTGTACGAGAGGTAAGGCTGGCCAATGTAAGTCCCCCCCCAAAAAAAATTTAATTAATGAAATTTAAAGGTTCAATCCGGGACCTTCGTGAATTTCGGGCTAAAGTATCTAACTTAGTTTTATAAATAATATAAGTAAATTTAAAATTTTTTTAACCTTTGTAAAATATTTTATATAGGTCTTATAAATTTTTTAAAACTTAAATATCATTCTTAACTTATTTTTACTTCTTTAGAACAAGTTATAAGTAATAAAAAAATTGTTCTAAATAAGAAAACATTAGTTAAGAAGCATTTTAAATTTTTAAAAAATATATAAGACATATAAAATATTTTACAAATGTTAAAACAATTTATAATGATTTAATTATGTTTTTAAAGAATTTTAAATTTTTTTCTATTTTTTCAGTTTTTTTTAAAATTCTGAAAAAACCGGGCCGGCCCGTGGCCGGCTTGTAATTCAAGCCGTGTCGGGCCGGCCCGTGGCCCGGCCAAGCCCGGCAGGCTTCGGGCCGGGCCGGGCCGGCCCGATGGCCATGCTGAAAGGGAGGATGGCAGGTTTGGGGAGGGAGACAGAGAGAGTTCGGTCACTGGATAGGGTGAACATCAGAGGTTTGGGGGTGGGGGAGAGAGATTATGATGGAAGGGACTGAAGGGACCTCTGCGTTTATGCGTGGATCAAGGCTGCAGTCACTTAAGGCGTGATCATGTTTCCCCAAATGCTTTCCACCCAACATGCAAAGACTTTTCCTCCGAAATTCAAAATTTTTTACCCCAAAATTTTTACAAAACCCCATCTTAAACATTCATTCCCAAAGATTTAACCCTAGCACTCTTTCTATCAACCCTTTTGTCCTAGTTAACCTTAGAATTCAAAAATGGTCCTCAAATGTAATATAGATATGTAACCAGATATTTGCAACATCTAACTTTGAAACTAACATGTTAATTACAGAAATACATGATTAAATAATTAATAAATTTATTCATGTAATAATGAACATGTGTCATATGTAGACTCGTAAATTTTTGGGGCTTCATTCATTTGGATCTCTGTATTATAAAACCCAAGTACATTCAAGATGTAATGAGCCCATAACTTTTTGCTTGTTGAACCACTTGTTGAAAATTTAATTCTTTAAATTACAATTGGACTTTTCACTCCCAGTTCAACAAACAAAAAGTTCTTGGTTTACTAGATTTTCAGTGTGTTTGGAGTTTAGAATATGAAATTAAAAATAAGAGAGCCAACCGTTCCAAAAATATATGAAATTAAAAACAAGTGCTCATATCTCATATGCTACCCATTATTAACCAATATTTAGCAATAAAACATTAAGGGGTTTATTGATCAATCAAAAATACACACAAGAATCTTATTACGGAGATTATTTTAGAGGGGATTATTTGTGCGAAGTTCTTTGAGCAGCTTCTAGTAGTTAAAACCCTCACGTCTCATATTTGACAAGTTCTTCGTTGGGTTCTTTTGTGGACTTCGGACCAACAGAACTTGGAAGGTGAGGGGCTGCTATCATCCTCTCATCTTATCTCATGATCGCGATTGATCTAAGTTTAATCATAGAGAATTGAAGCTCATGCGACGTCAGCTGATCGGTCCACGAAAAAAAAAGAACCACGTAGAAGCAGTGACTGCGACTTCGCGTGACTATGACACTCTTTAATCTTATCTCGTTCCTATGAGCCGTGATATTGATAGTATATGCAACAATTTTTGGACCTTTTCTAAAGATCAAGGCATTATTAGGATGCTGTTTTGAACTAGTCAATTAATACCGTTGATTTCGAAAGTGACGGGAAGGTAACAAGGCAAGCTAAGGCCAAGTTTTTAATGCTGTTTTATTCCCAACTTATAAAACCAAAATTGCTTAATTTTATAGAACTACCATCTTAAGAAAAAAAAACCAAAAGTGACCAAAATTTAGTTATTGTTGTAAACAGATGTTGATGAGTATTTGTATTTGGGATTACGTCTTATCCATGGGATAAGACCGTATCTATTGTACCATATTCTTGTACGCTCTTCTCTCCACTATCAATAAAGAGCCGGTGTCTCCTCCCCGGATTGATGATTCATAACACGTTATCAGCACGAGCCTCTAAATAATTTTCCACACAAAAACCGATCGTTGCGAAAGTGAAGGAAAGGCGGGAGATTCAAGCCCGCGGCTTCGTATACTACAAACGGGCGTCGTCATCCACGCGTAGGCGTCGTCAACCGTGCTAGATCTGGAGTACGGATCTAAAGGTATCATCCTTAAAAATTCAATTTTTAATCATGATCATGATTTGTTTATCCAGCGATCTCGCAAGATCAGAGTGGAATTTTCCGCTAAAAATATAGAACAACAATTTTTAATCACCGCCGCCCCGTTCCCATGCGCCCACCCTGCAGGCAGCGCTGATCCCCCATGCCTCACGGTAGGGCTGCCTCGACGCCCCCCGCCTCGCGGCGGGGGCTACTCCCCGAACCCGCCTCACGGTGGGGGTGCCCCCCCGAACCCGCCTCACGGTGGGGCTGCCCCTCGACCTGGCCTCACGGCGATTCCCCCCACCCACCTCTATGCGGTCTCGTCGCCAGACGACGATGTTGGGGGCAGCAGCGGCAAGCCCTAGCCCCCTCCCCCCTCTCATTCACCCTGCTATACGAAGAAAAAAAATTGAAGCCCGCGGGGCTGAAGCCTGCAGCTTCATTACGGGCCTCAGTCCCGGAACATTAAAAAATATACAAATGGCACGGGCCTGAATCCCGCAGCCAAGCTGCGGGCCCGCATGCCACAAAATACTAAAAAAAATGGAGGGAAAGAAAAAGAAATTGTAAATGAATAGGGGAGGGAGTTATAAATATGAATAAATAGGCTATCGGGTGCCTAAAAATTGCAGAAAATTTGATAAAAATGTGGGACCAAAATGTGACTTTATGGGGATATTTTGGGATTAATCGGGACCTATGGGGATTAATTGGGGATACATAAAAAGGAAAACATTTTCCTTTCTCACGAAGAAAAGGTAATTTTTGGGCATCATTCAAATTTATTTGAACCAGCCCAAATAGCACAACAGATTGCATAATATGATACCATTTTTAGGATCATACTTTTACGCATTGCATCACATTATATGGCTCATTAGTGATAAACTTTGGTTGGTTGTGCGGCGTTAACTTAATAATTAAGAAGATCATGCGACTGCTCTGCCATTAGTCACCTAACTTAACTAGTGTATGACGTTGCCTAGTGGTCCAATAATTATTAAGTATTTAAATTGTTATGTTTATCCTTCTGCGAATCTATGATGCATGTGATGTCTGTGATGCCTGTGATGAAAATGTTTAATGAAAATGTTTGATGAGCACAAATTTTTGCATGGATGGCTATTGTGTTTTTGGATCCGCTGTTTAAGTCCCACATTTTACTTTTCCTGCATTTTTCTATTTTTGAGAGAAATTTGTAGTGAGGAATTTAAGTAATGTCCAAGACCGATGATTACTTTCCATGGAGGTGGAGGCCACTCTTGAAGTTGAAGAATTTATAAATGGGACCCACGGGTTTCCAAAGTTGTAATTTCTTTTTTCGCTTTCATTTGTGTAATATGGACTGTAATATGGACTTTGGAAACTTTTATTTATATGGGACTGGCCGATCCATGCAAGTAGCTTATTCATTTAAAAATTCCCTCTTCATGAAAATGTTTGATGTATTATTAATTCATGCAAATTTGTGCTCTGCTAGATAAAATGGCAAAAATCGCAAGCGTCGATTTTGAAGTGCTGGATGCATCAGGCATGAATTAGTTGAGCTGTCAGCTTGATGTTAAATTCCACATGCGGGCTAAGTCCCTTATTTCTGATGTGACAAAAGATGGTAATGCGAATGATATAGAAAATGCGCAAGCCATTATCTATATTCGTCGTCATGTGGACAAGACCCTAAAGGCTGAATACCTGACGGTCGAAGATCCGCTTGAGCTGTGGATTGCCCTTGAGGATAGATATAAACTTAAGAAAGATGTTATACTACCAAGGGCACGATATGAGTGGGAGAACCTGAGAATACAGGACTTTAAGTCCATATCTAAGTACAACTCAGCTCTTTTTAGCATCACCTCACACTTGAAGTTGTGTGGTGAAAAGTCTCAGAAGATCGCATGCTGGAAAATAAGTACACATTTTTCCACGAAAAGGATGCGATACTGATGTAGCAATACCATGAATGAAAGTTCACCAAGTATTCTGAGCTGTTGTCATGATTACTCATGGCTGAACAAAACAGAGAACTTCTCTTTGCCACTCACAACATGCGCCCCCCGACACTGCTGTAGGATCCTGCCAAAACAGAGTTAGGATCGATAAATAAAGTTGAGACTTACGCTTGCGTATGCGGCACGGTAGTCTCGAAACTTTGCCTTCGGATTCGCCACGACGGATCGAGTCTTCTCACGAACGGAGTATGGCTACTAAATCCACAATCTAAATCTCTACTTTTAGATTAAGAACTTGGATAGAGGGAGAGGAAGTATTTCGGCAGAGCTTCGCTAGAATGAAAATGCATGCAAGAATGCCATCCAAAAGTGTAAGGAAATGGCTAACCCTTGGGTCTTATTTATAGCCCCCAAGGTAGTTATTTTGGAGCAATTGTTCCTTTGGAACAATTTAACTAAGGTGTACCATCGTACATGGCATATTATAAGCTTAAGTTGTACCATATGCATGGTACAACATAAGCTTAAGATATTACCCCTTTATTAGCCATATGTCGCATGCACTTATGCACATATAATGCGACTTTCCCATCAATCTAGAGATCCTCTCCGCAAGGGAACATATTCCCTTTGCGCACGACTTCGTGTACGCGACGTTCGAGGTCCGTATTCCCTCGTACATCCACTACAAGGGTGTACTAACGTCTTCCATATCCAACATCTCCCACTCACACTTGTGGGGATTGTAAGAGAATGTCTTTCTCTTAGTTCTTTCATCTATCATACCGAGAAATAGACCGTGCGACCGTCATGCGCGTAGAGTCTGTTGTTGTGCACTTGTTAGAGATACACAACGACCTCGAAGGTGCAAAGTTGAGTAGTTCAACGCATGCTTTACCCTAGATTATTTCTTCACATTTCTTATACTTTATATTCAACAATTGAATCCCATCTGGATCACAATTGGCTGGCCAGCTTTGAATCATTAAAGTCCAAATGTGAATATGAAATCAATCTTCCTCTTCTTGCGAACCTTCTGATCTTGACTAGACTCGCTTTTCTAACATGCCCCGCCGAGCCGAATTATCATAGCCCATAAGTAACACGCTAAGATAGCGATCATCTCGTCAAATCTAAAGGAACCAATTGGAGTCCTTGAGGGTAAGAGTTAAGGCCCATATGGCCTTTGAGTCTCACATAATAGCAAACACTATTGCTACTAACACAGTGGTCGAAATGCATACGTGGTATGAACACATATTACAACATCACTCCTTTCCCAGGGAGAGTATGTCTTAATGATGTTGTACGGATGAAAGATCAGACATCACAGTGCCTATCTTTTGAGTCCCCTTACTACCCATGAAATATTCCCGGACTCTCATCATGCATAAGACAGATAGGATTTAAAAAATCCTATGAGATCCTTTTTAAATATCCTTGTGATACAGATCTCAGATCTTTTGTAAGCATCCATATGATGCAGATCTTTCATTTGACTATCTTGTTTAAGTCATGACTCTAAATCATTCGTCTAATGATTTTGACTTTAAACTAGTCTCATCTCTATCTTATCCATCTGATAAGATAAGGCGGTTGCTCATGTGAGAGAGCCAACCTTAATCTGTCCGACATACACACAATTCAGCTGAGATTTCAAAAATGTACACAAACATTTCTTAAGAAATTCATATGCAATGTTGGAAAAAGAATTTATTCTTTTATTAATTTTGATCATTTACAGACATGAGAATTTACATTGGTACAACTCAGCTCTTACGCAATCCTTGAGATGATAAGTGTTTGTAAAACACATTTCTGGGGATCGCTTTCGTAAGCTGATCCTCTATCATCTCATGCGCAGATATGTACCTTATGTCTACCTTCTTGGTTTTATCATAGTCTTTTGCAAATCTGCAGTTCCTTTAAGATACTGCATTATGCTCTTAACCGCTTTCCAGTGTTCTTGCCCTGGGTTGGATCGGTAACGACTTACCATTCCAACGGCAAAACAGATGTCTGGTCTTGTATGCATTATAGCGTACATAAGACTAACAACTGCACTGGAATATGGAACTTTTTCCATAATTTCCCTTTCCTTTTGGTTCTTTGGACATGATTTCAGATATAAATTATCGCATCTGCTTATAGGAGTATCAATTTTGACTTGTAGTCCTACATATTAAACCGTTCTAGAACCTTCTTTATATAAGTCTCTTGTGAAAGAGAAAGAAGTTTCTTCGAACGATTCCTTGAAATCTTAATTCCAAGGATATATGTGACTTCCCCATGTCTTTCATCTCAAAACTGATGAAAGTCAAGCCTTGATATCCATCACAAAGACCTTGTCATTTCTGGTTATTAAAATGTCATCTACATATAGAGACATAATAACATGCTTGCTTTTAATCCTCTTGATATATACACAGTTATCTTCATCAAGCATGGAAAAACCATTTGATAAGACAACCTCTTGAAATCGTATATACCATTGCCTCGAGGATTGTTTAAGACCATATATGGATTTAAGAAGTTTACAAACCTTATGTTCGTTTCCTTCTTTTACAAACCCTGTTGGTTGTTCCATATAGATCTCCTCGTCCAATTCTCCATTGAGAAAGGCAGTCTTTACATCTATTTGATGTAATTCGAGGTCTAAGCAAGCTACCATTGCCAGAATCAGGCGAATTGAGGTAAAACGAACAACAGGTGAGAAGGTCTCTTCGTAGTCTATCACTTCCTGTTGCGTAAAACCTTTCGCGACAAGGCGAGCTTTATATCTGTCAATAGAGCCATCAGCCTTATGCTTGATCTTGAGAACCCATTTGTTCCCAATAGCTCTACGTCCTCTGGGTAAGTTAACTAAGTCCCAGACTTGGTTAACTTTCATGGATTCTAACTCCTCTTGCATCGCTTCCATCCATTTGTCTTTAGCAGGGCAAGATACGGCCTGTTTGAAAGTAGCAGGCTCGTCATCTTCTTGTAGTAAAGTCATAAAGGTTTGCGGAAATTCATCCTCAAATCTTAGAGGAGCCAACCTTGTACGACCACTACGTTGTATTTGAGATTCTTCAAGTCCTTGTTGACTTGAGTTTAGATCAATTCTAATATCACTCCCACTTGGAATGTCGTTAGAATTGCTCCCACTTGGATCATTATTCCCGTATGGAATAGGATAATCGTCATTCGTATAATCCATTGGTGAAGGTTGAAACGTATTTTCGTTTTCACCAAGAATTCTCCCACTCGAATGAGGTAATCCTTCTTGATCATAAATCTCAAATAAAGATAAGTCCTGACTTATCTCGCCCTGTCTTGGAAACTCGTTTTCCAAGAAAGTGACATCCCTCGATTCAAACTCAATTAGCCCACCATTGTCTTCCTAACTAACAAAAACATAACCTTTGGAGTTTTCTGCGTATCGTATAAAGATACATTTCCTTCCCCTTGGCCCAAGTTTGCCATATTTATGGGAGGAAGGATGTGCGTAGAATGCACAACCCCAAGGTTTCTAAATGTTTAAGTCAGGAGACCTTTGGTTCCACAACTCATAAGGAGTGGAGCTAACTGATTTCGAGGGTACGCGGTTTAAAATGAAAACGGCCGTCAATAATGCATCACCCCAAAAGGTGATTGGCAAGTCAGCTTGCGCCATCATTGAACGGACCATTTCCATTAAAGTCCTATTTCTCCTTTCTGCAACACCGTTTTGTTGAGGAGTATAAGGCATAGTTACCTGATGTACCATGCCTTCTTCATCACAAAGTTCCTTAAAACTTGTTGATTGATATTCACTGCCCCTTATCGGTTCGCAAGACCTTAATCTTGCGATCTAATTGATTCTCCACTAAACTCATATAGTTTTTAAAGCAAGCCAAAGCTTCACTTTTGTGGGATATCAAATAGATATGTCCGAATCGGGTGAAATCATCAATAAAAGTGATGAAATAGGACTTTCCGCGTCTTGTCTTGACATTCATCGGACCACATATGTCCGAATGGATAAGCTGTAATGGAACCTCGGCCCTTGTGCCGGTTCCAAACGGCTTGCGACAAGATTTCCCCACAAGGCAATGTTCGCAGGTCGACATTTCAACCTTTGAAACATTTGATAGAAGGCCACGTTTGGCAAATCTATCCATACGCGTTGGTCCAAATATGACCAAGCCTTGTGTGCCAACAAATTATATTAGACTCATTAGTCAAAGAATTTGTCATAAGGAAATTTTCATTACATGAGAAATCATACATTGTACTTATTACAATAAATCCTTTGAAATACAAACCCAGTACCAATAGAGGAATTATGACAAAATAGGTCCATATTATAATCATGAAGGAACCAACTATAACCAAGACCCATTAAATTGACCACAGTTTTAATATTCCTTTGAATATATGAAATGAAGAGAACATCATGAAGTAGGAGAGTGCGGCCGTTGTCCAAGACTAACTTGCGAGTCCCAACGCCTTTCACTTCAACACGTGTGTTGTTTCCTACATTGATCCACTTCATTCCTTGGGGTATCCAGTGATACTCCACGAAGGACCGTCTGTCCTTTGCTATGTGGTCGGTGGCACCTGAATCGATTATCCCAAAATGGATTAGATTCCACAAGAAATAATGAACTAGAAACACATATGTAACTAGTATTACAAGTTACCTCGTCACTTCCACTTGTACACGAACGAGCATAGTGACCGAGCTTGTTGCACTTGAAGCACTTGATCCTTTTCAAGTCTTTCTTCTTGTGCCATTTCTTGTGCCCACCCTTATGTTTGGGTTCCTTGGTAGACTCAGGTTGCTTATTACGTTTATTAGAAGACTTCGAACGATCTTTACGTTTCTTTCCCTCGTGTGAGGAACTAGCAACCATGTGCACTTCTGCACTTGGCTTGGCAGCCGCAAGCCGCTCTTCCTCTAATTCGAGGTGCTTGGAAACATCGTTGAAGGTCTTGATGCTCTCATTATGAGTGAAATGCATCTTCATCTGATCCCACCCATTTGGTAGGGAACGTATGACTGCTTGGATTTGTTGCTCATCTGTGAGCACATGACCTGCATCCTTTAACTCCGAGATAAGGTTCGCCATATGTCGCAGATGTTTCCCCATGGAATGATCTGGACGTTTCTTATATGAATCGAACCTTATAGTTAAGGAGCGAAGTTTGGACACCGATGTGCCACCGAACTTCTCCTCTAGCTTGGACCATATGTCCATGGCTAGGTCATGTTCTCGGAAGATGCGCATTATGTCATCAGCCATACTGCTTAATAACGTAATGCGTGCTATCTTGTTCTTCCGAGACCAAGCATCAAAAGCTTCCTTGTCTCGTCGGTGTTGGGCCGTAGTGCCCAACTCGGGTTCAATTATAACGTTCTTTAGAGTTTCGAGCACTTCTTGCTCCTCTAGAACGTATTGTATCTTGATGGACCAAAGTTTGTAATTATCGCCGTTGAGTTTTTCACCTTTGTTTAACTCAGCGACGATATTCTTTGAAGCGGAAGACATTTTACTTTTAAAATGCTGCAAAAGACACAAAACCGAAGGTTTGATCAAAACATTGCATAAAAATTCTTAAAATATAACTCCCACTTGAAATGATAATAGAATATCCCATTTGGATAGTTCTAAAAATTCAAATCCCACTTGGAATTATATTATATTTGATAAGTTACTTTCAAAAAATATTGAAGATGTTGTTCTAGAATCGAAAAGGTCTCTATGATTCCAATCACAATCTAGAACAACCTTCAATATTCCCCCATCACTTATCAAACAATCGTACTCTTATAGTACTTCGCAGCGGAAAATTACTTTTGAAAAACATATCTTTCAAAATGGAATAGGTGAGAGTTTGCGCAAAGAATTTTAGCGCAACAATTGCCAAGCCACGAGACCTGTTCTACACACCCATGGGTTAGATAACCATGGCCGGATCGTGGTAGGACTTGGAATTCTAAATTGCGCTATCCCGATTAAGGACGGGACATAACCTATTTGAAAACATCTTTTTCAAAAAATTTAAAATACATTGGCTAATCTCCGTAGAGTAGAGCACAACGTCATAAGTACATTGGCTAATCTCCGTAGAGTAGAGCACAATGACATGGCTAATCTCGCATGAAGTAGAGCACTATGGCTAATCTTCAAGGAGTAGAGCCCAAGGAAAAAATTCATTAAAATGTTAGCCCCGTATGGGCTAGTCGGCACTGTGGTTAGCCCCGTATGGGCTAATCGACACATTCGAGTTTGACCAAGGCCTTTTGTCACTCCGTATGGGTCAGTCGGCAAGTTTGCGATCGACCAAGACCTTCTGCCGGATTGGTCGACCAAAACAACCAAATTGGTCGACCAATTATTTGGTCTGCAACTTCTCCCAGCCAGGGCCTCTGCCCTGGCCGAGACTTGGCCAAGGGCCGGCCAGGGCCTCTGCCCTGGCCGGCCAGGGGGCCCTGGCCCCCTCTGCCCTGGCCGAGGCCGGCCAGGGCCGGCCAGGCCCTGGCCGAGGCCAGGGCGCCGGCCCTGGCCACTGCCAGGGCCGGCCAGGCCGGCAGGCCGTGGCCGAGGCCGGCCAGGCCGGCAGGCCGTGGCCGAGGCCGGCCATGGCCGGCCTGGCCTTGGCCGGCCACTGCCGGCCTGGCCATGGCCGGCCATGGCTTGGCCATGGCCGGTCATGGCCAAGGCCATTTGGCATTGGCCGGCAATGGCCCCTATGGCCATGGCCGGCCACCCCTTTTGAATGGGGTTGCCGCACACCCTACCGGAGGGGTGGCCGTGGTGGTTATTGGCCGTAGCCAACCCCCTCCGCATGGGGAGGGGGGTGCATGGCCTTCATAGCCCATTTGGCCATGGTGCACATGCACTAAAATTCATCTTCTCCGATGGAGATAACTTCCATCATCTTCCTCGATGAAGCACCTGTTCGTCGATGAAGCACCCGTTCGTCGAGAAATTAGTTATTTTCTAATGGCCGTGTGCCAAAAATGAAAAATAACATACTACGTGAACGGTCGGTTCTTCCCTTCACGGAGATTTCCTACCATATCCGTAATGATAGGAGACCCTAACGTGAAAAGAACAACCGCTGCGTTCTCTCCGTCACGAAGCGTTCCTACCATATCCGTAATGGTAGGATACCCATTCGTGAAAAAGACAACGACTCGTTCATAGTTTCGACGGGGCGGCGGTTTGACCGGGGCGAACCCGTATGGCTCTGATACCAATGTAGGATCCTGCCAAAACAGAGTTAGGATCGATAAATAAAGTTGAGACTTACGCTTGCGTATGCGGCACGGTAGTCTCGGAACTTTGCCTTCGGATTCGCCACGACGGATCGAGTCTTCTCACGAACGGAGTAAGGCTACTAAATCCACAATCTAAATCTCTACTTTTAGATTAAGAACTTGGATAGAGGGAGAGGAAGTATTTCGGCAAAGCTTCGCTAGAATGAAAATGCATGCAAGAATGCCATGCAAAAGTGTAAGGAAATGGCTAACCCTTGGGTCTTATTTATAGCCCCCAAGGTAGTTATTTTGGAGCAATTGTTCCTTTGGAACAATTTAACTAAGGTGTACCATCGTACATGGCATATTATAAGCTTAAGTTGTACCATATGCATGGTACAACATAAGCTTAAGATATTACCCCTTTATTAGCCATATGTCGCATGCACTTATGCACATATAATGCGACTTTCCCATCAATCTAGAGATCCTCTCCGCAAGGGAACATATTCCCTTTGCGCACGACTTCGTGTACGCGACGTTCGAGGTCCGTATTCCCTCGTACATCCACTACAAGGGTGTACTAACGTCTTCCATATCCAACAACTGCCCCCTCCCAGAAGCTCACAATGCATCTTCTTCTAAAAAGAAGAAAGATAATAAAAGAAAATAAAGACCACAGAAAGTGGGACAGAACAAAAGGGCCAAAGGCCAAGTCCAACAGCGAGGAAATGAAGGGAGGCGAAAGTTCACCTGGTGCAGAAAAGACAACAAAAATGATGCACCCCCAAGAGGGAATGGGCAGACCAGTGACATGGCTATGTCATGAAAGGCCACTGGTCTAGAGTGTATCGAACTCCACAACATCTCCAGAATCTATATAAAGAGAACAAGAAAAAGAAAGCTGAAACAAACCTGGTGATCACAAATGCTCCAGTCAAGTTCACAGCTGACGACTTCGAAAGAGATGACCTGCTAGATTAGCCATTTATTTATCTTTCAGAAAATGTTATGAGAGCAATTTGAATATTCTAAATTTGTTTTAAATAAAATTTGATTATGTTTCTAAAAGTAAATGTGTTGATTCATCTTTCAATAGATGAACTGCTCCCATAACTTCTTAGTAGACAATAAATAAACACATACAATCCTTTAATTCAAATGTTATTTTTATAGCATATGAAAGCCCAATAAATATAATATCAGGGCCATATTGAAGGTTCTGGGAATGCAACACTGTTGCTCCCAAATGACACAGAAATAAAAATAAAGTATGCACTATTCTCTCCGAATTCCAATAGAAACTTTCTAAGTTTCAAGGACATCCGTTTAAACAAATTCCACCTGGAAACAGCAAATGTAAACGAAAAAGAAATTCGGTATGTAACGTCTCAAGAAAAAGGAGTAAAATACATACTTGAACGTTTTAAGAGCCTTTCATCAGGCCTCTACAATACAAAAATTCGGAGTGAGGAAGCTAATTTAACGAAGCACCTGAAGTGCCTGACATCAGCCAAGTCTTTACTTTGGCATGATAGACTTGGCCACCCTGGATCAGTGATGATGAACCGCATCTTATCTCAATCCTATGGGCATAACTCGAAGAACCAGAAGATTCTTTAGAAGGGAGAATTCCCTTGCATCCCCTGCTTTAAGGAAAACTAATTACAATGCCATCTCTACTAAAAATTGACAAAGAATCTCCACGCTTCCTTAAAAGAATATAAGGAGATAGATATAGACAGATCCACCCGCCTAGTGGGGGTATTTCGATACATTATGGTACTGATAAATGCATTCTCAAAATTTTCGTATGTGTGTCTACTTTCGACCCGCAACTTAGCTTTTCCAAAGCTACATGCATAAATAATAAAGTTGCGGACGTATTTTCCCGACAACCAAATAAAGAAAATACGTCTGGATAATGCTGGGGAATTTACCTCACGGTCATTTCAAGAGTACTGCCAGGCAACTGGTATTGAAATTGAACATCCAATGCTACACATCATACCCAAAACGGGTTGGCAGAGTCACTGATAAAAAGACTCCAATGGATTGCATGTCCATTGTTAATGAAATCCCAGTTACCGGTGGATGCATGGGGACATGCAATTTTGTATGCTGCATCATTAATAAAAATATGACCCTCTGGAGGTCAGAGTCCCCTACAGCAACTTGCAAATGGAATGACATCGAACATTTCTCACTTGAGAATCTTCGGTTGCGCAGTTTACATCCCCATTGCACCACCACAGAGGACAAAAATGGGTCCTCAACGTTGCCTACGTATCTATGTAGGGTTTGACTCACCCTCAATTATAAGATACCTAGAGCCCTAAATGGGGGACGCATTTAAGGCATGTCTTGAAGACGATGAATTTGATGAGACGAGTTTCTGCAAAATGGGCCAGATACTGAAAAATCTAGAGCGAATCAAATTACATCGTGGGATACAAAAACTATGACCCACTATGATCTGGTAAAGAAACAATGTGAAGATGAGATCCTGAAGATCCTCCAGATACAGAATACTGTTCACCAGTAAACAGACCCATTACTGACAACCAGAAGATTGTCAGATTACACATCTCTGCTGCAAAACTCCAGTTAGGATTGACATCCCTGAGAATGGATGCAATCCGCCAGCAGTAGAAGTGGATGTCCCTCAACAGAAAAGAGGAAGACCACTAGGCTTCAAGAACAGAAATCCAAGAAAGAGAGAAAAAACTCCTGGAGACCTTGAGACAATACTACCATAGGACAATGGGCTCATATCCACACCCTCACTTTTTTCGGAATCCACTACAGAGGAAATGCCGGGAAAAACTGAAATGAAAGTAAATGTTGTACGTATTGGGGAGGTGCTGGACAGAAAGAACATAATTGTCGACAATATATTCACGTATCATATTGCCACATACATCGCAAAAGTGATGATATTTATAAAATATCGTTTCTTACTCCGTTGCTAAAATGCAAACATAGTGATTGGCCAAATATGGAACGAGAAAATAAAAGATAAGGTGGACTCACTTATGAAACTCGAAGTGTTCGGACCTGAAGTCCAGACACCAAAAGGTGTCAAACCTGTGGATAAAATAAGTATTGCACACATAAGAAAAAAATAAGTACAAAATCGTATGATATAAGCTACAACATATAGCTCAAGGATATTTTCACTAAAACTGAGGAATAAACAAATTAAAATGAGCATGACTCATATATAAATGATGCATCAGATTCCCTCAGTTATCCCAATGCGAATACCTTACGATTTGGCAAAGGAAATTTTGGATATACTGCTATTGGATGTTGTGTCGGCATACCTTTATGGATATCTTGGTAAAGATAAATTCCATATTTCCTTAAATACCAGAATAGACTTCAGGACGTCTATTCTATTGAAGAAGAATGTGGTATAACAGACCTAGTGAATTCCTTGTACAACAAGGATTCAATAATAATGAAGTCTACCCTTGCATCTTTATAAGAGCAAATCGAAAAGGATTCGTTATAATAATAGTCTACGTAGACGATCTGAACCTCATTGGATCTCCTGAAGAGATCACTGAGATATCTATAAGCCTAACAAAAGAATTCGAAACGAAAGACTTAGGCAAAACAAAATTCTACCTTGGCTTATAGATTGAACACTTAAAAGACGGAATCCTATTACACCAAACCACATATACAAAGAAAATGTTGCAAATATTTCATATGGACCAATGTCATCCACTTAGTACACATATGATAGAACGATCTCCGGATGCACATAAAGACCCCTTCCAGCCGCTGGAAGAGGGGGTGGATATACTTGGTCCAGAAGTCCCTTATCTGAGTGCTATTGGAGCACTTCTATATCTGGCCAACTGCACGCGTCCCGATATAGCGTTCACAGTTAATTTACTAGCCAGATACAGTGCATCGCCTACGCAGCACCACTGGACCGGGGTTAAGCACCTTCTGTGCTACCTCCAAGGGTCAACAGATTTGGGACTCTTTTACAAAAACGGATTATCCTCCACACTTGTTGGTTATGCTGATGCAGGTTACATGTCTGATCCCCACAATGCAAATTCACAGACAGTGTACGTGTTTACCTATGGTGGGACAACCATTTCCTGGAGATCCGTCAAGCAGACCATGACGGCGACCTCATACAATCACTCAGAGATCATCGCCATCTATGAAGCAAGCTGAGAATGTACCTGGCTATGCACAGTTGTAAATCACATCCGTGTGAGGACAAGATTGAAGACTGGGGACCTTGAACCTACTACTATGTTCGAGGAAAATGCTGGTTGCATCACTCAGTTACGAGATGGCTACATCAAAGGCGACATAACGAAGCTTATTTTCCCTAAATTCTTCTGGATGCATGAGCTACAAAGAGATGGCGAGATCGACATTAGACAAGTACAATCTTGTGACAACCTGGCAGACTTGTTCACTAAATCTCTTCCAACAGCTAAATTTAGGAAGTTTGTACAGAAAATTGGTATGATGCGCCTAAGAGATCTGAAAGCCTGAACGCTTGCACAGATCACGGGGAGTTCTAGAGCGTTTGTACACTTTTTTCCTTAACTATGGTTTTTACCACAGTGCTTTCCATAGCCAAAGGTTTTAACGAGACAAACCTCATCAACTCGGGATCCTAAAGTATCCACCCCATATGAGACTCATAAAGGACTCAGAATCCGAAGTATTCATGAGTAAGAGTCCACACCTATGGCTGGATAAGGGGGAGTGTTGTAAACGGATGTTGACAAGTATTTGTATTTGGGATTACGTCTTATTCATAGGATAAGACCGTATTTATTGTACCCTATCTTTGTACGCTCTTCCCTCTACTATAAATAAAGAGCTGGGGTCTCCTCCCAGATTGATGATTCATAACAGTTATTTAGTTATTTATTATTTATTTTTGACAAAAGATACAAAATTATTGTGTGTGAGATATATCAATATTTTTCTTTATTCTTATATTTATCGCGTTTCTTTTTTCTTATAACATAAATATTAAATAGAAATAAATCTTAAAACCATAAAAAAATAAAATCCCATATAATTCCCTTATTTTGTTTTCTTATAACATAACTATCTTAATCTCATATTTAGGAGGATGAGTAATATTGTATGCATTCAAGAGACTAAGTGGGTAGGTGAGAAGTCCAAAGTAATTGGATCATGGGGCCAGAAGCTTTGGTACGTCAGTAAATTAACCGAGAAATTGAAACATGGCTGAAATAATAAGTGATAGAGCATTGAAAAGGAATATAATGGATGTAAGAGAAAAAGTGTAGGAATATGCATGTTAAATTGGTGTGATGGCAGACGGTGATGAATGTTGTTAGCACTTATGCACTACAAACATGATTGGAAGATGTAAACAAACAATTGTTTTGGATGGATTTAGAGGAAGTATTGCAAAAGATAATGTTAAAGGAAAAAAATAAATTGAGGTGACCTTAATAGTCATGTTGGCTCAAACATGATATGTTATGGGAGTGTGTATGGAGGCTTTGGTTTCGGGGATAGAAATACTGCAAGAGAATCTATTTTGGACTTCTCCCTTGCATATGACTTAATGTTAGCTAACACGCGTTTTACACAAAAAATTTCACATTTGATAAAACCTTAGAAGCAACAAAAATACATGTCAAATGGATTTCTTTTTGAATTGATTGGTATATAGGTATTGCAAAGATTGTAAGGTAATGTCAGGAGAGAGTCTAACTACTCAATATAGAATTTTGATCCTATCTGTGCATCTTGTGAGGTGGCAAAAGAACCATAAAATTAAGATAGATGCTAGGATTAAGTGGTGGAAATTAAGGATGATATACATATGATATTTAAAGAAAGTGTTCTTAAGGAAGATGATTATGAATTTAAGGAGGACCCAAGTGTAATATAGAAGATATCAGATTGTATTTGAATGATATATACAGACGAACTTGATGTATCTAAAGATATTGCATCGCAACTTGATGCATCTAAAGAAATTGCATCGCCTACTAAGGAGACATCTTTATAGAACAAGAAGTGAATGTTGCTATTAGTGCTACAGATGATAGTTAGAAACCTTGAGAGATATATGGATGATGATGTCGTATGAGATATAAATTAGTAGAGAAGGAAGTTGATATATTATCCAAAAGACTAGATCCATGGTATATGCATATGCTTATAAAAAAGTTGGATGAGTATCTATCGACTAGCACGAATGAAGAAGAAAAAGCAAAGGGACTTGTGCATATTAAATGCATTAAAGATGAAAATTTAAAAAAAATTCAAATATAAGGATATCAGAGGTAGATATTTTAACAAACTTTTTAATAGAAGTCATACACAGGATATATGAGATAATGATGTTTCTTCGAAAGAGCTGACTCATTGTTTTATTCGTAGAAGCAGAGTTTTGGAGGTAAGCGAAGATTTATTGAGAATGAAACTAATAAAAGCATGTGGATCGGGTGAGATTCCTATTGAGGTGTTTAAATACATACGAGATGTAGTTGTTATATGTCTGGTAAAGTTATTAACAAAACTTAGAAAATAAATGGAATACCAATGAAGTGGATAAGTAGCACTTTGGTACCTTTGTACAAAAATAACAATGATATATAAAGTTGTTGTAACAATCATAGAATCAAATTACTGTCATACAATGAAACTGTGTGAGCAGAAGATCAACGTTAGACTAAGAAAGTATACCATCATATCACACAATCAAATTGGTTTTATCAGGATGTTCAAGAATAGAGTCAATAAATCTCATCAGGAATATTATATTACAATATAGAGCAAGAAGGAGATATTTACATATGATCTTTATGGATATAAAGAAATCCTATGATAGAGTCATAAGAGAGGTTTGTCACAAGTTTCATTAAAAAAAGGGATCCCTTTAAATAAGTTATTCTAATTCAAGACATGTATCAAGAAGCAATCACTAATGTTAAGACTTATGATAGATTTGTAGTGCCCTGGGAAGCTACTGCACACGTACTAGAGGGGGGGTGAATAGTACTTTTAAATAATCAAGAGAATTATTCCTAATTATTGTGCAAGCACACAAACAACAATGCGGAATAGACTACAAACAACAAGAATAGACAACGTAAACAAATGATGTAACGGGTTCGGATCCACCCAAGTCTCCCCGACTTGTTCCCGGTGATCCTACGTCCCAACCACCCGGATCCCCTCCGGATACTTGAGTTAGAAACCACTAACCCAAGATTTTTCACTATGAAATTCTTGTAGAAAAAACCTCTACAAGACCAAATCATACACAATGAACATGTGACTCCCACAACCCGGGATCACACACTTCTCTCACAACCGAGAGAACAATTCAAATATCAAATGCGATGAAATAATGAAACACTTACCACAAAATCCTATGCCTTGAGTATACTTACCAAATTAGGGCAAAGAGGGATTTTGAGGAAGAATCTGTCACCAAACCCTAGATCCAAGAAGTTGACCAGCAATGGAAGCCTAGGGTGGAGTTGGTGACCTTGGATCAAGCTCTTAGCTTGAGAGGCTCACAATAGAGAGAATTTCTCTTGAGGAATTAGGGCTCAAGAAGTGAGGGAGAGATTCTTGGTGAGAAGAGAGAGCTTGGAAATAGATTGAGAAAACTCCTCTCTTAGGTCTGAAATAACTTTGATAATGGACCTCTTGTCTTGCCTCAAACGAATCAGGTTTGTATTTATAGAGGCAAGAAAAATCGTGTTGAAAAAGTTCCCAACGGCTCTATTCTGAAGCAGACTAGTCGGTCAAAGAAGGATCACTGACCGACTAGTTTCTCAACTAGTCAGTCGATGAATCAACATGAACTGACTAACTGGAGAACAGCCAAAAGAGAAAGTTAAGACTTAAAGAACTAGTCGGTCTAAGAAGACTTGCCTACGGACTAGTTTCACAACTAGTCGGTCGGTGAGTGTTCTTTGACCGACTAAGAGTCGAAATAGTTTAGTCTGAATTCAAGTTGAACTAGTCGGTCAGAGAACAAATTCCAACCGACTAGTTTCACAACTAGTCAGTCGACAATTGTTCTTAGACCGACTAACTCGAAACAGTAGCTCAGGCTGAAATGAGGCATTGATAACTAGTCGGTCTGAGAAGGATCACTAACCGACTAGATCGTCATCTAGTCGGTCGGTGAACCTTCTTTGACCGACTAATTGATCAACAGTGCCAGGCTAAATTGAGCAAGGACATCTAGTCGGTTCAACAGGAATTGCCGACCGACTAGATCGTCATCTAGTCGGTTGGTTCTTTTACTTGAACCAACTAAGATGCACTAGAAGCCGAGGGAAGAAGCTATAGGCTTCGGGAAAGTTTCTAATGGCTTCTAAGATAATCCTAGATCTAAGGTATGAGCGAAATGAAGATTATAATGTAAGTCCTACTCAAGGCTTAACATTCTATTCTATGAAGCTAGAAGACATTAAATTAAACATGACGAACGGTCTTCAAAGCTTCAATCTTCACTCTTGACTTCAATAAAATTCCTTGAGCTTCAATGAAGCTTCAGGCACACGATCACGCGTATTGAGAAGTCTTGAGACGTCGCTTTTGATGTACGTATTCTTTTGGCGACGATCTCCAAAACTGCGCTTACAAACAGTTAGTTCACAATATTTATGTTTGCTCATCATCAAAACCAAATCCGGGGAATCAATACTCAACATTCTCCCCCTTTTTGGTGATGACAAACCAACATAAATAATAATCAATAATAATGATTCAATTGAAATTTACTTACTCCCCCTGCATTGATGACACGTTAGTCTCGCATTAAATATTAATCATACGCATCAAGCAGATGAGAAAGATATGAAATATGAACCAATTATTGACATATAGGATCTAAATCCATTTTTATATCTTCACTCCCCCTGAATCTAACATATCAAATTAGATTCATGGTAAATTGCTTTGAATTATTAATTAGCACATCGTCATTATTAATTCTCTCCCCCTTTGGCATAAGCAAAAAGAGCGGGAGGAGATCAACGAAAAATACAATGGCTAAAAATAACAGCACGAGAGTCGAAGAATACGACCACGGTCCAAATGACACCAATGTAAAATACCGAAGAAACTGAAAGCGTGCCAACGTGACCATAGTCGAAAATCGAAAAATGAAATCATCTAACCATAGGCAAAAATCGAAAAACGAAATCATCAAACCATAGGTGAAAATCGAAAAACGAAATCATCAAACCTTAGGTGAAAATCGAAAAACGAAATCATCAAAACTCAAATAAATTTCACTTATTGAGTTATGGAACATACTCTCCAATATCAACATTCTTGGTTAATTTAGTGCATGGAAAACAATTCTATGTTTTCATAAAAGTAAATCTATTTAACCAAAATAATCGTCAAGCGACGAAATCAATATCAGAGACATAAATCCAATGAGAATACCAAATGTAGCGAATTGATTCCAATAGTAATATGCAAAAGTGTTATGCCAAAAATAGATAGAACATCATAAAACTATGGCATACACAATTCTAGCACAAAATGACATCAATTGTAATATAGTCTACCAATGGATGCATTCAACACACATGGTTACCAATGTAAATCAAATGTATGAATATACTTACAACATTAAGCTCCCCCTACTTTGGTGCATCACTTAAGCACCATCAACTCAATTTGAATGAAAAATCCTTTGCAAAAAAATGAGTTAGTAGGGTTGGTATCCCATGGTGGATTGAACCTAGAAGACACAATTCTTGGTATCCAAAAACCCTTTTGGATCCTATGGGTTAGGCAACAATTTTAACAAACTAAATTCAAATTAACGTAACCCATAGCTCAACTAAATTCAAATTCAATATGAATTTAAGTTTCAAACAAACATGCACATCCAAGACCAATATGCAAATAAAAAATAAACCAATTCTTACCACAATTGCTTTGGTACCCATAAAATGAAATTAAACTTATGGTACCAAGCAATGAAGGGTCAAAGTAAACTAACCCTTCGAAAACCAAGTCCACGAGGACCGTGATTTCGCAACATAATCATCATTCAAAATAATATCATTAATATACGATTGCACATACATATCCTTAGCATGCATGCTAGTGTTCTTCGGACCCCAAATAGTGTATGTCTTGGGAGTCCTATTCCTATTGGGAGCATGCATACGTTGTTGATTTCTATGTGATGCATGTCGTGGATAAGCATATGATGCATGATGAAATGATGCATGATGATAATTGTTCATATGATAATGTGGATGAACATATGCATGTGGAGGAACACGTGCATGAGTTTGTCTCACATGGTGTGCACGTGCTCGTGGATGCGGAGCATAAAAATCATCAGACGTGCGAACATGTGGAGTAGGATGTGTGTTCCTATGTGGCATGGTATACATGAAAGCATGACCCTTCTTTGGAGGTCCACCCAAAGTGGGTTTCTTTCCAAATGGGGGTGTGTACCTAGCGGAAGCACCATTGGTAGATGAACTACCCATGAAGTGTTTACTCCCACTAGTAGAAGCATCGGAAGTTGGCCTAACAAAGGTGGCGGACGATTTGGATGAATCTCCCATCTTCTACCCCAAGCCAATGTGATGATTGGCCGGAAGTAAGTCATTTAGGATATTATCCAAATGTCCCTTACCTTTATTGAATTCATTGATTCGGCCTAATGTGCACTCATACTTCTCGGTGAGAGAATGCATAGAAGCATCCAAGGTGGACACTTGCGATGTGAGTGCACAAACACGTGACTTGATATTCTTATTCTCAATACTCAAAGTTGAGTTTTGAGACGTCAAATCCGCTATCACATGTTCATCCGAATCCTCGATAAGAACTTGCTCAAGTTGAGACTTGAGATTTACAATCTCATTTCTCAACCCTTCAACAACGGTGTCGTTGTTGACGATGATAGGCTTAGGCGAGGTTTGAAGACTAGTTAGCTCATTTTTAGTCTTAATAAATCTATTAGCTAATTTAGAAAACTTATACCAAAGTTGTTCATTAGCTAATCTAAGTTCGTCCATCGCTACCTCACCGCCTTCATCCTCGCTTTCCTCGCTTTCATCGGAGGAAGTCTCTTGAACATGCTCTTCTCGTCCCATGAAGCACATGTGTGCTTTCTCCACTTTTTCATCGTCCGACTCTCCACTTGAGGAGTCCTCGTTGGAGTCGGTGAATGTGCCGACAAGTCCTTTCTTGTACTTTCTCGACTTTTCGTACTTGGATGCCTTCCACTTCTCCTTGTGTTTGTTTAGAGGACAATCCGGCTTGATGTGTCCTGGCTTGTTGCATTTATAACACACGGAAGTGGAGACATTAGTCGAACCAACTTTAGATTTATTCCTAATGTTACCTTTTCGGAAGAATCGGTCGAACTTCTTTGCCATCTCGGCCAAAGCTTCTATGTCCAACTCGTCTTCCGACTCTTCATCATCGGTAGATGGATCGGCCTTGTGCGCAATCGCCTTTTTCTTTGGCTCATCTTGCTTCAAGTACGCCTTCATCTTCTCCTTCATCTTGATCTTACTTTCCTTGCGTACCTCATAATACAACAAGGTACCCATTAATTGTACAACTGTATACTTATTCATATCGTTACCTTCCTCGATGGCGAAGGTACGCTTTTCCCAACAAGAAGGAAGTCCGTCAATAATCTTCGCGACTTTCTCCTTTTGGGTGTAGATCTTTCCAAGAGCTTCCAATTCGTTGGATATGTCCACGAAGCGAGCATAGTAGTCCTTCATAGTTTCACCCTGTTCCATGTGAAACAACTCGAATTCTTTGTTAGCGACAACGAGTTTAGAATCTTTTACCGTACTCGTTCCTTCGTGCAAGATGAGAAGTTAGTTCCATACTTGATATGCACTCTTACATATGCATATCTTGTTGAAGTCTTCGGGCTCCAACGCACATTGCAAGGCATTCATGGCCTTGGCATTGTTTACCTCCGTGGTGACCTCCGCGGTGACCTCCGCGGTAGACCACTTTGCGAAATCTTCTTCGGCGGGCTCGACATACTCCGTCATTGTGGCTCTCCAAAGTGAAGCGCTCCGAAGGAAGGTTTCCATCCGGCATTTTCAGTACCCATAGTTGGTACCATTGAAGTGAGGAGGCCTGACAGAGGATTGTCCTTCCATAACTGAAGAAGATCCTTCACGATTCTTGAAGACGTTGTAGTCGTTGTTTGTCATAGCTATTGACTTGTAGCTTTGAACTCTGGCTCTGATACCAATTGTAGTACCCTAGGAAGCTACTGCACACGTACTAGAGGGGGGTGAATAGTACTTTTAAATAATCAAGAGAGTTATTCCTAATTATTGTGCAAACACACAAACAACAATGCGGAATAGACTACAAACAACAAGAATAGACACCGCAAACAAATGATGTAACGGGTTCGGATCCACCCAAGTCTCCTCGACTTGTTTTCGGTGATCCTACGTCCCAACCACCCGAATACCCTCCGGATACTTGAGTTAGAAACCACTAACCCAAGATTTTCCACTATGAAATTCTTGTAGAAAAAACCTCTACAAGACCAAATCATACACAATGAACATGTGACTCCCACAACCCGGGATCACACACTTCTCTCACAACCGAGAGAACAATTCAAATATCAAATGCGATGAAATAATAAAACACTTACCACAAAATCCTATGCCTTGAGTATACTTACCAAATTAGGGCAAATAGGGATTTTGAGGAAGAAGATGTCACCAAACCCTAGCTCCAAGAAGTTGACCAGCAATGGAAGCCTAGGGTGGAGTTGGTGACCTTGGATCAAGCTCTTAGCTTGAGAGGCTCACAATAGAGAGAATATCTCTTGAGGAATTAGGGCTCAAGAAGTGAGGGAGAGATTCTTGGTGAGAAGAGAGAGCTTGGAAATAGCTTGAGAAAACTCCTCTCTTAGGTCTGAAATAACTTTGATAATGGACCTCTTGTCTTGCCTCAAACGAATCAGGTTTGTATTTATAGAGGCAAGAAAAATCGTGTTGAAAAAATTCCCAAAGGCTCTATTCTGAAGCAGACTAGTCGGTCAAAGAAGGATCACTGACCGACTAGTTTCTTAACTAGTCGGTCGGTGAATCAACATGAACCGACTAACTGGAGAACAGCCAAAAGAGAAAGTTCAGACTTAAAGAACTAGTCGGTCTAAGAAGACTTGCCAACCGACTAGTTTCACAACTAGTCGATCGGCGAGTGTTCTTTGACCGACTAAGAGTTGAAATAGTTTAGTCTGAATTCAAGTTGAACTAGTCGGTCTGAGAACAAATTCCAACTGACTAGTTTCACAACTAGTCGGTCGATAATTGTTCTTAGACCGACTAACTCGAAACAGTAGCTCAGGCTGAAATGAGGCATTGATAACTAGTCGGTCTAAGAAGGATCCCTAACCGACTAGATCGTCATCTAGTCGGTCGGTGAACCTTCTTTGACCGACTAATTGATCAACAGTGCCAGGCTGAATTGAGCAAGGACATCTAGTCGGTTCAAGAGGAATTGCCGACCGACTAGATCGTCATCTAGTCGGTTGGTTCTTCTACTTGAACCAACTAAGATGCACTAGAAGCTGAGGGAAGAAGCGATAGGCTTCGGGAAAGTTTCTAATGGCTTCTAATATAATCCTAGATCTAAGGTATGAGCGAAATGAAGATTATAATGTAAGTCCTACTCAAGGCTTAACATTCTATTCTATGAAGCTAGAAGACATTAAATTAAACATGACGAACCGTCTTCAAAGCTTCAATCTTCACTCTTGACATCAATAAAATTCCTTGAGCTTCAACGAAGCTTCAGGCACACGATCACACTTATTGAGAAGTCTTGAGATGTCGCTTTTGATGTACGTGTTCTTTTGGCGACGATCTCCAAAACTGCGCTCACAAACAGTTAGTTCACAATATTTATGTTTGCTCATCATCAAAACCAAATCTGGGGAATCAATACTCAACAAGATTAACTGACGAACGAACAATCAAGAAATAAAAGGAAAGATTTAACGTGGTTCGGCTATAAAACCTTGCCTACATCCACACATAGAAGAGAGATATTCTTAATTCAATTGTGGTACAAGAAGGAGGGTAGCCGCCGATATTTATACGGCTAGCAAATCCAAAAATAGCAACAACTATTAGATTTGTGCTCATCAAATCAACCACACATACAAAAGATCCAACAGACCCGATTCTCTCTTCTTTTCAATACCCCCCCTCAAGTTGGTGCGAAAATGTCGATAGAGCCCAACTTGGACAATATCTCTTGGAATTTAGAAGCGGATATACCTTTGGTGAAGATATCAGTGCTAAGGGATGTATGCCCTAAGTCCATTTGTATTTGATTCAAATGGATTTTATATTAAAAGGGAATTTATTAAGTCGCAAAGAGTTTGCGATATAAGTTTTAGAACATTAAAGATGTGGGGATTTTGCATATGATGCAAAAGAGAATTAAATATGTCGTAAAATGTTTACGAGCATATTTAACGCAAAGAAAAGATTACCTTGATGATGGTATCGTCCTGGTGTAAACACAGCTTCAAACCGCATCAAAAAATGGACACCAAACGTTAGAGATAGAGCCAAAATACTTTATAAAAGCCAATTAAGAGCAAGGCGGGCGGGCGTGTGCCCACTAAGGCAGGTGCCCGCCCGCGGCCTCCAGGCGGGACCCACCACTTCATGTTGGTGGAGCCCCGCCTGCGTGCTCGTGCTCGTTGGGCATGTGCAAGGCACGTGCACGTGCCTTGCATGCACCCATGAGCGTGTAATGTGCACGTAGAAGCAGAGTGCGTGGGGCCCGCGTGGGGGCGCCACAGCCTAGATCTTCGTGCCCATCTTCTGGCTGCAGCGTGTTTGGCTAAAAGCTTGTTTTGGGTCATGTTTGGGACATCGCTTGAGGGGACAAACGAAGCCGCAATGAGTCCCCTTTTTTCTACGCGTTCACCATTCAACCCTCTTCGCAACGATGTGTTACATCGTTATTGGAGCTCAACGGCGAGGGAGAGAAAATTCGTCAAAGTTTGGCCTTCGTATAAGGCAAACTAATTTGATTTTGCTTCTCCAAAAGTTTAGTCCCACATCGGAAGTGATGAGAAGTGGAGGGGTCAGCCGCCTATATAAATCGGGGCCAATTCCCCTCCTTGAAACTTGCACCAAGTCTTCAAATCCGAGAAGCTCCCAAAAGTTTTGAGTACGCTCAGATTTAGACTTAAATTAATTATTCCC
Organism: Scilla litardierei; assembly: GCA_030789695.1. NCBI lineage: Eukaryota > Viridiplantae > Streptophyta > Magnoliopsida > Asparagales > Asparagaceae > Scilla > Scilla litardierei. The sequence goes on from CM061142.1 coordinate 197,493,422, forward strand.
TCTATCCCTAAATTCTTTCTTGCTACTGATCGGCTATAGCAAAGCTACGAAGGAGTTCGGATCGGATCCGAAGTCTTGACGAAGGATCCACTCAAGGTGAAATTATCTTCTGCGCGTGGTTGGCACGACGACAAGGGTGTTGCTCGCCTCGGGACCTGATGCGATTCGCGATGCAGTTTGACTCGGGACAGGGTGCGGCTGGGGACGCAGTTCGGCTTGGAAGAAGCGTCGCAGGGCCAAAGAAACGTTGCTGAAAAACGACGCTTCGTATTCTGCGGAAACGAAGTGAAAGGTATGTAGTTTAATTAAACATGCGTTTATAATTGCAAATATGTTAGATAGATCTATCCATATGGGTTGATTGGACCCAACCCTGTGATAGTAGAGATCTTGGCTAGGGTTATTTCTTTAGGGCATGTTTTAGAAATGTTTTTTGATCTATTTTCTGCTGCTTTTATTTTTCATCGTCCGACTGACTTGGGCCAGACGTCGATTTTATTGTCCTAAGGACCCATAAAAGCCTTCAGTGGTATTAGAGCCAGGTCTACTTGATCTGTAATCTTTGCAATTATAAAATGTATATGATACCGCATGTTTTCCACATGAGATGGAGGTTTTTAATTAAACTATTAACATGTCGTTTCATGTGAATTTTTTATTTTCGAAAAATTGTTTTTTTTAAAAATTAGATCTAATTTTAAAATCATGTGATAATTTTAAAAATTAGATCTTTTTAATTATTTGATAATTATTAAACTAACTGAAACTTATGCGATAAATTTTAAGTTGCATGTTTAGCAAAAAATTTATGAGATAATTTTAATTGCTATGTCATCATGCTAAAATGTTTAGGTGATAATTTTTTAATGGTTATATTATTCTTGTTGATTATGTGTTAATACAAGAAAAACTTTTAGGATAGTCATTAAAATCTTTCAGAAAATTATAAGATAATTTTGATGGAACTGCTATGATTTAAACTTGTTTAAATGCCAATACATGATTATGATAGCACCATAAAATTCATTCCGTATAGTTGATAAGGACAATAATAAAAGTTATTAACCAATCCTAATAATTTCGAATTTTAGGATTCAACTAGTTGATAGAATTAACTTGTTTTAATGAAGCCATTTCTAGTCGATGGCACACATATGAATAATTTAGGTAGTAGGATATGGTGTGAATATATGTTCTACATGTGTGTGACCATACGGTGAATGCATGTATTAGGGAAGGTATTATAAATATACGTGTGCTGATGTCTGTATTAATATTATGGTATATAAAGTGATTGAACTATGTAAGTGTTACCTGACTAAATATTAGGTGTGATTGACATATGGTATGTAAGTGGTTATAATGGAATACGTGTATACATTGTAGGGGTATTGGTATAGGTATAAATACCGTGTTACGTATATAGAGTATTCGGACATGTGTTTCGAGTCTCACTCAAGCTTGAGTGGGTATACTCTAAAGTATATGGTTAGGTATGCATGTAGTTGCATATATAGAAGTTTGATGTATGTATAGTGATAGGAGTGTTTGTGCCTGGTTGTGTTACGCACATGATTGTGGGTCGCTATACCAGTATATAGTTATAGGTGTTGGTCTTGTAGTATAGTTATTTACTAAAGATTTGCCTGTGTGAACGTATGTGTGCTAGCTACACTAGGTGTGTAGATGTGCTGAGTTTAAAATGGTATGATTGGTATATATGAATGAATGATAGCGTGTGTGGGTGTGCACCATACACGGGTAAGTATGTGCCTAATTATAAGTATTGGTGACTATGATGTGTGTGGCGTGACGTGAATATAGTTATAGGACCGTATGTGATGTGAATATACGGTGAAATATTTGCATGCACTTGAATGACTATATATTGTGAATTTATAGTAGGGGTGAATGCATATTAGATATAGTAAAACTTGGTTTAAGTAATGGTATGATGTGACTACATGTGTTGATGTGTTTGGTATTGGATGTATACTAGGAAATATTAGGGAGGAGTATACCTATGTTTGTTTGTGTGCCTAGGTAGCTATCTATACGGAGAACAATGAGTGTATTTGCTAGTGTGAGACTAATCTTATGTGAGTATCTGAACCATTGTTTGTGCCAGGTTAATAGTAGTTATATAAGGGATGTATGCATATATATATGATTGAAATATGTGCATGAATGAATATATATACATGTTAGCAGAGTCATTGTTGACTACCTAGGGTATGTATAAGCATTTGTAATGACTATACCTGGTTGAATTATAATGTGATGCGATCGGGATAGCTACTAGTCTAGCTAGAATTATATTTATAGTTAGAAAGTCCGAGGACAGACTTTATTCTAAGGTGGGGAGGATGTAACTGTCGCTTTCCGATCGTATCTTCTTCGTGCACGTGCTGTTGACCGTGCACGTATTTATTTTAGACTTTGTTTGTTTGTGAACACTTTGGTGTGATATGTCGTTGTGAACGTCTCTGAGAGTGTTAAATTGTGGCACTAATTTGGAACGACATTTTCCGGGTCGTTCTCCCACGATTTGATCTTATTCGAAGAGACGTTGTGATTTTCACTTTTGACGTGAGACGTTTCTATTTTTAGTTTCGTCGCTCGACGTCGAAATTGAGATCCGTCTTTTAGTTTTCTTTCTCTCGTCGTCCCGATCACCCCAATATTTATTTTACAATTTTTGGAGTTTATTTGACCTATTTTACATTTTTAGCAAAGCTTATAATATTTTTAATAACTAAGTTTTAAAGTATTTTTAACCAAATAAAATTTTTATTAGATTATAATACTTTAAACTATTTTTGAGCCAAATCCTATCTCATCTTGGCCGCACCCTAGCCATGCGTGGGTTAGAGAGAGAGAGAATTTGATTTTTAATTATTTTTAAATCCTAATCCTATTAGAATTAGCCCTAGACCAAGCCAACCCCTCTATACTATATAAACAACCCTTAGGCTACCCTATTTCCGCAAGAAATTAACCCTCGCCGCTCCCACAACCCAAAATCTCGCTTGCGACGTTCGTCGCAACGTTGCAGCACAGCCGCCATGTCCGCCCGAGGGTTTTTCTTGTTATCCCTCGGTCTGACCGAGAGCCCCGCCCGCACAGCCATATCGCCCCGCTCCGCACAGTCGCCGCTTCATTGCAACACATCGCCCCGTGTCCGACCGAGGCATTCCATCGGTCTGACCGATAGAATGGCCCGCACCCCGCTCCGCACAGCCGCCCGCTTGCAACCCCGCTCCGCATCGCCCGCTACGACCGACGCTCCGGCCCGCTACGACCGACTCGTTCCCCCGCTTCGCTCTCATCGCCCGCTCCGTTACAGCCCGCATCGCTGCAGCCCCGCTCCCCAAGTGCCCGACCGAAGAGATCCCCCGCACCGACCGAGAGCCCCCGCTCCGCATCGCACCCCGCAGCGCTGCACAGCCGCCCGCAGTGTCTGGCCGAGAGAATCTCTCGCACCGGCATGTGTCTGACTGAGCGACGTTCGTCGCAACGTCACAACTCTCGCACCGCTTGCCACCGTGGGGCCCCTAAGTTCTCCAGAGGTGTTGTGGGTCGCCATTGGCCCCTAGCACTACTGTGGGTCCCACCTAGGTGCTTTCTCTTCGAGGATTTGTCGTTTACGACATTGCGATACGTCGTAGCCGTCGTTGCACGTTCTAGCTTTGGAATCTTGGTTCGTTGCTCTAGTTGCTGATCAGTCTATTAGAGCGAGGAATCTATTCTGGAATCTGGACTTGAAACGCGTTCTTTTATTCCAACCCCTGGCGTCACTACCCGACGCCAGTGTAGCTTTGGCATCGTGTTGAGGTAATGTTTTGCACCCCTAGGACCCTCAAACACAGCCTGTTAATCAAGACTAAAATTGATGTTTTTAAAGTGTTTTAAATCCACTAATCAAGATTAATAATATGGGACTGTAGGCCGGTGGACTTGTGCACGTAGGTTATTTGTGACTTTGGACTCTTTGGACGGTGTTTTTCTGACGTCAGACTTGCTGGCAAGAGAAACTTGCCAACTTTTGCTTAGGGACATGTTTTAGGCAACTTCCTTGTTTTTAGCGTAAAAGAGACTAGGCAGTGAAATGATAGCTGCCTAGACGCCCATTTGATCTAGCTTGACAACGAAGCTAGATCCATCCCCTTTTACTTGTTCATGTCATTCATGCATACTTATCTGTCATGTTTAAATTCCTTACCTGTACGCCTTGCTACTTGCCATGCCATGTCATCCATGCATTGAATGTTGCATTCGTAGCACACGCTACATACTTGTACTTGCTTGTCCAGCCTAGGTGCACCCCTATGCCATCATGAAAAACACTTCCTGGCTCGTGATCCAGAAGCGAGCATTCACGTTCGGGGGTAAGGCCCTGCCTCGATACACGTGGAGGGGTAGGGTTGAGCGACCACTCAGCTTAGGAGTTGGCCTGATCAGCCACTCTAGCTGTAAGGCGTGAACTCTGTGCATGACATGAAAACGTGACTTGTGAATGATAGTAGTTTGCTACTCTTGCCATGCCATGCTAGATGCTTGTTGTACCTCACTTTACTTGTTGCACTCATACTTTAACTGCCATGTCATTACAGCATGTTAGAACTGCTAGGTTGCTTTACTTTTACTTTCAGTTTCCTTGCACAAGTCTCTTGTAGACTTGCTAACATGTGCTCCTTGCTCTTTTGGGTGTCACATGTTAGACCCTGAGCCAGAGACCGTTGCTGAGAGCGTGGATTGCTGATGCAGAGCCTGAGTCCATGTCTGCCCAGGAGGAGTTTTGTGGACACCGGTGACCATTCTTAGTGACCTTGCTGAGCTTCCTTTTGTTTTAGGTTTTCTGTTAGTTGTCGGTGCGTGGCACCTTTACTTTGTACGTTGTACTTTTGTTGGCCATGCTGGGGCCCTTTGGATTCTTTTCTTTTTAAGCCTGGTGGCTTTTTGTGATGTTGAGACTTATTTTATGGATATTCTGATATTTCTCTTTTGTCTCACTTCCTTTATTATTATCTTTGTTCGTATCGCAATTGCAAGGACCTGCCATTTAATGTTTATTGATGCTTATCGGACTTGCAGCTTTGCAGCTTCAAGTCTGAGCGGACCTACTCACGTCTCGCCTCCTTATTTTTGGGAAGCGGGGCGTGACACCTAATCTTTAGTCGGCCCGATAATTAGAACCCCTGATTTCTATCATTTTCCCAATCATTACCCTTTTGAGTTAATGACCATGGAATCCCATCGTACAGATTCACCAAGTTATTTCTCAGTCTTATTTACGTTTCGAATATTTGATTCACTTCCTTGCTTCCGTCTCACGTGATTCCTTCGTGTCGTTCATCATCAATCGTTGAATCTTCCCCATTACCATCCTGATCCTTCGAAAAATATTTTCAAATTTTATTTATTTTGAATTCATCTTCCAGTTTAAAGTTTTTGAAAACATTTAGTATGAGTTTAGACTTCCTACTCTTCAGTTGACTTAAATGCATTTTTTGAATTTCGAAACTTTTCTCCAAAATCTTTAAATTACCACATTATAATATTTTCTAACCTATAGCTTTCATACTCATGTGAATATCTTACTTCATTCATACAATGACTCTTCGATAATCCAATATACCATTTCTTCTCTTACTATATATATACTACTCAAACTTATTATTTTACCGACTTCTAAATATTTTTCTACGCGAAAGAGAACTCCCACTTTTCAAGTATATCTGTTTTTATATTCTTTCGTCTAATCCCTACTTCGTATGTTAACTTATATCATCTACACACTAATCTCCTATATTTTATAATGATATTATTATATCTTTCTCCCCTTACTTAAATATTCACAATTATATCTCTGTTCACCTAATCAAGCTATCTCCTTATCCTCGCCTTATCTAAACATGTTCATTCCGATTTTGTTTCGTTACACTTTTTGATTTCGATTCCCTAACTTTTGCTTAGTCATCCTACTAGTGCTTGCAGTTGCCTATGTCAGCCTTATTATAGTTTGGTGGGCCCATTAGTATTATTGTGATGTTGTCGTGGTGCATGTATATAGGTAGAGTGTGTGGACCCATGTGTGTGAACCCCGCGTACCACTCATGTATGAGTGTGCTACCCTTAGTATATTAATGATTGTCCCTTGTGATATATATACATACTTAGTGTTATTAATGATATATGAAGTTGTATGAATGACAGTATTTATAATATATGTGTGGATAGCTATACCACTTTAGGGATGTCTATGTATATTAAAATTAGTGTTGGAATATCTACTAGTGGTGTAAGTAGTTTGAAGGTACTTGTAAATGCTTAAAATAGTATACTAGTATAATCATGTGCATGTTAGGTGTAATGATAATAGATGTATTTATAGTTAAGTGTGCAGGCCTATTATATGATATATATATTAGTACGTATGAGCGTGTGCTCGTACATAGATATGTATATGCTAGTCGTAGGTAGATATATACATACGGTATGAATGTGTGTGATATATGTATGGTAATAGGGGTATAATTTTGTATAGTATTGCTTGCCTTTACGGGATGTTGTGTGTGTACATGTATACCATGAGGTATACACGATTATTGTATGTCGTGACTATGTATGGATAAGTATATATAGTGGTATACTAACTATATGTAAATTGCTATGGTGTGAATATATTATATGTATATGACTATACGATGTATGCATATATGGGATAGTGTATTTTGATTGTATATGTGTACTTATATTTGCCATATTATTATTGTGTGTGAAGTGATTGCATTATGGGATGTTACTTGACTAAATATAAAGTGTGATTGATATTATTGTGTGTATATGATAGCATGTGTTTTTACCCGTATAGTGTGACGAGTAATATGATTATGTTGGTGTGTGTGTGTGTGTGTGTCTATATATATATTAGAGTGGTGTGTTGGTATAAGGAATAAATATCGTGATATGAATATAAGTATTTTGGTTCTTGTATGAGTCTTTGAGTCTAACTCATGCTTGAGTGGGTATACACTAAATATATTGTTATATGTGTCTGTGGTTTGTGTATAGTGCTATGAACATAGTAATGGATGATGTGTGTATAGTTATAGGTTTGGCTGTACATGGTTACGTTACGCACATGGTTGTGGGTGGCTATACCATTATATAGTTATAGGTGTTGGTCTTATAGTATAGTTATTTGGTTTTACATGTTTTAATGTATATTTGCTAGCTAAACTAGGTGTGTAGAATGTGCTAAGTCTATAGTGGCATGAGTGGCATGTATGAATAGTATATTAGCGTGTGTGGGTGTGCACCATGCACGGGTAAGTATGTGCTTAGCTATAGGTGTCGCGACTATGGTATGTGTGTTGAGTCTTGAATATAGTTAGAGGATTGTATGTGATGTGTATATATATTGGTGAAGTATCTGAGTGTATTTGAATAACTATATATTTGTGTAATTATGGTAGCGGTGAATGTACATTAGATATAGCAAACATAATTTAATATTGTATGGTGTGATTACATGTGTTGATATGTTTGGTGTTGGATGAACACTATGAGATATAGGGAATAGTATATCCATGTTCGTTTTGTTCATAGGTAGTTTATCTATACGTGAGTACTACGATTATATTTGCTAGTGTGAACTATTTTTATATAGGTATCTGTACCATGGTTATGTGATTAGTGAGTGATAGCTATATAAGGGATGTACGTGACTATATGAATGATTGAAGTATGTGTATGAATTTGACTATCCATGATATGTACAAGTATAGAATGTTCATATAGATATAGATATATATATATATATACATGTTTGTAGTATTAATGTTTGACTACCTAGTGCATGTATAAGCACTTGTAGTAACTATACATGGTTTGAATTATAGTGTGCTGTGATTGGGGTAGTTACTAGAGTGGCTAGGTATATTTATAGTTAGAAAATTCGAGGACGGACTTTATTCTAAGGTGGGTAGGATGTCATAGTCGCTTTTCGATCGTACGTTTTTCGTGCACGTACGTTTCTTTCGTACGCGTATTTTTAGTTGCCTCTTCTTGTATCCCAAACGTGCAATGTGATATGTCGTTGTGACCCTCTGAGAGAGTACTTATTTGTGAAATTTTTCGTGAACGTCATTTCATGGCTCATTTGTCCACAAAACAGCTTTGTATGAAGCGGTGTCGTAACTTTTACCTACGACGTTTGATCTTTTATTTTTATTTCCGTCTTCCGTTAACTTAGCTCGTGACCAATCATCTTAGCCTCGATCCTCTCGTCGACACGGTCGTCCCGATATTTTTCTTGTATTTATCGGACACCGTTTGACCGACCTTTCGACCTAATCATTTTCAATCTGTAATTAGCTCTAACTAAACCCTAATTAAACATTCTAATTAAATCATTCGATTTCATATGTAGCACATGAAACAATTCCCTAGCTATGTGCACCCTAAAACTACACTCGCCCTCTCACATACTCTCTCTCCAATCGCCTCTAAACACACCCCTATTCTACCCCATAAAGCAAACCCCTCTTTGTTTTTATCATTCACGCAACTTAGGGTTTACACAAGAAACGCAGCCGCCACCCAAAATACTCCACGGCCAACTCCCAATCGTCGGCCACCCATCTCGACGCCACCTCCTCCACACCACCTCTGGCCATCTCCCTAAACACACAGCCGCATCTTCCCATTGCCGCAGCTTCTTCTCCCTTGGCCAAACTTCCGGCCATCTCCCTCACAACTCCTGTTCACCCTCCACCCACCAACCGCAGCTCTGGCCACCCATCTCCACCTCCCGCACAGCCGCAACACCTCCTCCTCCTCCCTAAACCGCCCGGATCATCCTTCCCAAGCCAAGGACAGTCGCGCAACCTCTTGGACAGCCGCACAAAAACCCTTCTTCCATCAAAACTGTCCTTTTCCCCCATAATAACCCACGGCCAACCCTGTAGCACCGTCGGCAACCACCCAGGCCGCCACCCACCAATAGTCCGACCCCCCTAGACACCCCGGCCACCTACTGCAGTCCCTCAAACCCCCACATACACCAAAACAGCCCCTATATGCCCTAAAAACTGTCCTTCCCTAGCTTCAAATCTGCCGTTTCCTCCTCCTCGCTGCCGCACGCTGCACGGCAACCCTGTCCAGCTATCGGCCAGCAAAAGCAGCAGGTTGTGCCCACTGTCGACCCTGGATCTGCGTGCAACAGCTGTCCCTAGGCCGTGACTTCCCTTGCTCGCCACCGTTCGCGCGTCGTGCTACTGTGGTCGCTAGTGCCGTCTTAGCCGTAGACGTCACCGTACCTCGCTCGCTACTAGATCCAACCCCTGACGTCGCTACCCGACGTCAGTGTAGCTCTCGTGTCGTGTTAAGGTAAATCTCGAACCGTAGGAACCCCCACATCGCATGCTAAACAAGATAAAAGACGTAATCTTTATTGTGTTGGTTAAATCACTAATCGAACGTTAATAATACGGGACTGTAGGTTGGATCGTGGACTGAGCACATAGGTAGATCTGGACTGTTGATCTGTGATTGCGGAATGTCTCTTTCAGGCAAGTGAAACTTGCTCAGTGTTTGTTAGGCCATGTTTAGGCCATTCTGTGAAATTGTGTAAAAAGAGACTAGGCGGTGAAATGATAGTCGCCTAGACGCCATATTTGATCTAGCTTGACAACGAAGCTAGATCCGACACCATACTAGATCTAGCTTGACAATGAAGCTAGATCCGACACCCTTACCATGTCATTTCATGCACATCACATGTCATGTTTAATTTTGGATATAACTGTACGCAATTCAATACCTGCTATCATGTTGCATATCATGTCATGTCATGCATTGAGTGTTTGTCGTGATTATGTAGCACACTCTACTCTTGAAATGTAAGCTGCGACGAGTAGGATCTTGACTCCTACATCATGTAATGAGGCTAGGCACCTACATGCCAGGTACAACCCTATGCCAAACACACTTCCTGGCTCGTGATCCAGAAGATGGGCGTCGGTCCATACACACGTGGAGGGGTAGGGTTAAGCGATCACTCAGCGTAGAAGTGTGCCCGTACAGCAACTTCAGCTGAAAGTCGTAAACCTTGTGCACATCGTGAATACAAGTTAATCGTGAATATTGTTTAGTAGCTCTCGCTACGACGTGTCATATCATGCTCATGTTTAAACTGCTGCATTCATTAAATAACATGTCATGTCATCTTCATTGTTTTAGAACTGCTAGTTGTACTCTTTTGCTCTTACGTTTCCTTGCACAAAAGTCTCCCTTCCCCTTTTTGGAGATTTTTGCTGACATGTGCCCTTTTCTCTTTGGGTGTCACATGTCAGGTTTTGAGCCTGAGTTAGTTGCTGAGGACGACTAGTTGCTGGCGTTCAATTCGAGGTTACCGGAGTTCTACCCTAGTCTCAGCTGGTGACTTCCTCCTTGTTGCTGTTTGTTTACTAGTAGTTGTTGTTAGGTTGTTCGGTGTGTTGCACCCTTTCCTTGTATTAGTTTCGGCCATGCTTTGGGCCTTTCATTTTCAGACTCTTGTACCTTTATTTTATGATTATATCTGTGGATGTTTGGAATCTGCAAATGGATGTTTTGAATGTTGGTTAATCTTTAACTGCTTTCAATTATTATTATTGTTGTTGTTTCTTTATGCAATGCAAGAATCTGCGAATGGATAAACACACAGACGCTTATCAGACTGTGGCTTCACAGTTTCAGTCTGAGCGGACCTCTTCGCGTCTCGCCTTCCGTACTTGGGAAGCGTGGCGTGACAAATTATATGTACTAACATTTATATAATAACTTTATAAAGTTAAAAACTTTTACATTGCATAATAATTTACATAAGCTATTACATGCATTAAAACTAACAACTAACTCATATACTAACATTAGGTATATACTAACATATATTAGTTATAAAATTATTAACCATGCACTTACCTTTCTTATTTGTGCGCAGTTGAGGCGGTGGACAGGGCAACAGCAGTGTCGGCGTCGGGGCTTCGGGAGGTCGTGTCGAGGCCGAAGGGCTGCTCGGTGGTTGGTCGGAGGGGTGCTGGTTGTGGCAGTGTCGTGTCAAGCTGTGGGCGATGGGCGTGCGGGCTTGGAAAGGGAGAGGCGCTGGGGAGTTTGGGAGAGGCGGTGGGAGGAGGTGAAGGGCAGTGGAGCTTGGGGTCGGTGTGGCGTGGGTGTCGACGACAAACGGCGGAGGGCTACGGGCTGGAATGGCGAAAGCTGGTCGGGGGTCGCTGTGGTGGAGGTGAGGTGGGTTGTAAGGGGAAAGAGAAGGCGCGGTACTGGAGGGCTTGGGCGGACAGCCGTGAGGTTGTACGAGAGGGAGAGGGAGGTCGGAGGAGTTGGGGAGTCGGAGAGGGGCTGAGGGCTGCGGTGGTGCACTGGGAGGTGGCCGGAGGTGCTGAGCGGAGTTGCTGGTTTTGGGAGGAAGGTAGGTGGCAGACTGAGCTGTCAAAATTGGGGAACGAAGGGGAGCTATCGACAGTGCGTGCTGGGCAGAGAGGAAACGTGGCCACCCGGAGGGAAGTCGGAGGGAGGCAAGGTTGCGGGGTTTGCTCCCGGGTGTGCATGGAGGGCTTTCGGAGGAGGGCGCTGTGAAGGGTTGCTGGGGCTCGGTGTTGGGTCTCGGAGGTGGGAAGATGGGTTTCAAAATTTGAAAGCTTAGTGTCGTCTGAGATGACCGGAGGAAGGGAGAGAGATGAGAGGTTGCCGAAAGTTGAAGGGGATAGGAGGGTCGTCGGATGGAAGTGAGGGGCGGCTGTCAGATTGTTTGAAGTCGATGGTGCTGTCGAAGTTTTGAAGAGGGAGGTCGGAGGTCCGGTGGTTATGGCGAGGGGCTGGTGACTTTGCAGCGGAGGGGAGAGGCACTGGCGATGCGGCTGTGGGAAAGGAGGGGTTGGTCGTTGAAGGGAGGTCGGAGCTCGTCGGGGTGAGGTGTGGGGTTGGTGCGATGGGGTTTGAGCAGTGAGTTTGACTGGGTTGAGAGGTTTTGAGGTTATCCTCATGTAGAAGAGGACGAGGGTTATTTGTGGGTGTTGTCGAGTTTAGAGAGAGAGAGAGAGAGAGAGAGAGAGAGAGAGAGAGAGAGAGAGAGAGAGAGAATGGCCCCTGTGGAGCTTTTGAAAGAAAAGAAAAGAAATGCAGGTTATTAAGATCACATGTACAAGATCGTGCGAGAGTTGTGGGGACGTGGAGATAGTGCGTGTGCGTGGGTCGTTTCATGGGAAAGTGCTGGGCTTTTTGGTTTGGGTTGGTTGCATGGGATCCCCTTTGGATTCGCAAGGTGATGGTGAACGGGGGTTGGGTAGTTAGGGTATGATTTAGGTTTAGTTTAGATTATGATTCAAAGTAAGATTCGGTCAATTTATTTAAGATAGAAAATTTATCTATTTTAGATATTAGGATTATTAAGATAAAACTTATTAAGATTTGATTAAGACAAGATTAGATAATTCACTCGGTTAAGATATTTTGATTCGAAAGATCGATTTGGTTAAGATGTGATTTAATTAATACGATTTAGCCCCTGCAACCATTGTCAGCCACAAGTTAAAGAGGATAATAACGCGATCGTAAAATCGCAAGCTCGAGCTATGAAAATAATAATAATAATAATAAATAAAATCATATGCTAATTACTCTAATGAATCACTATACTAATTAAATACGTACGAAATATGTATAGATAAAAACAGGTCGTTACATCCTACCCACCTTATAAAAATTCTGTCCTCGGATTTAATAAAACTAAGGGGATGTTTAATGACCGCGAGAATCAAATGAAGCAATGACGAGAAGGATTTCAATGGCTAACGAGGACCAAAAATATAATGATATAGCGGTCACGATGGGAATCAAGTGAATCAATAATAAGGAATATGATAGGATGATGTAGACATGACTAGGAAAAGACATTATGGGTCCATTACGGGGTATTTCTATGGTTGTCAACATAGTGATATAAGGTCTAAGATGGCTTCAAAATCAAGGGGAACTTATTGGGTCAACTAATGTCAAGAAACCCTAAAACTAGTATTTTCTAATGAACCAGGACGGAATATGGAATTCAAGGAGAGATGTTCTTGAGAATCAAGATTGTAATCATATCTATGTTATTTAAGAGTATTTTGCAGAGCATGACCTGCATGGGCCACAACTAAAACCTGTCATGTCCTGCTTCCCATTATACTTGGGAGCGAGGACGCAAGCGGGTCCGCATGTGCTTAAAACAAGAAGGATGTACTTTTCTTTCCTTCCTCCTTGGTTTAAGCACAATAAGCGTCTGTGTGAAACCTCGCAGATTCTTGCTTGCAACTCAAACAACACAAATAGTTATATTATTATTACAATCTCAAAGTCTCAGAATGGATACAACAATGAATGAAATAAAGAGAGGGTTTAAAGACCATACAACACAAACATAAAAGAGGTAAGGCGATGCTGCGAATGCACTTAGTCCTACAGCAGTGGATCACAGCGTCTGGGTACTTCTTGATCAACTAGCTCAACATCAAGGCACACTCCTCTACAAAACTGTCTAAAACCTTACGTATATTTCACAAGATAGAAACAAGGAAATATACATCGGTGAGGGTCGCTTAGCAAGATTTAGAATGTTAAGAAAGTTGACCCTCGGCAAGGTTTTCAAAATCATTTTTATGGCAAGATGAGTGACATAATATGATTATAGTAATTAAAGCATGGCAGTGTGAGAAACGTATGAGCATAGCAACGTGTAGTATACAAAGCAGTGAGCATGGCAAGTGTAATGTATAGAGTAATGATCATGGCAAGTGGGGTGCACTGAGCAGTGAGCATGGTAGGTGTAGTGTGCAAAGCAGTGAGCAAGGCAATTGTAGTATACAAAGTAATGAGCATGGCAATTGTAGTGAGTAAAGTAATGACCATGGCAATTGTGGTGTGCAAGTAGTAAGCATGGCATTTGTAAATGGGCATGTTAAGAGAAGCTAGCAGATTACACAATTCTCAATAGCAACAACAGCAGTAAAATGGTGCGTCATTCACTATGCTAGTCTAGTAACAAGCCCATTGTGTGAGGGGGGAATACTACAATTACACCCAAGCCAACGGGAGCTACCTGTGGCTCTGTACTCACCATCCCGGCCAGGTGACGTTTGAATTTACCAATCGAGTGCAATCCAGCATTCCGACCTCTACAACATTGGACTACCCCACCCAAGTGTTGTGCTGAAACACGATCCAGCCTAATCAAATTCACGAATTCACGAATTCAAGATTTTGCCATCGAGGGCACGAGTTTACGAATTCAAGATTTTCAAGGTATTCCATCAATGTATTCCATCAAGGTATTTCATCAAGGTATTCCATTAATGTCCCTTCAATCAGTGTGTACAAGCATGATGTAAAGTATGTTAATTATCAACATGGTAGCCAGTATGATATAAAGCAATACTAGCAATTTCTTGGTTTAACAATTAAATGTAACAATATTTAAGACATGTAAAATGCACACTTGCCTGATTTGACAATTTCGGGTGTCCATGTGATCGCGGTGAGAGTTGTGATTTATCGGTGTCATTAGGTTAACATCAATTACGAAAATAATAATAATCCCACTTACGTAGGCACACTTTATCCCGTAAGTAATACTGCTTCAAGATATTTAACATGTTTTAATAGTAGGCTATTATATATACTTAATAACTTGTTGTTAGTCCTAAACTCCACATTATTTATTATATAAAACACTTGTACAAGCGTATATCTAAGGTCTACAGTTTAATAGACTCATAACTTAAATAATAGGACTTGTATAACTTAAAGTATATATATACATAACCCTAAAGTAATTTACTGTTCACGTAGGAGTGATATAGCTCACAAACCGACGCTGATCTTGTAATTCTACATAGCCAACTAATTTATAAAACTTTTATCATTTTAAACTAACATGTCATTTTTTAAACCATTCTGGTTAATAACTAATATATAAACTTATACATTTATATAGTATACTAACTTGCTGATATAATTATATGTACTAACATTTATATAATAACTTTATAAAATTAAAAACTTTTACATTGCTTAATAATTTACGTAAGTTATTACATGCATTAAAACTAGCAATTAACTCATATACTAACAGTAGGTATATACTAACATATATAAGTTATGAAATTATTAACCATGCACTTACCTTTCTTACGTGTGCAGAGTTGAGGCGGTGGACATGGCAACCGCAGTGTCGGCACCGGGGCGTTGGGAGGTCGCCTCGAGGCTGGAGGGCTGCTCGGTGGTTGGTTGGAGGGGTGCTGGTTGTGGCGGTGTGGTGTCAAGCTGTGGGCACTAGGCATGCTGGCTTGGCAAGGGATAGGCACTAGGGAGTTTGGGAGAGGCGGTGGGAGGAGGTGAAGGGCGACGGAGCTTGAGGTCGATGTGGCACGGGTGTCGACGACGAACGGCAGAGAGCTGCATGCTGGAGTGGCGGATGCTGGTCGGGGGGTCGCTGTGGTGGAGGCGAGGTGGGTTGCAAGGGGAGAGAGAAGGCACAGTGCTGGAGGGCTTGGTCGGACTGTTGTGAGGTGGTACGAGAGGGAGAGGGAGGTCGGAGGACTTGGGGAGTCAGAGAGGGGCTGAAGACTGTGGTGGTGCACTGGGAGTTGGCTGGAGGTGCTGAGGGGAGTTGCGGGTTTTGGAAGGAATGGAGGTGGCCGACTGAGCTGTCGGAAATGGCGAACTAAGGGGAGCTATCGATGGTGCGTGCTGGGTAGAGAGGAAATGTGGTTGCTCGAAGGGAAGTCGGAGGGAGGCGTGGTTGCGGGGTTTGCTCGTGGGTGTACATGGAGGGCTTTCGGAGGAGGGCACGGCGAAGGGCTGTCGGGGCTCAGTGTTGGGTCTTGGAGGTGGGAAGATGGGTTGCAAAATTTGAAAGCTTAGTGTCGCCAAAGATGACTAGAGGAAGGGAGAGAGATGAGAGGCTGCCAAAAGTTGAAGGGGAGAAGAGGGTCGCCGGATCGAAGGGAGGGGCAGATGTCAGGTTGTTTGAAGCCGGTGGTGCTGCTGGAGTTTTGAAGAGGGAGGTCGGAGGTTCAGTGGTTGTGGCGAGGGGCTGGTGACTTTGCAGCGGAAGGGAGAGGCGCTGGAGGTGCGGCGGCGGGAAAGGAGAGGTTGGTCGTCGAAGGGAGGTCGGAGCTCACCGGGGTAAGGTGGGAGGTTGGTGTGATGGGGTTTGAGCGGTGAGTTTGACAGGGTTGAGGGGTTTTGCGGTTATCCTAATGTTGAAGATGACAAGGGTTATTTGTGGGTGCTGTCGAGTTTAAGAGAGAGAGAGAGAGAGAGAGAGAGAGAGAGAGAGAGAGAGAGAGAGAGTGTGTGTGTGTGTGTGTGTGTGTGTGTGTGTGTGTGGGTTGCGTGAGTTTTCTTGCAGGCTGAGAGGATGCCACCATGGGGTTTTTGATAGAAAAGAAAAGAAATGTGGGTTGTTGAGATCACATGTACGAGATCGTGCGAGCGTTGTTGGGACGTGGAGATAGTTCTTGTGATGGGTCGTTTCGTGGTAAAGTACTGGGCTTTTTGGTTTGGGTTGGTTGCCTAGTACCCCTTAGGATTCGCAAGGTGAGGGGGAACAGGGGTTGGGTAGTTAGGGTATGATTTGGGTTTAGTTTAGATTATGATTCAGAGTAAGATTCGGTCAATTTAGTTAAGATAGAAAATTAATCTATTTTAGATATTAGGATTATTACGATAAAACTTATTAGGATTTGATTAAGATAAGATTAGTTAATTCATTCGGTTAAGATATTTTGATTCGAAAGAACGATTTGGTTAAGATGTGATTTGATTAATACGGTTTCGCCTCTGTAACCAATGTCAACCACACGTTAAAGAAGATAATAACGCGATCGTTAAATCGCTAGCTCGAGCTATGAAAATAATAATAATAATAATAATAATAATAAAATCATATGCTAGTTACTCTAATGAATCACTATACTAATTAAATACGTACGAAATACGTATAGATAAAAACAGGCTGTTACATCATACCCACCTTATAAAAATTTTGTCCTCGGAATTTAATAAAACTAAGGGGATGTGTAATGACCGTGAGAATCAAATGAAGCAATGACGGGAAGGATTTCAATGGCTAACAAGGACCAAAAATATAATGATGTAGAGGTCACGAGGGGAACCAAGTGATTCAATAATAAGGAATATGATATGAAGATGTAGACATGACTAGGGAAATACGTTATGGGTCCATTATGGGGTAATTCTATGGTTGTCAACATAGTAATATATGGTCTAAGATGGCTTCAAAATCAAGGTGAACTTATTAGGTCAACTAATGTCAAGAAACCCTAAGACTAGGATTTTCTAATGAACAAAGACGGGATATGGAATTCAACGAGAGATGTTTGTGAGAATCAAGATTGTAATTCTATCTCTGTTGTTTAAGAGTATTTTGTAGAGCATGACATGCATGGGCCACCACTAAAACCTGTCACGCCCCGCTTCCCATTATACTTGGGAGCGAGGACACGAGCGGGTCCTCATGTGCTTAAAACAAGAAGGATGTACTTTTCTTTCCTTCCTCTTTGGTTTAAGTACAATAAGCGTCTGTGTGAAACCTCGTAGATTCTTGCATGCTACTCAAACAACACAGATAGTTATATTATTATTATAATCTCAAAGTCTCAAAATGGATACAACAATAAATGAAATTAAGAGAGGGTCTAAAGCCCACACAACACAAACATAAAAGAGGTAAGGCAATGCTGCAAATGCACCTAGTACTACAGCAGTAGATCATAGCGTTTGGGTACTTCTTGGTCAACTAGCTCAACCTCAAGGCATACTCCTCTGCAAAACTGTCTAAAACATGCCGTATATTTCACAAGATAGAAACAAGGAAATATACGTCAGCGATGGTCGCTCGGCAAGATTTAGAATGTTAAGAAATTTGACCCTTGGCAAGGTTTTCAAAATCATTGTCATGGCAAGATGAGTGACATAATATGATTACCATAATTAAAGCATGGCAGTGTGAGAAACGTATGAGCATAGCAACATGTAGTGTACAAAGCAGTGAGCATTACAAGTGTAATGTATAGAGTAATGAGCATGGCAAGTGGGGTGCACTGAGCAGTGAGCACAGCAAGTGTAGTGTGCAAAGAAGCGAGCAAGGCATTGTAGTATACAAAGTAATGAGTATGGCAATTGTAGTGTGCAAAGTAGTGAGCATGGCAATTTATGTGTGCAAAGTAGTGAGCATGGCAATTTATGTGTGCAAAGTAGTAAGCATGGCATTTGTACATGAGCATGGTAAGAGAAGCTAGTTGATTACACAATTCTCAATAGCAACAACATCAGTAAAATGGTGCGTTATTCACTATGCTAGTCTAGTGACAAGCCTAATGTCTGAGGGGGAAGTACTACAATTACACCCAAGCCAACGGGAGCTACCCGTGGCTCTGTACTTACCGTCCCGACCAGGTGACAGTCGAATTTACCAATCGAGTGCAATCCAGCATTCCGACCTCTACTACATTGGACTACCCCACCCAAGGGTTGTGCTGGAACACTAGCCAGCCTAATCAAATGCACGAATTCACGAATTCAAGATTTTGCCATCGAGGGCACGAGTTCACGAATTCAAGATTTTCAAGGTATTCCATCAATGTATTCCATCAAGGTATTCCATTAATGTATTCCATCAATGTATTCCACCAATGTTCAGTCAATCAGTGTGTACAATCATAATGTTAAGCATGTTAATTATCAGCATGGTAGGCAGTATGATATAAAAGCAATACTAGAAATTTCTTGGTTTAACAATTAAATGTAACAATATTTAAAACATGTAAATGCACACTTGCCTGATTTGACAATTTCGGGTGTCTAGGCGAGTTGTGATTTATCTGCATCATTATGTTAACATCAATTACGGAAACAATAGTAAGCCCACTTACGTTGGCACACTTTATCTTGTAAGTTATACTACTACAAGATATTTAACACGTTTTAATAGTAAGCTATTATATATACTTAATAACTTGCTGTTAGTCCTGAACTCCACGTTATTTATTTTATAAAACACATGTACAAGCGTATAGCTAAGGTCTACAGTTTAATATGACTCATAACTTAAATAATAGGACTTGTATAACTTAAAGTATATATATACATATCCCTAAAGTCATTTACTGTTCACGTAAGAATGATATAGCTCACAAACCAACGATGATCTTGTAACTCTACATAGCCAACTAATTTATAAAACTATTATCATTTTAAACTAACATGTCATTATTTTTAACCATTCTGGTGAATAACTAATATATAAACTTATACATTTATATAGTATACTAACTTGCTGATATAATTATATGTACTGACATTTATATAATAACTTTATAAAATTTTAAACTTTTACATTGCTTAATAATTGACATAAGTTATTACATGCATTAAAACTAACAACTAACTCATATACTAATAGTAGGTATATACAAACATATATAAGTTATAAAATTATTAACCATGCACTTGCCGTTCTTACCTATGCGCAGTTGAGGCAGTGGACGGGACAACCGCAGTGTCGGCGTCGGGGCGTCGAGAGGTCACGTCGGGGATGGAGAGCTGCTCAGTGGTTGGCCGGAGGGGTGCTGGTTGTGGCGGTGTGGTGTCAAGCTGTGGATGCTGGGCATGCGGGCTTGGCAAGGGAGAGGTGCTGGGGAGTTTGGGAGAGGCGGTGGGAGGAGGTGAAGGGCGGCGGAGCTTGGGGTCGGTGTGGCACAGGTGTCGACAACAAATCGCAGAGGGCTACGGGCTGGAGTGGCAGATGCTGGTTAGGGGTCGCTGCGGTAGAGGCGAGGTGGGTTGTAAGGGAAGAGAGAAGGCGCGGTGCTGGAGGGCTTGGGCGGACTGTCGTGAGGTGGTACAAGAGGGAGAGGGATGTCGGAGGACTTGGGGAGTCGGAGAGGTGCTGAGGGCTGCAGTGGTGCACTGGGAGGTGGATAGAGGTGTTGAGGGGAGTTGCGGGTTTCGGGAGGAAGGGAGGTGGCAGACTGAGCTGTCGGAAATGGCGAACGAAGGGGAGCTGTCGGCGGTGCGTGTTGGGCAGAGAGGAAACGTGGCCGCTCGGAGGGAAGTCAGAGGGAGGCGAGGTTGCGGGGTTTGCTCACGGGTGTGCATGGAGGGCTTTCGGAGGAGGGCACGTCGAAGGGCTGTCGGGGCTCGGTGTTGGGTCTCGGAGGTGGGAAGATGGGTCGCGAGATTTGAAAGCTTTGTGTCGCCGGAGATGACCGGAGGAAGGGAGAGAGATGAGAGGCTGCCAAAAGTTGAAGGGGAGAGGAGGGTCGCGGGATGGAAGGGAGGGGCGGCTGTCAGGTTGTTTAAAGCCGGTGGTGCTATCGGAGTTTTGAAGAGGGAGGTCGGAGGTCCGGTGGTTGTGGCGAGGGTCTGGTGACTTTGCAGCGGAGGGGAGAGGCGCTGGCGGTGTGGCAGTGGGAAGGAGGGGTTGGCCGTCGAAGGGAGGTCGAAGCTCGTCGAGGTGAGGTGCGGGGTTGGTGCGATGGGGTTTGAGCGGTGAGTTTGACAAGGTTGAGGGGTTTTGCGGTTATCCTCATGTAGAAGAGGACGATGGTTATTTGTGGGTGCTGTCGAGTTTGAGAGAGAGAGAGAGAGAGAGGGAGAGAGAGAGAGAGAGAGAGAGAGAGAGAGAGAGAGAGATTGTGGGTTGCTTGAGTTTTCTTGCGGGCTGAGGATGCCCCCCGTGGGGGTTTTGAAAGAAAAGAAAAGAAATGCGGGTGGTTGAGATCACATGTACAAGATCGTGCGAGAGTTGTAGGGACATGGAGATAGTGCGTGTGTGTGGGTCGTTTAGTGGGAAAGTGCTGTGCTTTTTTGGTTTGGGTTGGTTGCCAGGGATCCCCTTAGGATTCTCAGGGTGAGGGGGAACGGGGGTTGGATAGTTAAGGTATGATTTGGGTTTAGTTTAGATTATGATTCAGAGTAAGATTCGGTCAATTTAGTTAAAATAGAAAATTAATCTATTTTAGATATTAGGATTATTAAGATAAAACTTATTAAGATTTGATTAAGATAAGATTAGATAATTCATTCGCTTAAGATATTTTTATTCAAAAGATCGATTTGGTTAAGATGTGATTTGATTAATACGATTTTGCCCCTGCAACCAAGGTCAACCACAAGTTAAAGAAGATAATAACGCGATTGTTAAATCGCTATCTCGAGCTATGAAAATAATAATAATAAATAAATAAAATCATATCCTAATTACTATAATGAATCACTATACTAATTAAATACGTACGAAATACGTATAGATAAAAACAGGCTGATACAGACACTAACCACGAGTATCCAACATAAGCTTTAAAAGTAAACTTTAGCGTTGGAGTTATACTTGTCAAGCAATGCCACACCACATCTAAGAGTCCTCATAGGCTATGTTTTGGGTATGGTATCTTGAACTCATTTTAAATGAGATGGAGATAATCAATCCTAGATGATATCATGTTTAAATGGAAAAGTGGTTTGGTTTTGGTTGAATTTCTTGAAAGTTTCTCCTCATGTATTTCAATGTTTGATCGTCACACTTAGAAGATGGTGTAGAAGTCCTTTGTTATAATTTTCATTGGATTTGACTTGCTTATTATGCGAATGTCTATATGCAAGTGTATGTCGTAATTTATAATGCTCACTATTTTGCAAGTGGTATGAATTTGACTCCGTATGTACACTTCTTTAAGATTGCTTCTAGTTATTTATAAATTATAGTCTTCGCTGACCAACCCAAGCAAACCCTGTGTCGAAATATTAGTAATGATAATATGATGCCAATTAAAATAGAGGCGGTTGGGTTGTTACTTGTTGGCTTAAATTTCTTGATAAAATTGGCGAGCAGGAGATGACTTTGATTCCCACCGAATCATTATTAACTATACTAATTAAGGTTAGGGGAGCCAAAACCTTCCAACCACGATGAACCAAATGACATTACTGCCCTTCCTCCATTGATTACTGAATCCCTTAAAAATATTTCTTGACAACGCTTGCTCACAACGCGTGAAATTTTGGGCATGGCCAGGTCAGCAATTACGCACCCCCCTGTATATCTGGCACAATTATTTCGTTTTGTTTATATATAGGGAAGTGAATAATTAAAAAAATCTTCTCCGGTTGTATATATAGATTCTCAAAGAGAGCGCAGACATTTCTCGAAGGAAAAGAAATTTCTGAAAAAACAATGGGTCGAACGTTGAAGCTGGTGGCTCTCTGTTTGGTCGTGACGGCGGCGTTGACGGCGGCCTCGTTGGAGGAAGTTCAGACGCTGAAGTTTGAAGAGGGATACGCTCCTCTCTTTGGAGGAGATAACGTCGTCAAGTCACCGGACGGCACCACCGTCAAACTTCTCCTCGATCGTTACTCCGGTGAGGTTTTTGTCTTTTTTATAATTTATTGTGATCAGCGTCAACTTTCATTGTTAGTTTTTTTAAAAAAAAATTGTTTTTGGGCTAATTGGGGTAGGGTCGGGGTTCATATCGACGGAGATGTATATGCATGGATTGTTCAGTGCCAAGATTAAGTTGCCGTCAGATTATACGGCCGGCGTTGTCGTTGCTTTCTATGTAAGTTTCTTAACACCCAGCCAATATCCCCCGTTAATTTGATATATTATTTCTGTCAACTTTTTCTGATTGGATTTCTGGAAATTTTCTTGATTTTATTATTTATGTTCGTTATTAAATTATATTGTTTTATGGATGTTTTTTTCGATGTGATGTGACTAGCCATAAGATCATTTATTAGTAATTTTTTAATTAAAAGATAGATTAATTAGATCTTGGAATACATGGATGCATGAAATTAATATTAATATTGTAGTATGTAAATCAAATTCTCTGTGGATGCAGCTTTGATATCTTCACCACAGTTGATTTTGATTTTAGGAATACATATTTGAATTATTCACATCCATGAATGGAAGGACCGGGTCCAATTTTGGGTCTGAATTTTGATGCCTCTAGAATTATTGGCACCCTTGCTCGTTTAAGAATACAGTCAAGAAAACAAGGGTGAAAATATCAACTCCGTAATATAATTTATCATAAATATTAAAGTATACCTCATAATGCACCTAATACAAAGTCTTGGCCGAGGATCGAGTTGTCCATATGTTAGGTTCAAAATACCACATGACGTTGTTACGAGATGCTGCACCAAGTTGCCATATGATAATTTATACGTATATGATCATATTAACAAGGTCAATGCAATAAATTAAAATAATAATAAATTACAAGTTGATTACATGGTAGACATATTTTTGCATTCTTGATGAAGGAATGTTTCTTTGCTGTTTGCTAACCAATCATGCATGTTTCTGTGTAATGATCGATGCAGACTTCAAATGGGGACGTGTTTGAGAAGACACACGATGAATTGGACTTTGAGTTCTTAGGGAACATCAAGGGCAGGCAATGGAGGATTCAGACCAATGTCTACGGCAACGGCAGCACCTCTCGCGGCCGAGAAGAGCGGTACCTTCTGCCGTTTGATCCAACGGAGGAATATCACCGTTACTCCATCCTCTGGACGTCCGAAACCATCATGTAAGCTATACACTTCTCAGCCTTTATACGATACCTCATTTTCATTCTTTCACCATTTCACGAGTCGGGTCTCACTAATCATATTCATAGATTTTACATCGACGAGGTTCCGATCAGAGAAGTCCGCCGGAGCAAAGCCATGGGCGGAGACTACCCGTCGAAGCCCATGTCCCTCTACGCCACCATCTGGGACGGATCGACGTGGGCCACCGAGGGCGGGAAGTACAAGGCTAATTACAAGTATGCCCCATTCGTCGCCGAATTCTCCGACCTGGTCCTAAAGGGCTGCCCCACGAGCCCCCTCCAAGAGTACCCCTCCTCTGAACAATGCTCAGGCTCCGACGCCGATCTCTCGTCGGCCGACTTCGCCGTCATGACGCCACGCAGTCGGGCGGCGATGCGTAGGTTCAGGGAGAGGTACATGACGTATACGTTCTGCTACGACGTTCAGAGATACCCGGAGACGATACCCGGCTGCGATGTTATACAGTCGGAGCGGGAGAGGTTCTGGAAGTCCGGCGACACCAAATTCAACGCCGAGAAGAACCGCAGTCGCCGCCGCCGGTCGAAGCGCAGGAGCAGGATGGTTTCGGCTGCGGCCGACGAGTGAAGAGGAATTAAGTGAATGTTAATATATATGTTGATCAGTTTCATTACTGTACAGGGTTGATAATTTTCGTCGTATTTTTTTGGGCTTCGTATTAATAATTATTTTCGATACATGGGGTGAAATTAAATAAAAAGGAAATGCATTCTGTTCGTTTCCTTGGATTATTAGGATTTTTTTGGTCATGATTTTGGATTAATTACTGTTACCCTTTGTTTCCCAGCGTTTTCGCACTATGTAAAAGTTTGATTTGATGAAGAAGACATCCTTTGGAGTATGGCCGGTCAACCTTGGGTTTGGGCTCACGTCGCGCTAGCTCTGCTCCAAGCAGTTTGTACCAAGTTGACAGGAGACGATCTATTCTTTGGTTGAGAAGCCTCCAAGAGTATTCTGTCTTCGATCAACCTGCCCACTCGACTGCTCCCCAAATGACTACAGTTTTGCCTGGTCAAATCCTTTTCGATTTTAAGCCAGTTGAGATGGCTGATAAAGCTTGAGGAGATTGTGACTTGTCTGTTGCGAGGCTAATCTATGATCGATCTGAGCTATGAATGCTGGAATGAACAAAGTATGTAAGCTAACAATTTAACTTGGTCGAGAGTTTGAGATAATCTCTTACATTTCTTCACGTGGTAGTGGAGTATTATAAGGATGGCATCGGGGTCGACTTGCACTAGGAAAAAACTGTTCTGAAGCAACCAATATATACATTGCTTATCGAACCTAATTTTATGCCGGTGCATGTCATGTCTAATGGCAATGTTGGGTTGATTTTCTGTTACTATAAATTGGCATTAGTGGCACTAGAACTGGATAGTTCAGGTTGTGAACTCAGAACACTTTAAGGACAGTTTGAGCAGTCATGTTGTAAGTCATGTTGCAACATCAGTTACAACATGCATGATCTGGATGTTTGATCGTATACAGAATTTCGGTTTTGGTTTGCAGATTTGTTTTGCTGATTTCAGATCCGATTTGTTGCCCGGAATCTCGGGGTGATCATGAACTAATTGACGGAATAACTGAATATCTGCTGGAGATTTTTCTGTTCATTTTTACCCGAAATAGTTCAGATTTCAGGGAGTTGAAGATTTATTATTTGAAGGGGTTCATATCTTGTATTATTACTTAGATCTTCTCCAGATATTCTTTTGTATTCTGGTATGCATAAGATCTGCTGAAGAATTGATTGAAGGTATTAATCCGAAAATATGGTTTGAAAGATCCGCTGAAGATTCTGCAGGATTACTTGCCCTAAGTAGTTCCGGATTTTGCGGGCCGAGAACATCTGCATGGGTTTCTAATTTAGCTGCTCTCCATAATAGCTCCGAAATTTTTAAGGAGAGCAGCCATATATATGATACTTGCGGATTGTTCTAGGGTTTATCGCTTTTAAAGATTGTGATTGTAAACTCCGGGAGGGAGGCCGACAGCTATCAGAGTTAGGGATCAAGGGAGTTGATTCTAATCAGTTGTGCAAGGGGATCTTGCAATTTCTACATCTAGAGATGGAGGCCGACGGCTACGCACGTAGGGATCAATAGAGTAGATCTAGTCGGTTGTGCTAGGGGGGCTTGCATAGGTTACTCCATGGGGTTGATTGAGATCACCCCTTGCGGTTTGTATTAGGGGGAGTATGCTTCTCCTAATATATATATGATATTAGTGATTGTAATCATTATTTATTATAGTGGAGTAATCTGATTTTATGGGCATGGCCCCGCAGATGTAGGTGTGCGCACCGAACTGTGTTACCATGTCTTGCGTGTCTTCTCTTGGTTTTATTCATTGTTTTATACATTCATTTGAGTATCTTCATAGTTCTGAATTAAAATTGGTATCAGCGCATGTCACCCATGTTAATTTGTTATCAAAGACGATGCGATATTGGATTTCAGTACTTGAATCATGCCTACACGAGAAGGTGACTCCGTTATTCGTCCTCTATTGCTCATTGGTACAAATTACACTTACTGAAAGTCTGGAATGCATGCATTCATTAAGTCCATTGATGAGAAGGCATGGATCACTGTCATACGTGTAGATATGGATTCTCCTCTTCCGTACCACGAAAAATGGTAGAATTCTGGTTCAATCAGAAATAAAGTTTGAAAAGTATGCATCACCATATATATATGTACTAGTCATTACCCGTGCCCATAGGGCACGGTTTATTTAATGGCTAAGTTTTTCTCCCCCACAAATTTCAAGTTCCCCCAAATTTCAAGTTTTCCCACAAAATTTCAAGTTTCCTCCCAAATTTAAGTTTTCCCCCAAAATTTAAGTCCCCCCAAAATTGTCATTACCACCTAGGACAAACTTGCCACGTAGGACAAAGCTTTGTCCTAGTAGGAAAAGATTCAAAATCTTCATAGAACTGGAAAAAAATGGTCGGAAGGGGTGAGAATAAAAAGTGTGGGTGGGTGTGTGGGGAGGGTCCATGGGCAAAAATACAAAAACCGAGGTTGTATGTGCAAAATTCCCCACCTCCTCTTTTATCCCTCAAAATCTCATCTCTTATATTTTCTCTTATCCAATTTTCATGTTTTATATAATAGATATCCAAATTCTCTTATCCAATTTCTCATGTCCAAATTCTCTTATCAATTTCTCTTGATAACATCCGTCTTTTATATAAAAGATATCTCTTATCCAATTTCTCTTGTCCAATATCTCTTATCCAATTTCTCTTGATAACATCTCTCGTTTGTAATATAGATATCTCTTATCCAATTTCACTTGATAACATCACTCTTATCCAATTTCTATTGTCCAATATATCTTATTCAATTTCTCTTGATAACATCCCTCTTTTATAATATAGATATCTCTTATCCAATTTATCTTGTCCAGTATCTCTTATCCAATTTCTCTTGATAACATCCCTCTTTTATAATATAGATATCTCTTATCCAATTTCTCATATCCAATATCTCTTATCCAATTTCTCTTGATAACATCCCTCTTTTATAATATAGATATCTCTTATCCAATATCTCTTGTCCAATATCTCTTATCCAATTTCTCTTGATAACATCCCTCTTTTATAATATAGATATCTCTTATCCAATTTCTCTTGATAACATCCCTCTCTTATAATATAGATATCTCTTATCCAATTTCTCTTGTCCAATATCTCTTATCCAATTTCTCTTGATAACATCCCTCTTTTATAATATAGATATCTCTTATCCAATTTCTCTTGTCCAATATCTCTTATCCAATTTCTCTTGATAACATCCCTCTTTTATAATATAGATATCTCTTATCCAATTTCTCTTTATAACATCCCTCTCTTATAATATAGATATCTCTTATCCTATTTCTCTTGTCCAATTTCTCTTATCCAATTTCTCTTGATAACATCTCTCATTTGTAATATAGATATCTCTTATCCAATTTCTCTTGATAACATCAATCTTTTATAATATAGATATTATCCAATTTCTATTGTCCAATATCTCTTATTCAATTTCTCTTGATAACATCCCTCTTTTATAATATAGATATCTCTTATCCAATTTATCTTGTCCAATATCTCTTATCCAATTTCTCTTGATAACATCCCTCTTTTATAATATAGATGTATGTATATGTGTGTGTGTGTGTGTGTGTGTGTGTGTGTATATATATATATATAATAAAAGATGGATGTTATCAAGAGAAATTGGATAAGAGATATTGGACATGAGAAATTGGATAAGTGATATCTATATTATAAAAGAGGGATGTTATCAAGAGAAATTGGATAAGAGATATTGGACATGAGATATTGGATAAGAGATATCTATATTATAAAAGAGGGATGTTATCAAGAGAAATTGGATAAGAGATACTGGACAAGATAAATTGGATAAGAGATATCTATATTATAAAAGAGGGATGTTATCAAGAGAAATTGAATAAGATATATTGGACAATAGAAATTGGATAAGAGTGATGTTATCAAGTGAAATTGGATAAGAGATATCTATATTACAAACGAGAGATGTTATCAAGAGAAATTGGATAAGAGATATTGGACAAGAGAAATTGGATAAGAGATATCTTTTATATAAAAGACGGATGTTATCAAGAGAAATTGATAAGAGAATTTGGACATGAGAAATTGGATAAGAGAATTTGGATATTTATTATATAAAACAGGGAAATTGAATAAGAGAAAATATAAGAGATGCGATTTTGAGGGATAAAAGAGGAGGTTGGGAATTTTGCACATACAACCCCGGTTTTTGTATTTTTGCCTATGGACCCTCCCCACACACACACCCACACTTTTTATTATCACCCATTCCGGACATTTTTTTTCCAGTTCTATGAAGATTTTGAATCTTATCCTACTAGGACAAAGCTTTGTCCTACGTGGCAAGTTTGTCCTTGGTGGTAATGACAATTATGGGGGGACTTAAATTTGGGGGGAAACTTGAAATTTTGTGGGAAAACTTGAAATTTGGGGGAACTTGAAATTTATGGGGGAGAAAAACTCAGCCATTAAATAAACCGTGCCCTATGGGCACGGGTAATGACTAGTATATATATATGAGTGATGCTATGGTGAGAAGGTGAGAAGAGGTGCCTAAAGTGAGAAGGGCAATCCCAGCCGTCCATTATTTGACGAGGACATCCGCTGGCTGAGAAGCAGCCCCCGCGCGCACGTGCATCGCTCGTGCTCCCAAAATCACGCGTGGGCCCTCTCTCGCTGCCGAAGCAACCCAAAATCCCCGCCTCTCTCGCGTAAACCCCCGAGGCTCTCTCTCTCTCTCACCCTCTCTCTCGAAGAAACCCCGACTAGACCCGACCACGGTTCGGTTCGAACCGCGGAACCGAACCGGAACCGAACCGGTTTGGAACCGAACCGAACCGGAACCGGTCGACCGGTTCCAAGAACCGGAACCGGAACCGGGCTAAGCCGGTTCGGTTCCGGTTCGCACTTCTGCAGAACCGAACCGGAACCGGCGGTTCCGGTTCCCCGGTTCCCCGGTTCGGTTCTCCGGTTCTGGCTCCTTTCATTGGTCGTGAGGTCATGCTCTAGGCCATTGAGGACCAAAACACAGTCATGACCTTAGGGTGGTTCACATCACTATAGATGATTTGGGGCTTAGCACAACGTGAACAATATGATTGCACACAACCATTGGTGGTGATGCAAACCTAGGTAACTGCTCCCCAAAGTACTTAACCAAGTAGCTCCTCTACATGGAATCATGTTGCAATTCACGTGGAAAAACAATTTAATTATTTTGTAAGATGCATATTACTTCATTTTTCAATCCATATGTACAATTTAAAAGAACATAAAAATGTTATTGCATTTCTCAACGTATTCTATGACCAGAAAATATATGGGAACCGGTCCCGAACTGGAACCGAACCGGAACCGGAACCGGACTCGAACCGGAACCGGCCGAGAACCGGAACCGGAACCGAACCGTCCCTAAAGCGGTTCGGTTCCGGTTCCGGGTTCGGCCGAAACCAGAACCGACGGTTCGGAACCGGAACCGAACCGGAACCGAACCGCGGTCGACACTCTCTTGCGATCTCCCAACGGCGATCTCCCCACGGCGATCTCCCTCCTCGTGATCTCTCTTCTCTAAGCGCTTTCTCTCCCTGCCGAAGAACCCCAAAAAGAACCTCACGCATCTTCAAGGGCGAGAATTCTCCCGATCTGAGCATGTGAACTCGCAATTGTTGGCGAGGAAGAGGGCAAAAACCCCACCTCCACCTCTCGTGATCTCTCTTTCCAGAAGACCCCCAAAAAATACTCCAGCCCCTCTACCTATCTCGATGAGTATATCATAACCATCCAAAAAAAACCCTAATCACCGGTGCCGATTCCCTCCAGCGGCGTCAATCGGAAGCTTCAGTAGATGAAAACCCTAGCTCCGCCTCTAGATCCTCAAGGTATAATATGGGACCTTTTGATTTCTTCTTAATTAATTTTGTGTAGTTAATCTTGTAGTTCATTTTGTGATAATTACTGTGTTAATTTCGTGCATTCAGAGATCAGAATGGCCTGCCAATATGTGAAAATTATTGAGTTAAATTTGTGATCCATGATGTGAACATTGCACTGTTTCTTTGCTTTATTTATGGAATTATGCAAACGACAAACTGAAATCTACAATTAAAGGGGGGGTAATAATCTTCATTAATCAGATATCTCCTAGTAGAATGGCATTAAATCATGAGCTGGGTCTATGTCGACTTCAGACAGATCAGCGCATGTCAGCCTACACAAATCAAGGAAATGGATAACACCATCTCAAATGTACGCAAATCTGAAATCAATAAATAATGCAGCCAATAAATGGTTGTTGTCAATACTGGGAACAAATTATGAACCCTTGCTTGTTGCCACCAATAAATGGTAAGCTTATGTAGATCAATTCACAAAAATACAGCTACATTCCTTCACTTTTTCTCCATTTGGAACAAACACAAATTAATCATCAACGTAGCAGACACTTCTATCTTGACTTTTATGTCGTGAGAACTTCAGCTGAATCTCACGGGTTTTCAAGTTTTTTTGAATTTGACTCCTATCGGTTGGCTAACTATTTCATAGAAACCCCAGAGATCCTGAATGCAGCTCTGTTTAAGAACTAAACAATGTTTCCAGCATCTAAATGGCGATAAGCTCACGTAAGCTTTGTCGGTGCTAAAAAAGTTTCCTTATTTTATTTTATGGATTTCGATGATGACAGAGTATCTACTTTGTTGATGGATTATTTTTACTCTGAACCATCTTGTCAAAATGTAGAAAACTTGATGGGAAACTTAGTGATTCTTGAAAACTGGAGGAACCTATATTATTTTATGCTTCTGAAGTTTTGCAAAATATTTTTTTTTGAATATTAAGTTTATTTTAGAGTGTTTCTGAAGTTGTGCACTGTGATGAGTTGGAGCTTCCTTTTGAATGAATACGTGATTATCACAAGGTTTACATCTCTCTCCCTTTTTCATGTCTGTTGTGATGAGTCACTATTATGTGTACATATAGTTAAGAACGTCGTCGTGCTATAAAATCTGTCATGAAAGTTGTTCATTGGGAACATTTCTTGT
This sequence comes from Scilla litardierei, assembly GCA_030789695.1. Lineage (NCBI taxonomy): Eukaryota > Viridiplantae > Streptophyta > Magnoliopsida > Asparagales > Asparagaceae > Scilla > Scilla litardierei. The sequence goes on from CM061142.1 coordinate 197,524,757, forward strand.
GAATGTGGCTTTATTGATTGGGATATCTTGAGTATGACGTCTACGTGGAGTCATTGACTGCTTATATTCCTATGGAGTGTGCAAATGTAACAAAGTCCAGTTGTGAGTTGGTGTCTCTGGTTGCTTTTGGCTGTAGAAATGCAGAGGACTTGACTTGGAGGATGGTTAGTGCTTCTTCTCATATTATGGTGTCTGACTGCATTACATTGGAGGATGTAATAAAGTCCAGTTGTCTGTTTCCGCTAATTATGTATTCTTTTTTCCCCCAAAATTTCAGATTGGTGTTTTCAGGTGATCAATCATTAAATGTATTCAGGTGGGTTACTTTAAATGGATTCTTTTTTTTTCATGAAATGTACTTTACTGGATTGCTTACTGTTTTCGTGAAAAGCACTTTTTTCATGATGTATCTCAATTAGTATCTTTTTGTATGACTCATACATACTAACGATCTCTGGGCCATATAAATTCTGGATTGCTTACAGAGAAAGTTGTGCATAGAGCTCATCTGGATCGTAGTACCATATAATGGATTGCTTACGGAGAAAGTGGTGCATAGAGCTCATTCTGTCTTCCACTTGTTGATGATTGGATTTGTTTTAAATCAATGGTAACGTCATCATCCTTAGCACTGAACTAAATGAATACTGAACTTGTTGAGTCTTTTTTCCTTGAAAATTGTAGTTAACACTTTCAATTCTCAGATTCTCTCTTTTTATGTATGGAAATTGTAGTGAACACGGTGGAAGAAGCCTGCATCAGTGCGTAACGCCTGTCATTTTGTCTACCAGGCAACCGATAATGAAAAGAGAAAGATTGAGGCAGATGAAATGGGATAATGAAAAGAGAGAGAGGGAACTGATTATGTTAAAACTTTTAATACGGGGTTGAAATTTTTGTAGTGGTGGCGGTTCAAATGTTGTATTCATATTGATTGGGCATGTCAGCATGTATATGTTATGAGCGTTACGAAGAATGTAATCAGATGGTAACAATTGTATTCATAATAAACCTCTGGCTGATAGGGCTGAGTTGAATGATTGTGTGAATCCAGTTGAATGAAATGAGATATGAATCAAATGATCTTTTTGTTGATCAGCATGTTGTAAGTTATAATTGTGGTTAAGGGGCTCTGGTCCTTGCAACACGTGTGACAGATACCTAAAGTGTCAATACAACATTAATACAACATTTTTCCATGTAGTTTATGAATGTTTCTGCGCTGTGTAGGTATGATATAGCAAGCTGAATGAAGCAACAAATGGGTAAAATGAAGCTTGAAGCAACAAGTTATGTGAATTGTGTGTGTTTTGTGAACTTTTTTCAGAATGAATGTGTGAAATCTATATTTAGCTCTGTGAATTTTGTGTTTTTTGAAATTTTAAAATTGTGTGAGAATCTCTAAGTATATGCAATTGTATTTTGTGAATTTTGTGAGAATATGTAAAGATATCCATCTGTATTTTGTGAGAAGGATGGCTAGTCATCTGGGCTTTTGAATCGATGGCATGGAGCATATTGTAGCTTATATTTTATACGCTTTGGATGTGTTAGCTGGTGGTGAATTTTTATATTTTACTGGGAAATGTATGCCTACATATGTTTGGAAGCTTAATAAATTCGCGACATGGTCAATATGCATAGTATAACTCTCAGCATTCATCCTTCATTGTTTTAGTCATTGTTCTAGCATTCATATGATAACAATAGCTGCAAAATAAGTTGTTTCCAAGCAAGCTATTTACAACATGTAACAAGATATTTGGCCTCAATAAGCTGACAGACAAGCTGTTCACAAAATGAGAATTCAGTACAAAATGAGAATTACAGTACACAAATTGCTCCTTTTGCAAAGTGTACAAACTGAGAATTTAGTACAGGACAATTCCAGCAACAAGTTTACAAATGAGCTTACAAGTTTACAATATCACCAACAAGTTTACACAAACTGCTTCTAGTATAAGATATTTTCATCCAACCAGTTAGCAAACCGTATAGTACACAAATTGATTGGCCAACAAAGTGAAGACGTCGAGGCTGTCATTGATGAAGACCACATAGGTCGATGATTTGTTTTGCGATTCAAGTTCAGTGATTGTGTTGCTAGAGTAAAGCGGTGGAGGGTTAGCGTTAACATAAGCTGCAAGCCCACCAGGGACGGCGGCAAGATACAAATGACATTCAGTCCAGTTTGTTGCCGAAACATTGGCGGTTAGCCTCTGCCCTTCCCTCAATGTCTGTCCCAGAACCAAACGAGCAAGTCTTCATCTTGTAAACCAAACAAGCAAGTCATCTCCATCTGTTCCTACAAATACATAATTAAAAAATGCCAAATGATCAAATTTTTCAAGGAAACAAGTCTCACTAAATTTGTAGTAACATTTAGAACCAATTAGAAAAGGAAAACGTCAGAATATTTTGAGTTGGGGGAGAAGCAACTTGAATGTTTTCCAGTTATAGATGTTGCTCAAACAAGTGATAACTATTTATTAACGTCTAAGAGCAGAATGAAAATTCTTAGAGCAGGACAAAAATGCATTGCCGAAGTTACATTGCGGCAAGATGCAAGTGAAAGAACAATAATCCAGCTAAAATCCTGCCAACCAAAAACCTAAAGTAAACAATCCAGGCAACCGAAATGGTCTCTCTCAAGCAACCAATCCAATTCACATTTCAGCACGTAAACAATAAAAAAATTTACATAACAAACATGCATATACGTCTCTGTTGATATCAAGTAACATATGAACTCATGCACATATAGGACCCGAAGTCTGAAAGTAAATCATAATTAAGATATCAAGTAATGCATATACGCCTCAACGAAAAATTAGCATAAACCCTAATTTCGCAACAACAAAAAAGGAATCGTGGGGAATTGGGGTTGTAGAATGAGTACCCGGGATCATTTTTGTGCAAAACAGCAGAGAGAGGCCGTATAAGATTTTCATCCTGTGAATCATGAAGTTCAACAATGTATCCTGGATTTTTATAAGCAAGCTTTCTGTAACAATCCACTTTGTCCTGCAAACACATGTTGAAGGGTTGCTGCCCACCACTTGTGCAACATTCCTCTGCCAAGTAGCTGTAAGTAGGAAATAAGATGACAATTTTTATTCAGAATTTGCACTTAGTAGGTTGTGTCGGATGAAGTTACTAGTGCATGAACTTCCTTACATCGCGCAGATTGCCAGGATCCATAACGTGAGCTATTAAAAAGTCTTGTTCAGCTCATGTTTGATGGGGAGGTTGCAATATTCAAGGGCAGGTTGCCAGGATACACAATATTCAATATTCAAGGGCAGGTTGCAATATTCAAGGGCAGATTCTGCTCCAATTTCCACGCAAGTATCTCAACACAGAAGACATGCTATACAAATACATATTAAAGGGCAGGTTGCAATTCATTTGAATGTGGACTGATACACAATATATTGGGACTGGGGTAGAAATTATATCAATGAATACTGGAGTAGAAACACATGAAGGTTGCAAGTTTCTTGCAAGTTACTCTGGAAATACTTGCATTTATGAAAAGAGCCATACATGCTTTGTTTATCTATAAACATTTACCTTTGTTCTAGCAGAATAGGAACCCTTGCAAAAATTCGGGAAGGAGTAGTTTCTTACTCCAGTTCAAACGTGCAAGGCTCTTTCTGAGGACTGAATGTCACCAGCATCACTTTGTTGTTCTCCACTACATAAACAACTAAATGATATCATGAAATAAACAAAATGATAATGTATGGAGAAAGATTATGTTTTTACCTCTTACGCCAGCCTTCTGAGTGTATCAAAACAGAATTCATCAAAACAATATGAATAAAAACTGATTACATTTATCAATCATATTAAAAAAGAACAGAGGCAAGCAATGCAAGCAATAAACAATTTTTTTGCAAGCAATAATCATATTAAACCCCAACAAATGCAAGCAATAAAAACTGTATTTACTACATGATTAAAAAAGAACAAAGGCAAGCAATGCAAGCAATAAAAACTTTGATTTGTCGAGATTGTCCAGATTTTTCAAGATTTGTCCAGATTGTCAAGATTTGTCCACCAAAACCCAACAAATTTCTAGCTTCACAAGGAAACTTTCCTTAACTCATATTTACCATGATACATGTATTTCATACCTGCATTGTGGTTAAAAAAACTATCAGTGTCAATATTTTACATGCAAGTGGCTAACTCAAAGTATTTAGTATTGATGGAAGATTGTGTCATACCGGCGACATATTGACGGACGTTTGCGTCGCAGTGACGTCACTCTCAAGTTATTGGGTTGAAACACTAAAAATATAGAAAAATATAAAGTAAGAAATATTATGCCAAAAAGGAATAAAAAGTTTAATATGACAAAAGTACCTTTCTTTCATTGGACAATTACGACTATCGTGATGCACTAGCTTTTTACAACATCGACATAACCGCAGAGGTTTTGATGCTATTTCTCTTGCCTTTTCTCCTCCTCCTTTGATCCGTTTTCCGCAACCTTTAGTCTTTGCAATGGAAGGTGGATGAATCTGAATTGTTTCCGGTAAAGCTTTCCTTTTCTCTGTTTGTGAAGTTAGCGGATTTTCAGAAGTAAGTTGCTGAACATCTTCAATGGCCTTTTTAATCACATTATGACTCAGTTCAAGCCGTTCAGATGAAGAGCGAGCAATTGTCATCAACTTGTGAATATCATTTGAAAACTCTGTGAACTTTAAATCTTGTTTTTTTCCGTAACTTCCTTGGATTTCCACCTCATTATTGTCTCGAACTATTTCTTTTGTTACCAATGATGTCCATCTTTTGAAAATATAGCATTGAGGCAACATATCAACAAATTCATTACGCAAAACAACAAGAATGTGCCGACACGGGATACCATCAGTTTCAAGCTTCTTGCAACTGCATATCGCGGCTTCTTCTGAACCTTTATAAACTACTTCTCTGGATCTATCTTCATTCTTCATTTTGCTCATCCTTCTAACACAGTATTGACGCACATTTCCTTCATACCCTCTCATCTGAGAGGCATAGCTCAAGCTTTGAAAAGCTTCTTCTGAAAAACATAAAAAATTTTCTTGGTATAGATCTCTGCCATTTGCCACTCCATTTCTAGATCTGTAAGAAATTTGGGTTTTGAATGAAGAGTTTCATAATCCGCAGCCAACTCACTTTGCCTTTGCTTCCTTATAGCTTTTTCAAATCTCGCAACAAACTCTGTTAAAGTATTCATGTTATTCACATATTTATCAATGAAAGCATTCATACTCTCCGATCTTTGTGTTGTACGAATTCCAGCAGTAAAGATATCTTTAGAATATGCCGGTATCCACTTTTCACGAAAAGAGTATAGATCGGTGAGCCATTCATGATTATTCAAATCATTATTATCCAAAACATTCTTACATTTGATTTCAAACTCTTCAGGAGTCTCGGAATTCCAAACACATTCTTGAAATGGAATATTAAACTCACTTTTGAATGCTGTTGCATCAAGTTTATCTGGAAGGTTTTTTAGTACATGCCACATGCAGTACTTATGGATGGATGCAGGAAATACCTCTTTAATTGCAGCTCCCATGGCAGAATCTTGATCGGTTATTATCACACTCGGTATATGACCACACATTGCTTCTTTAAATGTCTCAAACAACCAGATAAAAGATTCTATCTTTTCATTACACAAGAATCCGGCACCAAAATTTGCAGTTTGACCATGATGATTAACCCCGGTAAAAGGTGCAAAGACTAGACGGTATTGGTTGGTGTCATACGTTGTGTCAAATATTAACACATCTCCAAAATGTTGGTATACCTTTCTAGCAAGACCATCTGCCCAAAACACACGTGTCAACTTATTTTCATTATCAACTTTATAAGCATACTCAAAAGATTGATTTATCTCTTTCTCATCTTGCAAATGTTCCAACAATAATTGAGCATCATATGCTTTCTTCTCATCCCTCTCCTTTTGCAAAGCATTTTGGATATCTTTTCCAGTACATCCAATGTCCTAAAACCCATCGCTTTCAACCGCTAAGACTGAAATGCATTCAGATGTCTTTAGGTTGGCCTCTTTTAGTGTGTTGATGAGGCTTTTTTGTGCTTCGGTCACACTTCTATTGCTTCTTAAAAATTGTTGTTTTTTTGGAGTGACACACATATGATTATGAGCTTCATTAAACCGCCTAACATACCACTTTTCATCAGAATCTCTTTGAAGCCTTATATTGGCCAAACAATTTTCTCGGGTTATGGCCCTTTTCCTTTTTTCTCTTCCATCCATTACAATTTTTTGCTCTCTCGGTAGCCCTTGCTTTGAGCAAACAAACATTTGAGAATACCTTTCCGATGTAACTTTATCAACAAGCGTGGCATATTTTCTAACTGAAAATCCAGCTAATTTTGCATAATTTTTGTAAAAATCTTCTTCTTCTTTCAACGAGTTAAAACTCTGTCCGATTCTTGGCTTGTACATCTCATCAACATTTTCCCAACCATATGCGCAATTCACAATTGAACTCGAAGCATCCATTGAATATATAATTTCTACAAACTCAAAGAAAACGGTTCAAGTGATAATCTACCCAAGCTCACAATGCACAAGTATATCATAAAAATTTAACAATTATGCAGCAACTGTCTTTCCATCATCATTTTGACGCATATAAAAAGCTTTTATGTCCTAGAAAAAAGGAATAGATATAGAACTTCTTTACATTACTCCCATCATCACATGATTATAGAGGCCAGATGTAATCAGCAAAGCATACCTTAGGATAATCTCTGATTATTACAGGACGTCCAGAAAAGACCTCTTTCGTGATGTACCGTTCATGCTCACTTTGCAAATCAGATCCCTATTTTACCTATTCAATTCAGAATGAATGCAAAATAAACATCAATAATGTTTTGCAACTTACAGAGCTATAATTTAAACAAATAACCTGACTGAGATTTTTTCCAGACGTATAAATCACATATATGGCCATACATGTAGTCACATGTTAATATCTGATCTGTGGCCACAAAAATGCAGCCAAGAGCACATGTGACAGTATGTAATGTATATGTCGAAATTTGGTGATGCAGTTGCATGTGGCTCATATGTATTATGAGTAAAGTTGTAGTTGGTTTGAAGACATGCAGACCAACCCATTTAACTTATTATATTGTACATTGGATATACTCAACCGTGTAATTTTATTATCAGACACGTCAGGTGGCATTGCTGCTAGTAAGCATGTTACGAGTACATTATATGTTGTTTTTGAACTTATTGTTCATACCCACACTTCATTTATTTACCACCTCTTCTCAGTTGACTGTTAGTTTGCTAAATAACGTATGCATGTAAACGTTTGTTGATGTTATCTTTCCGTCCCCATAACCATTACTTGTAAAATAGGTGCACTTGACTACCACGTATTGTATTTACATTTTAGATTGTCTACATTTTTCATAATTTTTATGATCTTTTCGAATTTTATGGTACTTGCATCTTCTATAATTTTATTTATTTAAATAAATTTTACAGCATACACAGTACATGCTGAATAAATAAATTATACCATACAGCATTCTCTAACAGTGCTTATGCCATCATCTTGAAACGGTCCTTTGATTATTCAGCAAAGTAAAATTTAAGCAGCATGACATCCATAAATAATCATGTCATATAAACAGATTGTGTAACTACCACCAAACTTTTTATTATAATAAACAGAATATCCACAAATGACTGAAAGAACTGAAAGTTAGCTTTCCCCTTCCGGCCAAACAAAAAAAGCAGTCCTCTATCAAGGAGTTGCATTGAGCTAATGCATAATATGATACATCATCAGTATATAATGAAGATATACTTGTGCATTGTGAGCTAGGGTAGATTATCACTTGAACAATTTAAAATTTTAACAATTGTGAGCTAGGGTGCATCATCAGTATATAACAATTTAAAATTTTAAAAATCTAACTGAACAAACATGCTTGTAGGCCTAAAAGAAATATTTGACAAAATCCTAATTTCACAAGGTAAAGAGAAGGTAAATTTCACAAGGTAACTGGGAATTGTGTCTTCTGCGAGAAGGTAAAGAGATTACCTCCGAAACCCTAGAGTAGGGTGACCTGAGAGGTGCTAGCTTTGCGAGAGAGAGGGGATCGCGGGCTAGGACGAGAGGGAATTTCTTTGGGTCTTCGGGCAACAGAGAGAGATCGCGGCCCTCGGGGGGGGTTTTGGGTTGCTTCGGCAGAGAGAGAGAGAGGGTGCGAGGGAGAAGAGACAGCCCTCGGGGGGTTTCGGGGGTTTCTTCGGGGGGGATCGTAGGGCTTCGACAGAGAGAGAGGGTGCGAGAGAGAGGAGAAAGCCTCGGGGGGTTTTGGGGTTTCTTCGGGGGGAGAGATAGAGGTTTCGGGAGGGAGAGAGAGGCTTCGGAGCGGTTTCGGGAGAGAATGAAAGGCTTCGGAGCGGCGTCGGGAGATTTTGGGGTTTCTTCGGGGGGGAGGGAGAGCACGCGAAAGAGGCGGGGATTTTGGGTTGCTTCAGTAGCGAGAGAGGGCCCACGCGTGATTTTGGGTGCACGAGCGATGCACGTGCGCGCGGGGCTGCTTCTCAGCCAGCGGATGTCCTCATCAAATAATGGACGGCTGGGATTGCCCTTCTCACTTTAGGCACCTCTTCTCACCTTCTCACCATAGCATCACTATATATATATGTGTGTGTGTGTGTGTGTGTGTGTGTATGTATATTGATTTTTTTCAAAGAAAACAAAGATAATAAAATAAAAAATTCTAAACTATAAGGTGTAAGGATCTCACCGAATATTCCTCTGAATAAACTGAAATTATGGTTCACAAATATCGTTATCCTCGGCAATGACGCCAAAAACTTGACTCGTCTAAAAATGTGTGAGCGCTACACCCAAGTGTAGGAGATCGAACAAGTAATAATCCTGGTGCGTCCAGGTATCGTATCCACAGGACAACTGACCTGCAAAACCACGAATCTCAGTTTATAAAAAGTACTAAAACAATAATAAACAACCACCTATCAGAGATATAAGTAATGGTGTCGATGGGTTAAAATAATAAAATAGAATCCTACGATAATTAAGGTGAATTCGATACTAGAGTACAAATATGGAGAGTATGTGTTGGTAATGATTTCGTTAGGGTATGTGCAATCAATGATTATTAGTATCTTTTCTATAACTCAACATTTCACCCCGCAATGGTATGAGAACGTCGGAAAGTATGGCGATAAAGCGCATAAAACGTGCCAAAGAGTAATCACTGTTGGATCCTGTCAAAACAAGGACATTAGGATCGAATAATAAAGTCGAGACTTACGCTTGCATACGCGGCACCGTAATCTCGAAACTTCGCCCTCGGATTCGCCACAACGGTCGATACTTCGTCACGGAGGATCGAAGCAGAGTTTCACCGCCTAAATCTCTAACTAGAAGAGGATTTTAATGGAAGGGAGAAGAAGAACATAAGATGCCTTATGCAAACTTATGGCATGGAAAGTGTGGAATGAATGCCTTACCCTTGGGTCATATTTATAGGCTTTAGGGGTGGTTATTGTAGGAAATAACCAATTATAAGCTTATTAGCCTATATTAGCACATTCATTTATCCTCTTCTTTATTCACTTATCAAGTGCCTTTATGCACTTATAAAGTGACTTTTTCCACTTATCGAGTGGCTTTTTCCACTGATCGAGTGGTCCTTTTCATACGAGAAAAGGTTCCCTTCGTGCACGCCTTCGTGCACGCGACATCTGAGGTCTGTATACCCTCATACATCCCCTCATGGGTGTATTCATGTCGTCCATATCCAACATCTCCCACTCACACTTGAGGGGATTGTAAGGAAACATCTTTCCTTTAACTCTTCTGTTTATCATACCGAGAAATAAGCCGTGTGATCGTCATGCACATAGATTCCGCTGTTGTGCACTTGTTAGAGATACACAACACCCCTCGAGGTGCAAAGTTGAGTAGATCAACGCATGCTTTACCCTAGATTATTTCTTCACATTTCTTATACTTTATATTCAACAATTGAATCCCATCTGGATTACAATTGGCTGGCCAGCTTTGAATCTCTAAAGTCCAAATGTGAATATGAATTTTAATCTTCCTCTTCTTGCGATCCTTTTGATCTTGACTTGACTCGTTTTTCTAACATGCCCCGCCGGACCGAATTAACCATAGTCCATAAGCAACATGCTAAGATAACAATCACCCAGTCAAATCTTAAGGAACCAATTAGAGTCCATAAGGGTAATGAGTTAAGACCCATGTGGTCTTTGGGTCTCACATAATAGTAAACACAATTACTATTCTAACCCAATGGTCAAAATGCATACGTAGTATGAATACATATTACAACATCACTCCTTTTCCAGGGAGCGTATGTCTTAATGATGTTGTAAGGATGATAACCAGACACCACAATGTCTGACTTTGAGTCCCTTTTACTACTCAAATAATCTTCTGGACTCACATCCCGCATAAGACAGATAGGATTTCAAAATCCTCTTAGATCGTTTGAAAGCATCCATATGATGCAGATCTTTCATACGACCATTTTGTTTAAGTCATGACTCTAAATCGTCCGTCTGACGATTTTGACTTTAAACAGGTCTCATCTTTATTTTACCCGTCTGATAAAATAAAGGCGGTTGCTCATGTGAGAGAGCCATCCTTAATCTGTCTGACATACTAGAATTCAGCTGAGATTTCAAAAAAAATGTACACAAACATTTCTAAAGAAATTCATATGCAATGTTGAAAAGAACTTATTCTTTTATTAAATTTGATCATTTACAGACATGTGAATTTACATTGGTACAACTCAGCTCTTACGCAATCTTTGAGATGATAAGTGTTTGTAAAACACACCTCTGGGGATCGCCTTCGTAAGCGGATCCGCTATCATCTCATGCGTAGATATGTACCTTATGTCTACCTTCTTGGTCTTGTCATAGTCTTTTGCAAGTCTGCAGTTCCTTTAAGATACTGCATTATCCTCTTAACCGCTTTCCAGTGTTCTTGCCCTGGGTTGGATTGGTAACGACTTACCATTCCAACGGCAAAACAGATGTCCGGTCTTGTACGCATCTTAGCGTATATAAGACTACCAACTGCACTGGAATATGGAACTTTTTTCATAATTTCCTTTTCCTTTTGGTTCTTTGGACATGATTTCAGACATAAATTGTCGCACTTGCTTATAGGAGTATCAATGGACTTGCAGTCCTGCATATTAAAACGTTCTAAAACCTTCTTTATATAAGTCTCCAATGAAAGAGAAAGAAGTTTCTTCGAACGATTCCTTGAAATCTTAACTCCAAGGTTATATGCGGCTTCTCCCATGTCTTTCATCTCAAAAACTGATGAAAGCCAAGCCTTGATATCCAATACAAAGCCCTTGTCATTTCCGGCTATTAAAATGTCATCTACATATAGAGACATAATAACGTACTTGCTCTTAATCCTTTTGATATATACGCAGTTATCTTCATCAAGCATGGAAAAACCATTTGATAAGACAACTTCTTGAAATCGTATATACCATTGCCTCGAGGATTGTTTAAGACCATATATGGACTTACGAAGTTTGCAACCCTTATGTTCGTTTCCTTCTTTTACAAACCCTGTTGGTTGTTCCATATAGATCTCCTCGTCCAATTCTCCATTGAGAAAGGCAGTCTTTACATCCATCTGATGTAATTCGAGGTCTAAGCAAGCTACCATTGCCAGAATCAGGCGAATCGAGGTAAAACGCACAACAGGTGAGAAGGTCTCTTCGTAGTCTATCCCTTCCTGTTGCGTAAAACCTTTTGTGACAAGACGAGCTTTATATCTGTCTATAGAGCCATCAGCCTTATGCTTGATCTTGAGAACCCATTTGTTCCCAATTGCTCTACGTCCTCTGGGTAAGTCAACTAAGTCCCAGACTTGGTTAACTTTCATGGATTCCAATTCCTCCTTCATCGCTTCCATCCATTTGTCTTTTGCAGGGCATGATACGGCCTGTTTAAAAGTAGCAGGCTCGTCATCATCTTGTAGTAAAGTCATAAAGGTTTGCAGAAATTCATCCTCAAATCTTAGAGGAGCCAACCTTGTACGACTACTACACGTCGTATTTGAGATTCTTCAAGTCCTTGTTGACTTGAATTTAGATCAATTCTAATATCACTCCCACTTGGAATGTTATTAGAAATGCTCCCACTTGGATCATTATTCCCATATGGAATAGGATTAGCGTCATTCGTATCATCCATTGGTGAAGTTTGAAACGTATTTTCGTCTTCACCAAGAATTCTCCCACTCGAATGAGGTAATCCATCTTGATCATAAATCTCAAATAGAGATAAGTCCTGACTTATCTCGCCCTGTCTTGAAAACTCGTTTTCCAAGAAAGTGACATCACTCGACTCAAATTCAATTAGACCACCATTGTCTTCCTGACTAACGAAAACATAACCTTTGGAGTTTTCTGCGTATCGTATAAAGATACATTTCCTTCCCTTTGGCCCAAGTTTTCCATACTTATGGGAGGAAATATGTGCGTAGGATGCACATCCCCAAGGTTTTAAAATGTTTAAGTCAGGAGACCTTTGGTTCCATAACTCATAAGGAGTGGAGCTAACTGATTTCGAGGGTACGCGGTTCAAAATGAAAGTGGCCGTTAATAATGCATCACCCCAAAAGGTAATTGGCAAGTTAGCTTGCGCCATCATTGAATGGACCATTACCATTAAAGTCTTATTCCTCCTTTCTGCAACACCATTTTGTTGAGGAGTATAAGGCATAGTTACCTGATGTACTATGCCCTTTTCATCACAAAGTTCCTTAAAACTTGTTGATTGATATTCACCGCCCCTATCGGTTCGCAAGACCTTAATCTTGCGATCTAATTGATTCTCCACTAAACTCATATAGTTTTTAAAGCAGGTTAATGCTTCACTTTTGTGGGATATCAAATAGATATGTCCGAATCGGGTGAAATCATCAATAAAAGTGATGAAATAGGACTTCCCGCGTCTTGTCTTGACATTCATCAGACCACATATGTCCGAATGGATGAGCTGTAATGGAACCTCGGCCCTTGTGCCGGTTCCAAACGGCTTGCGACAAGATTTTCCCACAAGGCAATGTTCGCAGGTCGACATTTCAACCTTTGAAACATTAGATAGAAGGCCGCGTTTGGCAAGTCTATCCATTCGTGTTGGTCCAATATGATCAAGCCTTGCGTGCCAACAAATTATATCAGACTCATAAGTCGAAGAATTTGCAACAAGGAAATTTTCATTACAATCAGAGGAATCATACATTGTATTTAATACAATAAATCCTTTAAATACATACCCAGTACCAATTAATGAATTATTACAACACAAGTCCACTTTACAATCATGAAAAAAACCAGCTATAACTAAGACCCATTAACATGACCACAGATATTATATTCCTTCGAATATCTGGAGCGAAGAGAACATCATGAAGTAGGAGAGTGCGGCCGTTGTCCAAGACTAGCTTGCAAGTCCCAACGCCTTTCACTTCAACACGTGTGTTGTTTCCTACATAGATCCACTTCATTCCTTGGGGTATCCTGTGATACTCCACGAAGGACCGTCTGTCCCTTGCTATGTGGTCGGTGGCACCTGAATCAATTATCCAAAATGGATTAGATTCCACAAGAAATATTGAACTAGAAACACATATGTAACTAGTATTACAAGTTATCTCGTCACCTCCACTCGTACACGAACGAGCATAGTGACCGAGCTTGTTGCACTTAAAGCACTTGATCTTCTTCGAGTCTTTCTTCTTGTGCCATTTCTTGTGCACACCCTTATGTTTGGGTTTCTTGGTAGACTCAGGTTTCTTATTACGTTCATTAGAAGACTTCGAACGATCTTTACATTTCTTTCCCCCGTGTGAGGAACTAGCAACCATGTGCACTTTTGTACTTGGCTTGGCAGCCGCAAGCCGCTCTTCCTCTAATTCGAGGTGCTTAGAAACATCGCTGAAAGTCTTGATGCTCTCATTATGAGTGAGATGCATCTTCATTTGGTCCCACCCATTTGGTAGGGAACGTATGACTGCTTGGATTTGTTGCTCATCAGTGAGCACATGACCTGCATCCTTTAACTCTGAGATTAGATTCGCCATATGTCGCAGATGTTTCCCCATGGAATGATCTGGACGTTTCTTGTATGAATCAAATCTTATAGTTAAAGAACGAAGTTTGGACACTGATGTGCCACCAAACTTCTCCTCAAGCTTGGACCATATGTCCATGGCTAAGTCATGCTCTCGGAAGATGCGCATTATGTCATCAGCCATGCTGCTTAATAACGTAATGCGTGCTATCTTGTTCTTCTGAGACCAAGCATCAAAAGCTTCCTTGTCTCGTCTGTGTTGGGCCGTAGTGCCCAACTCGGGTTCAATCATTACGTTCTTTAGAGTTTCGAGCACTTCTTGCTCCTCTAAAACATATTGTATCTTGATGGACCAAAGTTTGTAATTATCGACGTTGAGTTTTCACCTCTGTTTAACTCAGCGAAGATATTCTTTGAAGCGGAAGACATTTTACTTTTAAAATGCTGCAAAAGACACAAAACCGAAGGTTTGATCAAAAACATTGCATTAAAATTCTTTAAAATATAATTCCCACTTGAAATGATAATAGAATATCCCATTTGGATAGTTCTAATTTCAACTCTCACTTAGAATGATATTTATAATTTGATAAGTTACTTTCGAAAAATATTGAAGATGTTACTCTAGAATCGGAAGGTCACTACGTTTCCAATCACCATCTAGAGTAACTTTCAACATTCCCCCATCACTTTATCAAATAATAGTACTCTTATAGTACTTTGCAGCGGAAAAGCGTTTTTGAAAACGTATTTTTCAAAAATATTTTGCAAACGTATTTCGCAGTATTTTGAAAATGTATTTTTCAAATGCATTTTGCAAACGTATTTTGCAAGGCCTATACCCCATTATATGGTGTCATAGCCAAAATATTTCGACAATTCCCCGGCCATTGCCGGGGTCGTGCCGTGCCAAGGCCGAATTCATCTTCCTTCCGAAGTGAGAGTTGTCATCGCAACTTGGCCAAAGCCGGATCCCCCTTGGGAAAAATGCGATATTCCAACTTAGTACCCTTATGATACTAGTGAAATGAACGGTAATCCCTTGCCATTTTCCGGGATAAGTCGTACTTGTACCAAGGCCGGATCCCCCCATTGGGGATTTTTCTGCAAGCCATCGTCGCCGGCTCCCGTATGGATCCAGGCGCTTCCCCCATATAGGAGAATTTTACCGCAGACGACTGTCGTTGGCCCCGTATGGGCTAGTCGGCAGGTGGCCGGGGCCGAAACTACTGGCAAGGCCTCTGGCTGAATTGGTCGACCAAAAATCCCGGATTGGTCGACCAATACCGACCAAGGATCTGGTACCCCCACGGTGGCCAGGGCCTCTGCCCTGGCCGAGGCTGGCCATGGGCCGGCCAAGAGCCTCTGCCCTGGCCGGTCAGGCGCCCTGGCCGGGCCAGGGCCTCTGCCCTAGCCGGGCCAGGGCCTCTGCCCTGGCCGAGGCCAGCCAGGGCCAGCCAGGCCCTGGCCGAGGCCAGGGCATTGGCCCTGGCCTCTCCCAGGGCCGGCCAAGCCCTGGCAGTGGCCAGGGCGCCGGCCCTGGCCACTGCCAAGGGCCAGCCAGGCCCTGGCCACTGCCAGGGCCGGCCAGGCCGGCCCCTGGCCTTGGCCGAGGCCGGCCAGGGCCCCTTGGCCCAGGCCTGGCCTCGGCCAGGCCTGGCCTTGGCCACGGCCAGGGCCCCCTGGCCCTGGCCGGGGCCGGCCAGGTCCGGCCATGACCATTTGGCCATGGCCGGCCATGGTCCATATGGCCATTGCCGGCTACCCCCTTATATGGGGTTGTCGCACATCCCGTCGGAGGGGTGGCCGTGGTGGTTATTGGCCGTAGCCAACCCCCTCCGCATGGGGAGGGGGGGTGCATTTCCTTCATAGCCCATTTGGCCATGGTGATCCAGCACCAAAAGTCATCTTCCCCGATGGGAATAACTGTAGTGCCCTGTGGTAGCTACTGCACACGTACTAGAGGGGGGGTGAATAGTACTTAAAATAATCAAGATAGTTATTCCTAATTATTGTGCAAGAAACAAACGACAATGCGGAATTAAACAACTATCAACAAGAATTAAAACATACGCAAACAAACAATATTACTGGGTTCGGATCCACCCAAGTCTCCCCGACTTGTTCCCGGTGATCCTACGTCCCAACCACCCGGATCCCCTCCGGATACTTGAGTTAGAAACCCTAACTCAAGATTTCCACTATGAAATACTTGTGAAAAACCTTCACAAGTCAAATCATACAAAAGACATGTGACTCCCACATACCGGGATCATACCCTCTCTCACAACCGAGAGACACAATTCAAATACGATAGAAATGAAATAAACTCTTACCTTACAAAATCCTATGCCTTGAGTATACTTACCAAATTAGGGCAAAGATGGATTTTGTGGAAGAGGATGTCACCAAATCAAATCTCCACCAATAAGATCAGCGATCGAAGGCTAGGATGGAGGATGGTGACTTTGGATCAAGCTCTTGGCTTGGAAGGCTCACAATGGAGAGAATCTCTCTTGAGGAAATGGCTCAAGGAGTAGAGGGAGAGATTCTTGTGAGGAAGAGAAAGCTTTAGAATGGAGTTGAATAGCTTCTCTTAGATTTCTCCAAATCTCTAAAATGGCAGCCTTGGATCTTATGAAAGAGCCCCTCCAACTATATATAGGATAGAGGAGAGAGGGAGAGAAAAATGTTTCAAGAGAAACTCCAACGGCTCTTTTCTGAACCCAACTAGTCGGTCAAAGAACAACCACCGACCGACTAGTTCATCAACTAGTCGGTCGGTCAATCAACGTAGACCGACTAACGGAAGAACAGCCAAGAAGTCGAAGTACAGGCAAAGACAACTAGTCGGTCTTAGAAGACTTGCCGACCGACTAGTTTCACAACTAGTCGGTCGGTGAATGTTCTTTGACCGACTAACGTCGAAATAGAATTGGCTGAATTTAAGAGGACTTAGTCGGTTTAAGAACAAATGCTGACCGACTAGTTTCTCAACTAGTCGGTCGACAAACGTTCTTTGACCGACTAACTCGAAACAGTAGCTCAGGCTGAAAATGACTGTACACAACTAGTCGGTCTAAGAAGGATTACTGACCGACTAGATCGTCATCTAGTCGGTCGGTGACTCTTCTTTGATCGACTAACTGTAGACAGGGAAAGAGCTGAATATAGAGAAGGCAAACTAGTCGGTTCATGTAGAGTTGCCGACCGACTAGATCGTCATCTAGTCGGTTGGTGACTCTTCTTGAACCAACTAACATGCACTAGAAGCCGAGGGAAGAAGCGATAGGCTTCGGGAAAGTTTCTAATGACTTCTATGATTATCCTAGCTCTAAGATATGAGCGGAATGAAGTTTATAATGTAAGTCCTACTCAAGGCTTAACATTCTAATCTATGAAGCTAGAAGACTATAAAATAAACCTCACGAGCCGTCTTCAAAGCTTCAATCTTCATTCTTCTTAACTTCAAAATTGCTCCTTGAGCTTCAACGAAGCTTCAGGCACATGATGATGCGTATTGAGAAGTCTTGAGATGTCGCCTTTGATGTACGTGATATTTTGGCGACGATCTCCATAACTGCGCTCACAAATAAGTTAGTAGACATTATTTATGTTTGCTCATCATCCAAAACCAAATCCGGGGAATCATATCACAACATTCTCCCCCTTTTTGGTGATGACAAACCAACATAAATAATAATCAATAATAATGATTCAATAGAAATTTACTTACTCTCCCTGCATTAATGACACGTTAGTTCCATATTCAATAAAATTCATTCGCATCATGCAGAAGAGGAAGATATGAAATATGAACCACATATTGACATATAGGATCTAAATCCATTTTATATCTTCACTCCCCCTGAATCTAACACATCAAATTAGATTCATGGTAAATTCCTTTGAATTATTAATTAGCACATTGTCATTATTATATCTCTCCCCCTTTGGCATTAGCAAAAAGAGCGGGAGGAGATCAACGACAAAACCAATGGCTAAAAATAACGCATGGGAGTCGAAGAATACGACCAGGGTCCAAAATAACACCAATGCAAAAAAAATCAAATGTAAAGATACCGAATAAAAGCAAAGCGCGACAAGGAGACCAAAGTCGAAAATCGGAAACCGAAATCATCAAACCATAAGCGAAATACGACATACGAAATCATCAAGCCATAGGCTAAAATCGAAAACCGAAATCATAAAATTATCGGCGAAAATCGGAAAACGAAGTCACCAAGCCATAGGCGAAAAAAGAAATTCGAAATCATCAAAACTCAAATCGATTTCACTTATTGAGTTTTGGAACATACTCTCCAAAATCAATAGAATGCATGGAAAACAATTCTATGTTTCCATAGAAAGAATTCTATTAAATCCATAAAATCGTCGAACGACGAAATCAACATCAGAGACAAAAATAATCCGATGTACATACTAAATGAAGGATGCAAGAATGTTATGCCAAAAATAGATAGAACATCGTATAACAATGGCATACACTAATCTAGCATACCAAATGAAGCAAAATGATACCAATTGTAATATATTCTACCAATGGATATCAATGTGAATCAAAAGTATGAATATACTTACAACATTAAGCTCCCCCTACTTTGGTGCATCACTCAAGCACCAACAACTCCAATCGAATGAAAATCCTTGCAAATCACGGAGCTGGTAGGGTTGGTATCCCATGGTGAATTTAACCTAGAGAATATCATTTTGGTATCCAAAAATCTTTTTGGATCCTATGGGTTAGGCAACAAATTAGCGAACTAAGCTCAAATTAAATGTAACCCAATCATACCACTATTGCTTTGGTACCCATAAAAATGAACTTAAACATATGGTACCAAGCAATGAAGGGTCAAAGGAAACTAACCCTTCGGAAACCAAGTCCAAGAGGAACTTGATTTCCCAACATAATCATCATTCAAAATAACATCATTTATAAACGATTTTACATACAAATTCTTAGCATGCATGCTTGTGTTCTTCGGACCCCAAATAGTGTATGTCTTGGGAGTCCTTATCCTATTGGGAACATGCATACGTTGTTGATTTCTATGTGATGCATGTCGTGGGTAAGCATATGGCATGCGATGCAATGGTGCATGACGATAATTATTCATATGAGAATGAAGATGAACATATGAATGTGGAGGAACACGTGCATGAGTGTGTCTCACATGGTGTGCACATGCTCGTGGATGCGAAGCATAGAAATCGGCATATGTGCTAACATGTGGGGTAGGATTTGTGTTCCTACGTGGCATGGTATACATGAAAGCATGACCCTTCTTTGGAGGTCCACCCAAAGTGGGTTTCTTTCCAAAAGGGGGTGTGTTCCTAGCGGAAGAACCATTGGTAGAAGATCTACCCATGACATGTTTACTTCCACTAGTAGAAGCATCGGAAGATGGCCTAACAAAGGTGGCAGACGATTTGGATGACTCTCCCATCTTATACCCCAAGCCAATGTGATGATTGGCCGGAGGTAAGTCATTTAGGATATCATCCAACTTGCCCTTACCTTTGTTGAATTCATGAATTCGGCCTAATGTGCTCTCATGCTTCTCGGTGAGAGAATGCAAAGAAGCATCCAAATTGGATACTTGCGATGCGAGTGCACAAACACGTGATTTGAGATTTTTATTCTCAATACTCAAAGTTGAGATTTGAGACGTCAAATCCGCTATCACATGTTCATCCGAATTCTCGATATGAACATGCTCAAGTTGAGACTTGAGATTTTCAATCTCATTTCTCAACCCATCAACAACGGTGTCGTTGTTGACGATGAAAGGCTTAGGCGAGTTTTTGAGACTATCTAATTCATTTTTAGTCTTCATAAACTTAGTAGCCATATTAGAGAACTTATTCCATAGTTGTTCATTGGCTATTCTAAGTTCATCATTGGTTACCTCTTCGCCTTCATCCTCGCTTCCATCCTCGCTTTCATCGGAGGAAGTCTCTTCATCACGATCCTCTTTTCACATGAAGCACGTGTGTGCTTTCTCCACTCTTTCATCGTCCGACTCTCCACTTGAGGAGTCGGGATCGGTGAAAGTGCCGACAAGCCCTTTCTTGTGCTTTCTTGACGTGTCATGCTTGGATCCCTTCCATTTTCCCTTATGTTTGTAGAGAGGATAATCCGGCTTGATATGTCCTGGCTTATTGCATTTGTAACACACGGGAGTAGAAACATTAGTCGAAATAAATTTAGATTTACGATTCAACTTACCTTGTCGGAAGAATCGGAGGAACTTCTTTGCCATATCGGCCAAAGCTTCCATGTCCAACTCATCGTCCGATTCTTCTTCCGATTCTTCATCATCGGTAGATGGAGCGGCCTTGTATGCAATCGCCTTTTTCTTAGGCTCGTCTTGCTTCAAGTACGACTTCATCTTTTCTTTCATCATGAGCTTGCTATCCTTGCGTACCTCGTATGACATCAAGGTACCCATTAGTTGAGTAACCGTATAAGTTTTCATGTCATTACCTTCCTCGATGGCGAAGGTACGCTTCTCCCAACAAGAAGGAAGTCCATCGATTATCTTCGAGACTTTCTCCTTTTGGGTGTAGGTCTTTCCAAGAGCTTCCAACTCGTTTGTGATGTCGACGAATCGAGCATAATACTCTTTCATCGTTTCACCCTGCAGCATATGAAATAATTCGAAATCTTTATTCACTACCACGAGTTTAGAATCTCTTACCCGACTCGTCCCTTCATGTAAGATGAGGAGGAAGTTCCATATTTGATATGCACTCTTACATGTGCATATCTTATTGAAGTCCTCGGGCTCCAATGCGCACTGCAAGGCGTTCATTGCCTTGGCATTACTTACCTCCGTGGAGACCTCCGCGGGAGTCCACTTTACGAAATCTTGTTCGGAGGATTCGACGTACTCATTCATCGTGGCTCTCCAAAGTGAAGCACTCCGAAGGAACGTTTCCATTCGGCATTTCCAGTACCCGTAGTTGGTACCGTTGAAGGAGGGAGGCCTAGATGAAGATTGCCCTTCCAAAACTGAAGAAGCTCCTTGACGATCCTTGAAGACATTGTAGTCGTTGTTTGTCATGGCTTTGACTTTGTAGCTTTAAACTTGGCTCTGATACCAATTGTAGTGCCCTGTGGTAGCTACTGCACACGTACTAGAGGGGGGTGAATAGTACTTAAAATAATCAAGATAGTTATTCCTAATTATTGTGCAAGAAACAAACGACAATGCGGAATTAAACAACTATCAACAAGAATTAAAACATACGCAAACAAACAATATTACTGGGTTCGGATCCACCCAAGTCTCCCCAACTTGTTCCCGGTGATCCTACGTCCCAACCACCCGGATCCCCTCCGGATACTTGACGTGCGTTTATATTTCATATATTCACGCATGTTTTCTTTTGTGTTTCTCCATGTTTTTCCGCCGTCTCTTATTCGTTTTCGTGTATTTTCCCGTTTTCTTTCACTTTTCTTTGTTTTTCCATGATTGCAGGGGATTGACCACGTAGGGGACGTTTAACGATGATATCCCAAGTCCCCGGAGCAACGGGAGAAGTCACGCGTGATCCAGGGGGTCAAACGCCAAAGAATTCATCTTTCAGCCCCTCACCCGATCGGTTGGTCATCTCCAACCGATCGGGTGATGCACGCGTGCACCACCCGGTCTCTGCCGCAGCTCACAAAGAAGTCACCCGACCGGTTCGCAGACCGGTTCTGCGGGCGGCTGTTCTCTGTTTTTTCGAGCAGAATTCCAACCGATCGGGTGACTCTCACCCGATCGGTTCATCTGTAGCTGAAGAAGATGAGCTGAAGACACGGACGTTGAACCGATCGATTCACCCGACCGCTCCAAGATCCAACCGGTCACACAAGAACTCACCCGACCGGTTCATGAGATCGGGTGAAAAGTCGCCGTTTTCTGTAATTTATCTGTAACGGATCAACCGATCGGTTGACTTGTCAACCGATCGGTTGATGCGGCGGTCTATAAATAGAACCCCTAGAGTTCCAGAAACGAGAGCTGTTATTTTTCCTACTGTTTTATTTCCCTGTGACGGCTGTAATTGTTACTCTTTTGTAAGTTTTCAGATCTTTCTAAAATTTTAGTATTGTCTTTATTACTCTATTACTTCCACATTGCAATTGTCCGATTATGATTCCAACGGTTAAATTTCATTTAGATTGCTTTTTCATGAATTTTTGTGAGTAGTTCCCAAATCTGGGATTTTGGTGGAAACCCCTTCGGGGGCTCTGCCCGATGCGTCCGTAGGGTTAGGAAATCGATAGGGAGTAGGAATCTAACGGTTACGCGGGGTGTTTCATTGTCATCGGCGGGAAAAAGACCGCCTTTGACCGTCGGGCCAAGGGGGAATAAACTTGGCGGTTGACTCCCTAGCCATAGCTCACACCCTTAGCGTAGACGCCGAATCCTAACACGCGGGAGCGGCAGGATGAGACGTTGGGAGTTATCGTTGCGGGCTTAGTGCTCCCGGGATCGATCAGTGTTAATGGACACGGGAGTGCCCACTGATCGAATCCGGGAAGTCCGGTGTATCATCCTGGGCACCGACCGGAATATCGGGCCCATGGGACGCCGGTACCACTTTTGGAGGCAACGTCTCACCATTAGACCCTAATCCCGATCGCTATCCATACCCGTAGGCCGTATCGGCGAGAGTCTCTCATCGGGTCGGAAACCGAAGTCCCGGGTTTTCTTTCTTGTTGTTCATACCCATTCATTTCCTTTCGTGACAACCAACCACCGATTCGGGCTAGCTCGTCCCTCGGGTTGATTTAGGTCCTACCTGACCCAAGCACAACCTCGTCTCCCTGAGTTCGATATTCCCGCACCCTACACTAACCGTGAAACTTGCGGTAAACGACACCGCGCCGCCGTGACGCAAGCGGGGCGCCGGTCAAGTTTATGGCGCCGTTGTCGGGGAGGCAACGTGCTTGATATTTTAGGATCTCTTGAACCCTCGTGTCTAGCTCACATCCCTACCTCGCGATAATTTTCGCATTCTCCTTTTTCTTTTTCTTTTTTGTTTTTCTTATTTTTATTTCTTATTTTATCTGTTTCTTTCCCACTTGTCGCTTCACGGGTGTTTGTTGTTTTTCATGCGCAGGAGTTCAAGGAGTCTTGACGACTTGATTCCCCTCGATCCAGAGATCAACGCCACCCTTAGGCGTTTGGCCGCCGAGAAGCGAAGAAGAGAAGATCCTGAATCCATGGAGGAGAACACCCCACCTCACAAGTCTCTACTGGAGTACTCGATGCCCTCCATCGAGTCAACTTCCGCCATCCGATCTCCAGCTATTGCGGCCCAAAGCTTTGAGCTGAAGCCGTCTCTAGTGACATGGATCCAGCAGGACCAGTTTGCGGGTGCGCCCATGGAGAGCCCGATAGAGCACCTGGACTCCTTCTTGGAGAAGTGTGACACCTTCCGGATTAATGGTGTCACTACAGAGGCTATCCGTCTGAAGCTGTTCCCCTTCTCTTTGCGAGACAAAGCCAAGCAATGGCTAATGAGGAAGGACCCCAACACTTTCAACACCTGGGAGAAACTCTCCAATGCTTTTCTGACGAAGTTCTTTCCTCCGGGGAAGACCATGAAGTTGAGGAGTGAGATCTCCTCCTTCTCCCAGGCCAGCCACGAGTCCTTGCATGAAGCTTGGACGAGATATAAAGAGATGCAAAGAAGATGCCCTCACCATGAGCTTCCGAAGTGGCAGATTATCAATCTGTTCTACAATGGGTTGAGGGATGACCTGAAATCTTCTATGGACGCCGCGGCTGGGGGTTCCTTCATGTCTAGAAGCGAGGAGGATGCCAAGCATATTCTGGAAAATATGGCATCCAACAATGAGCGGTGGTGTGACGAGAGAGCCACACCAAGATCCGGGGGTATACACAAAGTCGAGGACGTCGACAAACTATCAAGCAAGTTCGACTTGCTTTCGACCCAGATCTCCGCACTAATGGTAGGAGCCGGTGGGGCTGGTACACAGCAAGTTTCTGCGGTAGAGTCCGAATTCTTTGGGGAATTCGACGGTGGTGACATCTCACCACCGTTGGATCAGGCAAGCGCACTATTTTACAACCCCACAGGGAATGCGCCATATCCGCCAAGGACAAATTCCAACCCGGCCTACTCTCCCAACAACCGGAACCACCCGAATTTCAGTTACCGGCCACCATTTCAGCCCTCGCCGCCTCAGCAGCCTCAGCAACAAATTTATCAGCCGGCTAGACCACAGCAGAATCAGGTTCAGTAGCAACCGTTTCAGCAGCAACCTCAGCAACAAACTTACGCCCCCAGGAATCAGCAGCCGTTCCAGCAGCAGCAGTATGGCCAACAGAGGGCCGTCTCTCCGGTTGAGTCTCTCTTGACTCAATATATTACCAACCAGGAGAGGATCAACCAAAAGCTGGAAATGGGTCAGCGGACCCTCACGGACCAAGTAACCCAGCTGGGGTTACAGGTGGCGAACCTTGCAAGGTCACAAAACCAATTGCCGCCACAACCGGAGGTGAACCCGAGGGGAGCAACACAAACTTCGGCACTCGTGCACGAGCACGCGAATGTGTCCGCTATCATTCTGAGAAGCGGGACACAAATTCCTACTAGAGTGCCCCCTAGCAACCCGGAAGCACCATTGGTCGTTGAGAGACCGACTGAAAAATCAAATGACGCCGGTGCTTCGTCATCAAATCCCATGACTCCGGAGGGAGTGTCTGAAGAAGAGAAGAAGAAGGAGGAAGAGAGCCCGAAAGTGTATAAACCCGTTGTGCCATTTCCACAACGGTTGGCTCAGGCAAAAATTGATGAGAAATATGGCAAGTTCTTTGCCATGGTCAAGGACCTAAGCCTGCAAATCCCCTTCTTAGAAGCAATCGAAACGATTCCCTCCTATTCAAAATTCTTGAAAGATCTGGTGACTAGAGGGTCAAGAAAGGAGAAAGTAGTGCTGACGGCGGAATGTAGCGCTCTTATTCAGAGGGCAAACCCGCCGAAGCTCAAGGACCCGGGGAGCTTCTCTATTCCTTGCACGATCGGGGCTGTGAAGATTCATCGTGCACTCGTCGATCTAGGAGCGAGTGTTAGCTTGATGCCCTTGTCGATGTACAGAAGGATAGGAATGGGTGATTTGGAGCCCACCGGGATGACCCTACAACTAGCTGACCGGTCGGTCAAATATCCGGTGGGAGTTGTTGATGACCTCCCCGTAAATGTGAGAGGGGTGCATGTGCCTGTGGACTTTGTAGTCATGGACATGCCCGAAGACGCACACACCCCCATTATCCTGGGACGGCCTTTCATGGCCACTGCTGGCGTTCTAATAGATGTGAAGAACGGAAAACTCTCCTTGAACGTCAGCGGAGAGAAAGTTGAGTTTGATCTGGGACTATCCATGAAGCACCCCGATCCTCCTGATGACCTCCGGTGCAATTTGCTTGAGATAGAAGAAGAAAAGCTATAGAGGAGAGCTCCTGGGAGATTCTCCTGAGAAACCCCCCCGATGACTTGGGGAATTCAGAAGATGGGGACGGCCCCGAGAACAAAGAAGCTGCTGGAAGACCGAGTGCAGCGAGAACGACCCCTCCCGGGTTCCCCAAGGCTCCTCCTGTGAGGAGAACGGGGAAAGAGCACACGGACCTCACTAAAGACGAGGTCCGGATCCTGAAGAAGATGGCGGGAAGCGCCAACACCAAGGAAAAGCCCCCGGATCTCAAGAACAAAGGGAGGGTAGTCGAGCAAGTATTTTTCCAGCCGCTGACTACTCCAAGCGCCTTCAGCTCCAACGAGAAAGAAAGGCCGAAATTTGGGCATCACCCGTATCAGCCACCATGAGCATCTTCTGCGGGCGTCGAGCCAACGACGTTAAACAAGTGCGCTTCATGGGAGGCAACCCATGTTCTAAACTTTTTTCCATTTTTTAGCGTTATTTTTTTACTTTATTTTATCTATTTTTATAAATAAAATCAGTCGCGAGAAGATCCGTTAGGGGACTTAGACAATCTGTTGGCTTTTGCAGGAAACAAAGCCCCAACCGATCGGTTGACAACTCACCCGATTGGTTGGGATGTATCAGATACAAGCCGAGATCTGTCCCCAGATGAACCGATCGGTTGGAGTAATGAAAAGACCGGGTGGCAGACCGGGTGAGCTGGGGAGAACTCTCGGGAAATTTTGGGGGATATCAACCGATCGGTTGAGTTCTAGCGCGGTCGGTTGACGTGACCGGGTGAGCAGCCCTAAGCTCTCGGGAAAATGTGTGGAGCGGCCAACCGGTCGGTTGAAAAGTCAACCGATCGGTTCGCCTATAGCATTTCTTCGGCAAGATTTTCGACCTAACAGTCAACCGATCGGGTGACAAGTCACCCGATCGGTTCGACTTAAAACCCTATATAAACCCCCTCCCCCGACACCCGTTCATTTCCACCCTCGCCCGATCGCCCAAATCGCCGTCGTTTCGCCTCCTCTCATGCACCTGCCTTCTTTCTTCCCCAAGATCAACCTCAATCGTCTTCCCCCGCCATCTCCCTACCCGTCAATCATCGATTTCCCTCCATTCCCCCGCCATCTCCCTGCACACAAAACCATAAATTTCACCCATCCTCCCCAAACATCGAAACTTGTTGAAGAGATCGCTGCGGCTTCACAGTGTGCTCTAATCGAGTAGCATCGGGACGTCAACGAGCAACTATCTTCATCTCATTTGGGTAAACTCGCTCCTTTGCTTAATTTTAATCTTATCGAGAATATTCCACTTGATTGCTGTTCGTATTTCGTGTTCGTGTTGAATTCATTGTACGTTTGCATACCTACACACACGAGCGACGCCCACACGATGCCTCCCCGCCGTGTTAAACCCACCGAGGACGGCTCTTCGAACCCTAGGCCCAACCGTCGTACCCGTCGCGCATAGCCCGCCACCTCCAACCCATCCACCACTTCCCCACCTCGTGCTTTCGATCCCGAATATGGGATGCAATTCCAAACCGATGACCATGCCGACCGATTCACGGCCATGGTCCTCCTAGCTGGTCAGGGTGGTCGGATAACCGAAGAATCCGTCGACCGAGACCTCCCGTTTCTTCAAAGCTTCATTCGCCACATCCGTGAAGACCCACCCGACGTCTCCGAGCTCCACATTCCACCTCCCACGACTCCTGACCCATTGCACAGGCCCCCATCACCACCCCCAGAGGGTGGTGCCCCTGCTTGATTTTTCTCTCCCACTTTTGCCCCCCCCCCCAATATTTGTGCCCATCTGTCTTCTCGGGGCCCTGCTTTGTCTCTGTCGGGACGGGAGGGGGGGAGGGGACTTTTTGCGTGTCGCTTTCTGAATTCACCTCTTTTGTTTTTGACTCCCCCTTGCACATATCTGGATTTCATCGATCACATCATTTCGCTAGCACTTTCTGGTCTAGCTTGGGTGACGTCTATTTTGGTGTGCTGTCGTATTTCGTTTGTTTTTCTCATTTTTGTGTGTGTGTTTGTTTTTCGTTTTTGAGTGTCGTGTCGTGTGGTTTTATTTTTATTTTTATTCTCGTGTTGTTTGGTTTTGATTTTGATCTTTCTTTCTTTTTCAGTTTTATCTATGTGTTTTCCTCGTTTTCATTTCTTTTTGTGTCAGTGCATATTCCCCCCCCATTTTCATTGCCCTCCCGTGCTCACTCTTATTGCATTGAGGGCAATGCAAGTTTCAGCTTGGGGGAATCGCACTTCGTGCGTCATTTGTGTCGTTTTTCTACGTTATTTGAGTCGTTTTCCATCGTGTTTTTCTTTTTTCTTTTTTCTTCTTCTTTAGCTCTTTCTCCTAGAAATGAATCCTATGATGAATCGCCACAAAGTCTCACACACCTAGCATTGCATCGATAATCACACTCACTGACCCTAGGATTTCGAGTCCTCTTGCATTTCACGCATTGTGGGTCCACTTAGCTTTTTGTGAGTCATGTGTCGTGACTAGCATTTGGTGTGCTTCTGCTTTGTGATTTTACTTTATATACCTGTCCAGGAATGACCCCTAGATTATCATGCTCCGATTTGAATATG
Organism: Scilla litardierei; assembly: GCA_030789695.1. Taxonomy (NCBI): domain Eukaryota; kingdom Viridiplantae; phylum Streptophyta; class Magnoliopsida; order Asparagales; family Asparagaceae; genus Scilla; species Scilla litardierei. Next base: position 197,553,006 of record CM061142.1, read on the forward strand.
CGGTATTTGTTTCACTATATGCATGCTATATTATATCGTATACTTCAATTCGCATGCGTCGGGATTCCACAACTAAGGACTAGGATAACCCATTAAGCCTATGCTCTATTTAGCGAGAATAGTTTCCTTTGCCCAAGTGTTTAGATTTCGATTTCTTTTCTGTTTTACTTGGTGCAAATCCCCTCGTCGTGTACCGTTCTCCCACTTGGGAGAGTACACATGTGTATAGCCAAAAACCCAAAATTCAAAAATCCAAAAAAAAGAGAAAAGAAAGGAAAAACCCAAAAAGAAAAGGAAAAAATCGTGTATAGCCCAAAAATCCAAAAAAATACAAATGCCCAAAACCCAAAAAAGAAAAAAAAAAGGAATTTCCGTGTGAATATTTTTTCATACTTGCGAAGAATAAAGGGAAGGCGAGAATTTGCACCGAGTGTTCTTCTCCACATCATCTCAACCCCCGTCGTTATCGAAAACACTTGGCTTAGGAACTTTTTAGCTAGTATCTAGGCTATAGTGGCGTGATTTCCTTAACCCTAGTTGTGGAGTCCCCGATGCATGATACGTTTCTATTCCCACTCTTCTCATGCATGCTTGGACTTATATTCGCCGCTTAATTCAATTCGGATCGATATTTTGGGTCATATCTTGGATTTTTGTATATCGAGCCTCATAGCACATCGTAGAAAGCATCACCATTTGCTAGCACACGACCACGCTCACTCGCGCTTCACTGCGTGGACCCACGACACTTATTTGGACTCGCTTTCCTAGGTTTAGTGGTGTAATTTGGCGTTTGCTTGCTTGGTGAGTGGTTTTTGATTTTGGTGGCTCTGATGGACGATCTAGGGCTTAGAGTTTTCTTTTTCTTTCTTCCTCTCTATTTTCCCCTTCCGAGCTCCTACTCTCACTCGTCTTCCTCGAGGACGAGGAAGAGTTCAGCTTGGGGGATTTTGACGTGCGTTTATTTTTCATATATTCACGCACGTTTTCTTTTGTGTTTCTCCATGTTTTTCCGCCGTCTCTTATTCGTTTTCGTGTATTTTCCTGTTTTCTTTCACTTTTCTTTGTTTTTCCATGATTGCAGGGGATTGACCACGTAGGGGACGTTTAACGATGATATCCCAAGTCCCCGGAGCAACGGGAGAAGTCACGCATGATCCAGGGGGTCAAACACCAAAGAATTCATCTTTCAGCCCCTCACCCGATCGGTTGGTCATCTCCAACCGATCGGGTGATGCACGCGTGCACCACCCGGTCTCTGCCGCAGCTCACAAAGAAGTCACCCGACCGGTTCGCAGACCGGTTCTGCGGGCGGCTGTTCTCTGTTTTTTCGAGCAGAATTCCAACCGATCGAGTGACTCTCACCCGATCGGTTCATCTGTAGCTGAAGAAGATGAGCTGAAGACACGGACGTTGAACCGATCGATTCACCCGACCGCTCCAAGATCCAACCGGTCACACAAGAACTCACCCGACCGGTTCAAGAGATCGGGTGAAAAGTCGCCGTTTTCTGTAATTTATCTGTAACGGATCAATCGATCGGTTGACTTGTCAACCGATCGGTTGATGCGGCGGTCTATAAATAGAACCCCTAGGGTTCCAGAAACGAGAGCTGTTATTTTTCTTACTGTTTTATTTCCCTGTGACGGCTGTAATTGTTACTCTTTTGTAAGTTTTCAGATCTTTCTAAAATTTTAGTATTGTCTTTATTACTCTATTACTTCCACATTGCAATTGTCCGATTATGATTCCAACGGTTAAATTTCATTTAGATTGCTTTTTCATGAATTTTTGTGAGTAGTTCCCAAATCTGGGATTTTGGTGGAAACCCCTTCGGGGGCTCTGCCCGATGCGTCCGTAGGGTTAGGAAATCGATAGGGAGTAGGAATCTAACGGTTACGCGGGGTGTTTCATTGTCATCGGCGGGAAAAAGACCGCCTTTGACCGTCGGGCCAAGGGGGAATAAACTTGGCGGTTGACTCCCTAGCCATAGCTCACACCCTTAGCGTAGACGCCGAATCCTAACACGCGGGAGCGGCAGGATGAGACGTTGGGAGTTATCGTTGCGGGCTTAGTGCTCCCGGGATCGATCAGTGTTAATGGACATGGGAGTGCCCACTGATCGAATCCGGGAAGTCCGGTGTATCATCCTGGGCACCGACCGGAATATCGGGCCCATGGGACGTCGGTACCACTTTTGGAGGCAACGTCTCACCATTAGACCCTAATCCCGATCGCTATCCATACCCGTAGGCCGTATCGGCGAGAGTCTCTCATCGGGTCGGAAACCGAAGTCCCGGGTTTTCTTTCTTGTTGTTCATACCCATTCATTTCCTTTCGTGACAACCAACCACCGATTCGGGCTAGCTCGCCCCTCGGGGTGATTTAGGTCCTACCTGACCCAAGCACAACCTCGCCTCCCTGAGTTCGATATTCCCGCACCCTACACTAACCGTGAAACTTGCGGTAAACGACACCGCGACGCCGCGACGCAAGCGGAGCGCCGGTAAATACTTGAGTTAGAAACCCTAACTCAAGATTTCCACTATGAAATACTTGTGAAAAACCTTCACAAGTCAAATCATACAAAAGACATGTGACTCCCACATACCGGGATCACACCCTCTCTCACAACCGAGAGACACAATTCAAATACTATAGAAATGAAATAAACTCTTACCTTACAAAATCCTATGCCTTGAGTATACTTACCAAATTAGGGCAAAGATGGATTTTGTGGAAGAGGATGTCACCAAACCAAATCTCCACCAATAAGATCAGCGATCGAAGGCTAGGATGGAGGATGGTGACTTTGGATCAAGCTCTTGGCTTGGAAGGCTCACAATGGAGAGAATCTCTCTTGAGGAAATGGCTCAAGGAGTAGAGGGAGAGATTCTTGTGAGAAAGAGAAAGCTTTAGAATGGAGTTGAATAGCTTCTCTTAGATTTCTCCAAATCTCTAAAATGGCAGCCTTGGATCTTATGAAAGAGCCCCTCCAACTATATATAGGATAGAGGAGAGAGGGAGAGAAAAATGTTTCAAGAGAAACTCCAACGGATCTTTTCTGAACCCAACTAGTCGGTCAAAGAACAACCACCGACCGACTAGTTCATCAACTAGTCGGTCGGTCAATCAACGTAGACCGACTAACGGAAGAACAGCCAAGAAGTCGAAGTACATGCAAAGACAACTAGTCGGTCTAAGAAGACTTACCGACCGACTAGTTTCACAACTAGTCGGTCGGTGAATGTTCTTTGACCGACTAACGTCGAAATAGAATAGGCTGACTTCAAGATGACTTAGTCGGTTTAAGAACAAATGCTGACCGACTAGTTTCTCAACTAGTCGGTCGACAAACGTTCTTTAACCGACTAACTCGAAACAGTAGCTCAGGCTGAAAATGACTGTACACAACTAGTCGGTCTAAGAAGGATTACTGACCGACTAGATCGTCATCTAGTCGGTCGGTGACTCTTCTTTGACCGACTAACTGTAGACAGGGAAAGAGCTGAATATAGAGAAGGCAAACTAGTCGGTTCATGTAGAGTTGCCGACCGACTAGATCATCATCTAGTCAGTTGGTGACTCTTCTTGAACCAACTAACATGCACTAGAAGCCGAGGGAAGAAGCGATAGGCTTCGAAAAAGTTTCTAATGACTTCTATGATTATCCTAGCTCTAAGATATGAGCGTAATGAAGTTTATAATGTAAGTCCTACTCAAGGCTTAACATTCTAATCTATGAAGCTAGAAGACTATAAAATAAACCTCACGAGCCGTCTTCAAAGCTTCAATCTTCATTCTTCTTGACTTCAAAATTGCTCCTTGAGCTTCAACAAAGCTTCAGGCACATGATGATGCGTATTGAGAAGTCTTGAGATGTCGCTTTTGATGTACGTGATATTTTGGCGACGATCTCCATAACTGCGCTCACAAATAAGTTAGTATACATTATTTATGTTTGCTCATCATCCAAAACCAAATCTGGAGAATCATATCACAACAATAACTACCATCTCCTTCCTCGATGAAGCACCCGTTCGTCGATGAAGCACCCGTTCGTCGAGAAAGTAGTTATTCTCTAATGGCCGTGTGCCAAAATGAAAAATAACATACTTTAAAGTTCGTAAACTACACGCTGCACATGAAGAGAGTTCACATTCCCTATGAATGAAGACTCGGCATCCATGAAGAGTGCGAGTTTGACGATATGAATGGGTCGGTTCTTCCCGTCACGGAGAGTTCCTGCCATATCGTAATGGTAGGAGACCCTAACGTGAAAAGAACAACCGCTGCGTTCTCTCCGTCACAAAGCGTTCCTGCCATATCCATAATGGTAGGATACCCATTCGTGAAAAAGACAACAACTCGTTCATCAGTTCGACGGAGCGGCGGTTTGACCGGGGCGAACCCTTATGGCTTTGATACCAATGTTGGATCATGTCAAAACAAGGACGTTAGGATTGAATAATAAAGTCGAGACTTACGCTTGCGTACGCGGCACCGTAATCTCGGAACTTCGCCCTCGGATTCGCCACAACGGTCGATACTTCGTCACGGAGGATCGAAGCAGAGTTTCACCGCCTAAATCTCTAACTAGAAGAGGATTTTAATGGAAGGGAGAAGAAGAACATAAGATGCCTTATGCAAACTTATGGCATGGAAAGTGTGGAATGAATGCCTTACCCTTGGGTCATATTTATAGGCTTTAGGGGTGGTTATTGTAGGAAATAACCAATTATAAGCTTATTAGCCTATATTAGCACATTCATTTATCCTCTTCTTCATTCACTTATCAAGTGCCTTTATGCACTTATAAAGTGACTTTTTTCACTTATCGAGCGGCTTTTTTCACTTATCGAGTGGTCCTTTTCACACGAGAAAAAGTTCCCTTCATGCACGCCTTCGTGCACGCGACATCTGAGGTCTGTATACCCTCATACATCCCCTCATGGGTGTATTCATGTCGTCCATATCCAACAATCACGTATATAACCGATTTCATGAAGAAAATACGTACAAGTGCCCTCTCGGATCACGATACATCCTCTCGGATCGTATCACAAATAAGTCTGCAAAGATCATATTCGATTCAAGCATGCCCACGTCTCCGTATAACATACCCGAATAACATATATGAAGAACCCAATGAAATATGCAATATAACGTGAATATCGGGCAAAAAGATATCGAAATCAATGATTACAACACCCTAACTACATCAACACCAACACATATAGAGATTAACCACACCTGGAGAGAACATAAACCATATTCATTGTCAAATACATGCTCAAAGTCTCAAAATACGCGACAAATACTCCAAATACAAGCCAAATACGTGAAATACAAGGCTAAAGATAGGAAAAATATCACCAATTCTCTCCAAATAGACCCTAGATCTCCTTCAGATGATAGCTCTGGCCTATGTCTCCAGGGCCTCCAAATCTCACGCCAAAATACGGCTCCTAAAGCCCCCAATACGCAAGATTACAGCCAAAACCCCTATAATATGCTTAATTAGATACATTGCGGGTTTCAAGCTGTTATCGGGTCCAACCCCGCTTAAAATCGAACGAAGCCCGCTTAACCCAGCCACTGCAAATTCTAGCCCTTAGATCGAAGCATGATTTGATAAGAGCGTGCCACGTGTCCCGCTATCGGATCCGCCCGCTCCGCGCCCGCTAACCTCGAGCGAATCCGAGTTCGCTTCGAATTAAATGCAGGCTGTTCGATTGAAGATGTGCGTTCGAGATTGCACCGCGTTGTTCCTAAATCTGTGTCATCGGATGAAGATCTAACGCGCAGCATCGCCCTCTATTTTGCTAAAGTCGAATCCAAATCGGAGTGATTCTGGGCCGATGGATGATGATCGTGCGGCTAATAATGCGCCGCGTCGCTCGTTCTTTGGGAACCGCTCGATTAAGGCGTGAAGCTTTGGATGAGTGCCACGTGGTGATGCGCTGAGCGTATGGAGGCGTATATACGACGTATTTCAAGCGTATTTCTGTCGTATTTTTTCATTAAATTGGTATTTTGCATTCAGAAATTCATAGAAATTAGCACAGACCTCAGAAAAATACAAATAAATAGTCGTTGGAATTGTGAGCCAGAGATCTTCACATTAAAAATACTAAAAAAGCAGAAATACTCAATAAAATTCCATTTTATGCATAGAATATTAGTTTTCTCTAATAAATAAGGGTATTCAAAATTCGATCGTATTAGAGACCAATTAAGCATCATATACACACAAAATGGTGCTAGATAAGGGGTTAATTATGCAATATTCACCTCGAATCAATACTTCCTCCATATCACACTTTACACACACATGTCAAGATTGTTGGGTTTTGGCGGACCTTTAGGGCACAAAAACTCTATTCCCGTCCTAATTCGGACGGAACATAGACATAAAATGCGCAGCAGAAAAATTATGTTAATCTAATTAACATGTAGCCCTAAGGAACCGGACCCTCTTACCCAGGATCTCTGCCAACTTGGGGTGGATCTGACCACCCCAAGAGGGATCTAAACTACTGCGAATAATTAAAACGAAAGCTTCTAAAAACATACCCGGAGTCTTGACCCTGGGACAGGCAAGATGTACCGCATCGTCTTCCGAGCCGCTCCCCGTCCCATGCTGAGTCGCTCCTCGAACCGCTCCTCGAACCGCTGCGCATCCCGAGGTGAGCAATCGTGTCGCCGAGCTAACCACACGCCGAAGAAAGTTTCACCGAGTGAAAGCCTTCGCCAAGATTTCGGATCCGAATTGAACTCCTTCGTGGCTTTGCTAGAACCCTTCAGGAGTAAGGCAGCAATATAAGGAGAAAAAGAATATTAATTTAAGCCTTGATCCGAGCGTGCTCCAACATTTACGGGAGCTGCTCAGACCTAGAGCTTGGGACGAGTTTTGAGGAGGGTAGCAGACCCCTATTTATATATGCGGTTGACTGCTCCCCTTTACTCAAATTCTGATGTGGGACTAATTTTGGAGTTTAATCAATTCAATTTAGTTTGCCTTTCACAAAGGCTAAACTTCCGTGAATTTTAACTCCCTCACCGCTGAGCTTCATAATTGATACAACCTATCAATACAAAGGGTGTTCAACGGTGAACGAATAGGAAAAAACGGCTCGTCAATCCGAGTCCGTTTGACCCTCCAATTGATCGCCCAAAGTTCAGCCTACGGCTTGATTTTCTTCCAAAATCAGCCGTCGTAAAACAGCTCTCTGCCTAGGTTTCTGCACCAAGCTGTGGGGCCCAGCATGTGGGCCCCACTGCCCAAAAAGGGCCAACATGGGTGCCTGGCCCAGACCTACGCACAGGCGCCCAGACCTACGCACAGGCGCCCAGGCGCCTGGCGCCCAGCCTAGGGTGCCTGGGCCCTTGCAGGCCCAAGGCACCGCCCTGGGTGCCTGGGCAGGCGCCCAGGCCGCCTGGTGCCCTGGGCGTCCAGGCCCAGGGCTGGCCTTAGGCTGGCCAGGTGCCCAGGCCAGGCCCAGTCTAGTCTGGGTCAACCTGATCTGATTCTTTGAGCTGTTTTGTGCATAACTTGGGCATTTGGCGTCCGATTTGGACGCCGTTCGAACCTGGGCTTAGACCGGGACATTCCCGTCTTACCTGTGAACTTTTCCTTGCGTTTATTTCATTAAATATTGTCGAAAACTACTTACGAAACATTTAATCTGGTTTGCATCAAATGAAAAATAGTCCCTATCTAAGCTTAAATTATCATGTTGCATCAAATGCAATTATTCCATCCCTTGCATCAAAATGCAAAATATTCTTCCTAACTAATTTATACCTATTACTAAACGAAGGTCGCACTCTGTGTGTGACCCTTCGGTCTGACCCTACTACAGGTTGGGCTCGAAGCCCTATACGGCACTGACCACAACCAGTGGCTGTCGTCCCTGTTTCAGAATCATAATAATGTGGTTAGCTCATCAACATGAGAATTATCGGGACCACCCTGACCGTGTCTGTGATGAGCTCTGTAGTTATAGTCTCTTCGTCGAAACTATGTCGTGTAGATCAAGTCTAGGGTACGTTCAAACTGTCAACCCCAATAACTTGACTCCGGTTAGTTTTTATCGATCTTTAGTCAACTAATGTTGGACTTCTTCCAACATACTCTGATCATAGATTTTACTAAAGAACGAACTAACTCTACGACACTAACTCCCTTGACCGGGAGAGACGAATCCTCTCTTGGTCATTACTCTCCTCGTACGCTTCATGTGACACCCAATCAAAGACCTTTCGACAGGCCTAGCCTCGAAGCTGGGTCAGTGATTTAAGTGGCACCGTTCACGCACAGGTTCGTAAAATGACCTCAAGTCAAAAGACCAACTTGCCTATCATCACTAAGAGTTATCATTGACAGATTGGTCAATATAACCATATGATAACTCTTGTGGATAGTTCAGTGAACTCATTCTCTAATGAGCACCCGTGTCTCGTCTTCGACTTCGCCAAGTCGAACGATCATGAGATCATCGCCACCGCTAAATGGTGAAGACTTAAGACACAATGGTCTATCATATGTTTCGATATCCTTGTCTCGAAATATCTACGACCACGAACCATTTTAGACTTATGCTACAGACGGTCAAACATTTCTCCATGATCGAGATACCCATCTCAATACATGTTTGACCTTGCATAAAGTCTCAAAACTTTACCTAAGTAAATATCTAATGTATACTACATTATAATATTGTAAGGATCGCCTTACCCTTGCAATACTAACAACACACACTAGAGGGGTAGTGTACTGGCAATAAAATTGTCCAATTAAAATTTAACTTGCAAATGCAGAATTATAAATGCAAGAGGAATTAAAAGGCACACTCGATCCAAACGCAAACACACAGTTTTACCCTGGTTCCCCAAACTTGGGTACATCTAGCCACACCAATATTCACTATATTCCCACACAGAGAAGTGAATACAAATCTCACAAGGAGATATGCCACAAAGAGGATTTATGCCCTACACAAGGACCCAACCAATCCTACACGAGGATCAAGACTCCCACACAGAGAATCATAAACTTCCACTCAGAGAATTAGGGTTAGCCCTACACTAGGACACTAAACTCCCACAAAGAGAGTTACTCCCACAAAGAGAGTTATTCCCACAAAGAGAATATCCTAAGTCCCACAAAGAGACAACCTCCCACAAAGAGAGAAAGTTCTAATTCCCACAAAGAGAATTAGAGACACAAATTACACCAAGTAAAGTAAATACTCTTACCTATGCCTTGAGATGCTTACTCATGAATGGATGCAAGGCATGGAAGAGGATCTCCAAGTGTTGAGATATGCTTGAAAGCACTTGGATGAATTCCCTTGAGCTGGACTTCAATGCATGAAGATGAATGGGAGGTCTTGACAGGGAATTGAGGGAGTTTGAGAGTTGCTTATAGATCTCTTGAGATATTCAATAGCATCAAGAAGTATAAGAGATATCAGCACACTCACATATATAGGAACCGTATATCAAACCCCAAAACCCAAGAAAACAGCCAAAGAATCAATTCTACAACGGCTAGAAACTGGGAGAAAATGACAGGAACAGTCGACTGATGATCAAAAGACAGTCGATTGATCAACGGCTAAAAATATCCAAACGCTATATTCTGAGCCAGGACAGTCGACTGATGAAGTCGATACAGTCGACTGAGAACAGGACATGCGCCTGTAATTCCTTCAGCAGGTGACTGCTGCAGGGGAAGAAATAAAACAGAGAGCTGCACTCTTTCTTCATTTAAGCACACAGGCGACTGATGCAAATAATACAGTCGAATGTCTATTAGCCAAGCGACTGTAAAACCTTAATCAGTCGTCTACTGTATAAGATGGATAAACAACAGAGAGATGCAGAGAATGCACTTACGCTAACAGGCGACTGGTGACCAATCTACAGGCGACTGTAATTATACGGAGACTGTATGCTGACCAATAGTCGATTGTGCGTACAGCTCAAGTTTGATTCAATTGAAATGTTTACTTGAGGTGTGCATATCAGGCGACTGTAGAAGGATCTACAAGCGACTGGAAATCACCCAGTCGACTGTGTTTCCTTCAGCATGCGATTGATGGAAAGGCAGAGACTCCAAATGAGTCTTTGGACAGAGTGAACCTATTAGGTTGGATCCTATGATAATCCTAAGGCTCACTAAAATGGTTAGATGCATATGCATGAATGAGTAAACCATCTAACAAAGCATTACATTAATCCTAGACTCAAAAGAGAGAGAAAGCAATAAAGTAAATTACATGGATTACAATGCTTTCCTTAGAGTCTAAGTCTTCAATCTTGATGCCTTGAATGCTCTCCATCATCTCCAAGCTTTGGCGCTCCTTGAGTCCAAGCTTTGGATCTTCTCCACTTGATGTCCATCCTTGCACCAAGTGATTAGTCTCCAAGAAAGATACTCTGGAAATAAAGCTGAGAGACTAAAACATGAGAGTCATTAGCAACAACATAATGTTGTGATCATCATCAAAATAAGATTGGTATGAAACACCAATACTCAACAATCTCCCCTTTTTGATGATGGCACACATTATGTAAATACAAAGTATTAAAGCACAATGCTAATGAGCTCTCCCTACTTATATGCACCAAGTAAATAATGAGCTACAAAATAGTAAATACTCATTCTATCAAATAAGATCATGGTGACATATAATAAGCATGGATTACATAAACGAATTGAAAACCAATTGTAAAAGACAATTATCATGCAAACATGCAAGGTTTATCTAATTCCATATATCTCTCCACATAGATATATATCTCCTCATATGCATATGAATATATCTCCCCATATATATTTACATAATGCATATATCTCTCCCCCTTGACATCGTCAAAAAGGTGGACATCAAAAATATCCCCATTTGTCATCTTAACCAAGATGTGACAATATGCAAGAAAAGAAAGATATGTATGATACCAAAGTGAAAAAGTTAGTGGGTATCAATTCACTATCCCATGCTCCCCCTAGATCATAGAAATGGTCAACTTTTGACTTCTAGGATCTAATACCAATTATACAAATAATGGAGCCATGGGCCGGACATGTATCACAGCAATAGATATGGAAAAATCAAGCTTTAATGATACACAAAGAATATTGCCAAAACAAATATATCATGAAGTATGTTGGCAATAAACAAGAGGTTTGGTTTGAGATCAAAAACAACCAAATGTGAATAATGATCTCAAATAACCTCCGAAATGAGAGTTAAAATATGTCTTAAAATACTTTAAACATATAACATATTAACTCCCTCATTGACATACACAGGATCAAAAAATGCATGCATGTCAATAAACCCCAAGGTCCCCGTCCTCATTTTCATGAAAAAAATAAGTTTGAAAACATTTTCAAAATCATGAGACACACACAAACAATGGGTATGCTAAAAATAAACATTCAAGAACAATACCCATGCAATATGCATATGTGTGAAGAACCTAAACATTAGGCAACCAAACCCAAGAGGAGTTTGATTTCCTAATGTAATCACATGAGGTGATCACATCCCTAACTAGAGAATTGATGTAGCTATCCCTCTCTTGCACACTAACCTTAGTGGGAATCCATAATCGCAAGGATTTCCTACGCAAGGGTTTTGTCTTTGCAAGAGGGGTGGATGTGGCATGCTTAGGTGTAGAAACGAATTTCTTGGCATGCAAAGAATGAGGATTTTGCTTCTTAGCAAAAATTGAAGATTTTTCATTCTTCCTCATTACCTCGTGATCTACATGCTTCTTGTTGATGGTATTGCTGTACAAGAAAGCATGGTGATTCTTCTTAGGTGCTTTAGCAATATTTCTTATATTTGCATCATAAGAAGAATTAGAGGTGGGTTTGGGTACCACATTTTGAATATAACCCAAACCTCCTCTATGATTTTCCGGATGTTGTTTTTCCAACAAATCGTGGGGTGAATCCCTAGAATACACAAAGCTTATGAGCTTACGGGATTCCTCTTCACATTTCAACGTAAGTTGTTGAATGTGAGACTCTAAGCTAAGGTTTTGAGCAACACGTTTTTCATTTGTAAGGCTCAATTCCTTAACTTGAGAGAGAAGTGTGTCTCTCTCACTAGTGTCGCAAACATGCATTTCATCATGAATATTTACACTAGACGAATCTGAACATGCATCCTACTCATAGCATTATCAAATTTAGCTTTCATTTTAACATATGAATCGATGCACTTATTTGCCAAATTTAAGGCCACATTTAGGCGATATTCAAGCTCCTCATAGGATGGCTTTTCCTCCTCAGCTTCCTCATCGCTTTCCTCCTCGCTTGAGCTTGATGAAAACTCTTTCCCATTAGCCATGAAGCAACATTCTTCATCATCATTTGATGTGTCCACATCAGAATCATCAAATGTGCCAATAAGTCCCTTCTTTTGGTTCGTGACCTCAGACTTGGCTTTCCAATGTTTCTTCCCTTTACCCTTATAGGTATCTTTAGTGGGTTTGGAAGGGCATTCGGTAACAACATGACCCTTTCCTCCACAATTGAAACAAACAAGCTTGTTAGACTGGGAGGCAAACTTTGACGAAGATATATCTTGTTTGTCCTTGAGGAACGCCTTGAAATTCTTGAATTGTTTGGCAAGCTCGATATAATCATCATTGCTAATATCATCTTCTTCTTCACTTGGAGTTTCTTGATGGAACTTCTTTTTCCACTTGAATGACTCCTTCTCAACTTGGAGTGCAACCCCCTTTTCCTTCTCGGGCTTGGTTGGTTGAACTTCCTCCTTATGCTGAATAAGCAATTCATGAGAAATCTCCAAAGTATGCCAAATACTTGTTGAGTATTTGACTTCTCCCTACTTGGTGTTAATGATGGGCAAACATAAATACTTGTGACTAATCCCCTATTTTGCAGTTAATCCATTGACTAAGCTTATTATGAAGATCAACCAGCAATGGATGACTCACAAACGTCATTGGAGGCAAATGACATGAATTGGATGATCGTAGATTGATGATTGAAGCTCCGTAAAGACTTCAAGCTCATACGATGGAAAGAAGAGATTATTCGTCAATGTAATTTTTCTTTTATCTCTTCTAGTATGTAGCTTAGAAGTAGAACTTTGATGGAGCACACACACACATCTACATTCTGTCATAGGACTTCATTAGACCATTTGTCCTTTGATCCCAATTCAATTCTCTTTTGTTTGTGCTAGGATTGTTCATAACAGCCGACTGCTGAATAGTTTACAGTCGTCTGTCTCAAAAACAGTCGACTATGTTTTGTTCTACAGTCGCCTGTTATGCACAGACTATTACATATAGTTTTGGGCCTTCTCTGATTATTTCACACAGGCTACTGTTGAACGATTCACAGGCGCCTGTCCTAGTGACAGTCGACTGTGTATTGTAAACCAGTCGACTGTCTATCCTTGCCCAAACTCTGTTTGATCTGACTTCTACGGCCAGTCGACTAATGCTGTATATACAGTCGACTGTCTTTTAGATCAGTCGACTGTCTATGCTGCAACAGTCGCCTGTCTGTAAGTCAATTCTTTGACTCAGCTCTCTGGAAATTTCTCTTGCTTTTAACAGTCGTCTGTTTAAGGTTTTACAGTCGCCTGTTCTGATTTACAGTCGACTGTATTACTTGAATCAGTCGTCTGTCCTGTATCTTGTGAGATTTCCAGTATTTGTCTAACTTACTCTTCTCTCGGCCAGTCGCCTGTCGAAGAAATTACAGTCACCTGGTGTTTTAACAGACGACTGCCTTTGCTTCAGCAGTCGACTGTCCACGTGGTAAGTTACCGTTATGAATTCTCACCTACCCTTGCTGACTGTGCAACAGCCGACTGTGGATTGTTCAACAGTCGACTGTCTCGAGTTCAGATTATATCCGTTGAGATTTTTCTCACGGATTCCAACTGGGTTTTTGCCTAAACTGTTTTGTGGATTTGAGAAAGCTATAAATAGAGCTTCTACTGTTTCATTGGAAGGTTACTCATTCATTGCAAAATCTCTCAAGCTTTCATTTCCAAAGATCAAAGCTCTCAAATCCAAAACCCTAAGTATTTCCAAATCTTGTTCTCTTGCTCTCCAACCTAGACCAAAGATTGATCTTCTAGGCAATTGGTGCAGTCAAGAGAAAGGGCTTTCTCCTCTCTTCCAATAGAGTTCTTCAACACACATCACACTTCTCCTTCAAGTTCTACTTCAAGGCATAGGTGATTGTAAGTGTTGCTTTCAGATTTCATAACATTCTTTATTTGAATTGTGCTCTTGGTTGTGAGAGTGGTTTTTGCTTGCTCCCGGGTTGTGGGAGTCAATGACATCGATTGTATTCGATTGCACTTGTAGGGTTGCTACAAGTGGGCTTTAAGGAAACCTCAAGTTAGGGTTCTAACTTGAGTATCCGGTGGTATCCGGGTGGTAGGGACGTAGGATTACTTGGAACAAGTCGGGAGTTGACTTGGGTAATCCGAACCCTTGAAACATCTCTGCATTTGCGTGTGTTTCTCTTTGGATCGTTTTTCTATTCTGCACTATTTGTTGGATTGCATTTTATTTGGCGTAAATTCCTTTTAAATTTGGATAAACACTATTCAACCCCCCTTCTAGTGTTTTCCCCATAGACAGGTTCCTTACAATTGGTATCAGAGCGCAAGGTTTTATCTAAGGCATCCAACAACAACAACGTTCCTCCGCCGGCTACGTACAACAATCACGACCGTGATGGAGCGTCCACACTTTTCAAAGGTCAATATACGGTACGTCCTCCACGTTTCAATGGTACTAATTTTGGCTATTGGAAGTGTAGGATGGAGACATTTCTTAGGAGTGCTTCTCTTTGGAGAACTCTCCACAAGGAGTACGTCGAGCCCGTCGAAGAGGATTTCGAGAAATGGACGACTTCCGAGAAGTCCGCCGAAGTCAACAACGCTAAAGCAATGAATGCTCTTCATTGTGCATTGGACATGAATGAGTTCAACAAGATATGCACATGTAAGAGTGCATTTCAAATTGGGAACCATCTCATCGTTACCCACGAGGGAACGAATAAGGTAAAGCTTTCAAAGTTATATGTTGCCGTGCAAAACTTCGACTTGTTTCATATGCAGGAAAATGAGAGCATTGCGTCGATGTACGGATGCTTTACCGACATCAGAAATGAATTGGAAGCTCTTGGCCAAATCTACACCGAACCTGAAAATGTAAGGAAGATCATCATGGGGATGACCTCCAAATGGGAGAGAAGAGCAATCGCCATCGAGGAGGTTAATGACTTGAAGAACTACACCAAGGTGAATCTCATCGGGACTCTTATGTCTTACGAAGTAAGACGGGATAACCGATTGAAGATTCGAGCCATGATGAATCCCTCAGAGGCCAAGAAGAAAGCTTTGGCGTTCAACGCCAATTCGTCATCCTCCGAAAGTGATGAATCCGAGAACGAGATGGATTTGGGTGAAATGGCCCAAATGGCGAAGAAGTTCCAACGCTTCTTTCGCAAAGGTAAATTTCCCTCAAACAAACGTTTTGAGTCTACTAGTGCTACTTTCTCTCTTTGTTATAAGTGTAATAAGCCAGGGCACATCAAGAGGGATTGTCCAATGCTAAACAACAAAGAAAAGTGGAAGGCACCAAAGTACCACAAGTCCGACAAGAACAAGAGAGACAAGAAGAAAGGACTCGTCGATACCTTTGATGACTCAAGTGATGACTCATCAAGTGATTCCGATGATGAGAAAGGTGAGAGCGCCCACTTGTGTTTCATGGCACTTGAAGATCCACTCTCGGATGAGAGTGATTCCGACACGGATGACACCGAGGTAACAATGGATGAACTTCGTATTGCTAATGAAGAACTATTTGCTAAATACCAATCTTTAATGCTTAGATACAGTAGCTTAAAGAAATCAAATGTTAGCAAGTCATCCATTCCATGCATTATCAACAATGACACCATTGTTGATACTTTAACTCTTGAGAAAGCAAACTTAGCTTCTCAAAATGTCACATTGAGAGATGAGGTGAACTCCCTCAAATCTCAACTAGATCAAACACACCCTAAGGATAATAGTGATCTAGTTACACGTCACATACAATTGGGTTTAGAGAATGACTCTCTTAAAACCCAAGTGCACGAGCTTAAAGCACGGATGTCCACCTTGGATACCAACATTTCTTCTTTAAAGGAGAAATATGAGCTCATGTCCTCCCGTATTGTGAGATTCAATAAGGGAAAAGGACAATTGGATGATTTGCTTGCAAACCAATTTCCGGCCACACATCGTATTGGCCTTGGATTTGTAAAAGCAAATGCATCTAATGCTCGCACCTCCTATAGTGGTGTCACTGTAGATTTTGTGAGGCCTTCCTCCGGTGCATCCACAAGTGGTGTCAAAGACACTATAGGTAGCAATCCTACCAAGAATGTCACCACATCACCTTCTCTTCCTTTTGGCAAGACACCCACTAAGGGTGGAAACCAAAAGCAAGGCCATGCTTTTATGTACACTAACACTCATCCACGTAGGAAACATCATACTTCACAAGTGGATAATCATGACACATTCTATGCTCCGCACCCACGGACACGTACACAACCACACATGAGAAATACTCATGTACGTGCTCCTATACACCCGTATGCTCATACGCATCATTCTTTCATGTATGCTCATCCTCCACATGTCATGCATGATCAATATGCTTCATATAATATGCATGTTCCCAAGCATACATATCATCCTAGAATGTACAATGCATATCCTCCACCACATCTCTATGCTAGAAATCATGTTCCTAAGAAGCATGCACCACATAGAAATCCAACACATATGCATGCAACTAGGAATATGACTCCCAAGATGTACACTATTTGGGGTCCTAAGAACACTAGTTTAAATGTTAGGAATGCTTATGTTGATTCCTATTTTCATGATGTGATTAGAAATAGTAACTATGTTAGAAAGCGGAAGTCCACTTGGACTTGGCTTCCAAAGGGCTAATCCCCTTGGACCCAACAACCATTGGGTACCATAAGCTTATGGTATATTATATAGGTACCCAAGAGAAAGAAGAAGAGCAATAAATGTCTTATTAGCTCTAAAGGGAAAGGATGGATTCTTGATAGCGGTTGCTCCAAACATATGATGGGAGATCCCTCATTGCTCTCCGAAGTGATTAGCATCAAGGATGGTGCAACGATCACTTTTGGAGGTAATCAAAAGGGAACCATCATTAGAGTATGTATCGTTGGAAATCCTTCCAAACCTTTAATTACTAATGTTTATCTTGTTAGTGATTTATGTCACATTCTCATTTCCATTAGTTAACTTTGTGACAAAGTTTACAAGGTTAACTTTGGAGATGGATTGTGTACTATTGTTGATTGTGATTCAAATGTTTTATTTTCCGGTATTAGGCGTAAAAATATTTATTATTTGAGCTTGCCTAAAACCGTAGAACATTGCTTAGTTGCTAACACAAGTGAACAACTATTATGGCATCACAGTTTTGGTCATGTTCACTTCAAGCACTTATATAAGTTAGCTAAGCATGATCTAGTTAAAGGTTTTCCTAAGATTTTTTTTAATAAGAGAAACTTTTGTGATTCATGTCAAAGAGGTAAACTAAGTAAATCTTCATTTAAGCTTAAAGAAGGGATTACTTCTAAGAGGCCCCTAGAACTTCTTCATCTAGATTTATTTGGGCCAACTAGAACCGCTTCTTTAGGTAATGCACATTATGGACTAGTTGTCGTTGACGACTTTTCTAGATTTACTTGGGTTTCATTCTTAACTAATAAGAATGAAGCTCATGAAGAGTTTACCAAATTTGCAAAGAAGATTCAGAATTTTTTAGGATCCACCATTATCACTATTCGTAGTGATCATGGAGGAGAATTTGAGAATGAGTCTTTTACTAAGTTTTGTGATGACTCTGGGATAACTCATAACTTTTCCTTTCCTCATGCACCACCACAAAATGGTGTTGTAGAAAGAAAGAATAGGACTCTTGTTGAGTGTGCTCGCACTATGCTCCATGATAGTCATTTAGGACTACAATTTTTGGCAGAAGCGATACACACGGCATGTTATGTGCTCAATAGGATCCTAGTGAGACCCCGAACAAACAAAACTTGTTTTGAGTTGTTTTATGATAAAAAGCCTCAAGTGAAATATTTTCGCGTTTTTGGTTCAAAATGTTTTATAAAGAACACCTTTGGTAATCTAGACAAATTCGAGCCAAGATCCGATGAAGGAATTTTTGTTGGATATTCCACTCGTAGCAAAGCCTACCGGATATACAACAAAACTTCTTCAACGATTGAGGAATCTCTTCACGTATCTTTTTATGAAGATTTTGATTTTCCTTATGTTGATGATGATAATGTAGATATTCTTTGTGATTCTCTTAATAATATTAAGATTAATGATTCTATTGTAGTGCCCTGTGAAGCTACTGCACATGTACTAGAGGGGGGGTGAATAGTACTTTAAAATAATTAAGAGATTTATTCCTAACTATTGTGCAATTAACAAACGATAATGTGGAATAAACAAAAATCACCAAGAATGGACAAAAGCAAACAAAGCATGTAACGGGTTCGGATCCACCCAAGTCTCCCCGACTTGTTCCCGGTGATCCTACGTCCCAACCACCCGGATCCCCTCCGGATACTTGAGTTAGAAACCTCTAACCCAAGATTTAGCACAATGAAATTCTTGTGAAAAACCTTCACAAGACCAAATCATACACAAAGTAAATGTGACTCCCACAACCCGGGATCATACTCTCTCTCACAACCGAGAGACACAATTGCAATATCAATTGAAATGAAATAAAGAAACACTTACCACAAAATCCTATGCCTTGAGTAAATCTTACCAAATTAGGGCAAAGATGGATTGTTGTGGAAGAAGATGTCACCAAACCCTAGCTCCAAGATGTTGACCAGCAATAGAAGCCTAGGGTGGAGTTGGTGACCTTGGATCAAGCTCCTTGGCTTGGAAGGCTCACAATCAATGAATCTCTCTTTTGAAATAAGAGTGAGAGAGAGATTCTAGTGAGGAAGAGAGAGCTTAGGAATTGAGTTTAATGGCTCCTCTTTGATTCTCAAATATCTCAAATGATCAGCCTTGATATCCTTGAAGAAGCCCTTCAAGTATATATAGGATAGAGAGGAGAGAGGAGAGAAAATCGTGCAATAAATGCTCCAGCGGCTCTATTCTGAAGCAGACTAGTCGGTCTAAGAAGGATCACTGACTGACTAGTTCATGAACTAGTCGGTCGGTGATTCAACGTGAACCGACTAACAGCTCGACAGCTAAAAGAATGATTTCCAGGCAATATGAACTAGTCGGTCTAAGAAGACTTGCCAACCGACTAGTTTGCCAACTAGTCGGTCGGTGAGTGTTCTTTGACCGACTAAGATAAGAAATCAAGTAGCTGAATACAAGTTACACTAGTCGGTCTAAGAACAAATTCCAACCGACTAGTTTCACAACTAGTCGGTCGATGAATGTTCTTGGACCGACTAACTGTAAACAGTAACTCAGGCAGAAATCAGGCAAAGATAACTAATCGGTCTGAGAAGGATTCCTAACCGACTAGATCGTCATCTAGTCGGTCGGTGAACCTTCTTTGACCGACTAATTGATCAACAGGGAATAAGCTGAAATGAGCAAGGACATCTAGTCGGTTCACGACCGACTAGATCGTCATCTAGTCGATTGGTTCTTCTACATGAACCAACTAAGATGCACTAGAAGCCGAGGGAAGAAGCAATAGGCTTCGAAAAAGTTTCTAATGGCTTCTATGATAATCCTAGCTCTAAGATATGAGCGAAATGAAGATTATAATGTAAGTCCTACTCAAGGCTTAACATTCTATTCTATGAAGCTAGAAGACAATAAATTAAACATGACGAACCATCTTCAAAGCTTCAATCTTCATTCTTCTTGACTTCAACATTGCTCCTTGAGCTTCAACGAAGCTTCAGGCACACGATCAGGCGTTTTGAGAAGTCTTGAGATGTCGCTTTTGATGTACGTATTCTTTTGGCGACGATCTCCATAACTGCGCTCACAAACAGTTAGTATACGATATTTATGTTTGCTCATCATCCAAAACCAAATCCGGGGAATCAATACTCAACATTCTCCCCCTTTTTGGTGATGACAAACCATGATAAATAATAATCAATAATAATGATTCAAAATGAAATTTACTTACTCCCCCTGCATTGATGACACGTTAGTTCTGTATTCAATAATAATCATACGCATCAAGCAGAAGAGGAAGATATGAAATATGAACCAATTATTGACATATATGATCTAAATCCATTTTTATATCTTCACTCCTCCTGAATCTAACATATCAAATTAGATTCATGGTAAATTGCTTTGAATTATTAATTAGCACATCGTCATTATTAATTCTCTCCCCCTTTGACATTAGCAAAAAGAGCGGGAGGAGATCAACGACAAATACAATGGCTAACAATAAAAGCACGAGAGTCGAAGAATACGACCACGGTCCAAATGACACCAATGTAAAATACCGAAGAAAATCAAAGCTTGCTAATGTGGCCATAGTCGAAAATCGAAAAATGAAATCATCAAACCATAGGCGAAAATCGAAAAACGAAATCACCAAACCATAGGCGAAAATCGAAAAACGAAATCATCAAAACTCAAATCAATTTCACGTATTGAGTTTTGGAACATACTCTCCAAAATCAACATTCTTAGTTAAATAGAGTGCATGAAAAACAATTCTATGTTTCCATAGAAAGAATTCTATTTAACCAAAACAAAATCATCGAACGACGAAAGTCAACCTCAGAGACAAAAATAATCCGATGTGAAAACCAAATGTAGCAAATTGATACCAAAAGTAACATGCAAAAATGTTATGCCAAAAATAGATAGAGCATCATAAAACTATGGCATACACAATTCTAGCACAAAATGACATCAATTGTAATATAGTCTACCAATGTAGATATTCTAACAATGCATGCAATCAACACACATGGATACCAAATGTATATCAAATGTAAGGATATACTTACAACATTAAGCTCCCCCTACTTTGATGCATCACTTAAGCACCATCAACTCCATTTGAATGAAAATCCTTTGCAAATCAATGAGTTGGTAGGGTTGGTATCCCATGGTGGATTGAACCTAGAAAAACTTAATATAGAGCTAAAAATTGATTTGTTGCTCCTTCTCTTATCCTTGAGTACCTAAAGATAAAATATCATTCCATGGTACCCAAGGACATTGAGTCCTAATAAATTAGACTTTTGGAAGCCAAGTCCAATTAGACTTAGACTTCCCTACATAATCATCATTGTTCACAACATGCATAAAGTAAGAATTCATGTATGCTTGTTTTTCATTCATGCTTGTGTCCTTCGGGCTCCAAATAGTGAAAATTTTGGGAGCCCTATTCCTATTGGGAACATGCATACGTTGTTGATTTCTATGTGATGCATGTCGTGGGTAAACATATGGCATATGATGCAATGGTGCATGATGATAATTATTCACATGAGAATGAGAATGAACATATGCATGTGGTGTGTAACGGCCAATTTCGGTCGTACGTATTTTTGTGCGTATGTTGATTCGTGTGCGTATTTCCGTATTTGGTTTTATTATAGTAATTCCGTATTTCCGACGCGCGACCGAACCCCGTATTCATGACTCTCGCAGAGGCGCGATCGTCTCGGTAATTTTCTTATAATTTTTGGACGACATCGTGTCGTAGGGCGGAATCGTAAATACTTAAGTTTTTTTAACTATATGACTTTTATACCTAATAACTTCTTTATTAAAACCCTTAGTAATGCCTTATGAGCGTATGGCACGTACACTTCCTTTACTTGCTATTTAAAATTTTAAAGGCTAAGATTTTTTGGAAAATCATTCTATGTAATTATGCTACTTGCATCCACCATTTTAATTAACAAAGGTTTCAGTCTGCTAATATTTTCAAACCTAATTAAATTTTAAATCAAACAGTTATCACCAATCAAATATTTTCTTAACTAAAATTATTTTACTATCCTAACTACCGTCACCCCTTAACCCACATCATTTCTCCTCTCCCCGTCTTTCGCATGCACGTGGCCTCGTCCCCATCATTCCGAAACAACCCACGCCCAAGAAAAACAATGCGCCTCTTTCATTCTTCTTCCTTTAAGAACCCAGGCCACCTCCTCTCATAGGCGGAAGCCCAGTTCTCCGTTTTCCCACGCGCGCCACCTCATCTACCCTTCTCCGAACCCAGGGACCGCCTTCCCCCTCCTTTGCTACAGTCCTCGACGCTCATCTCCGATGCCGACAGTCACATACCACCGCCAAAACCCCGACCTTACCGCCGTTACAGCTCACCCTCCTCGCCTCCGAGCGAACTGACGCCAAACCCAGTCGAATCCATAGACACCTCACGTGCCACCAACCCGAAGCCCATCGACGCCTCCCCCTGCCCCCGCCGCTAGCAGCGGCCAGCCCACCTCAGGCCGCGCACTTCCGTCCACTCCGACGTCAGATGCCGTCGAACGCACCTCGCCAAGCCGGCGTGACCAACGCCCTTCACCGTCGCTGCACCACCCTCAGCCTCCTCGACATTTCCGGAATCCGAAATCGTCGGGCACCTGCCATCGCCAACCACGCCGCGGAGATCATTCATCTGCAACTCACGAGAGGCAACATCAGGTAGGTTAAACGTCATACCTAAGTTACATCACGTGAACAGTGGGTTACATATTATTATCATATAATGATATATGGTAGTCAATTTAATGTTCTAAGCCTTATGGTAGCAGCATCATGTATCACTTTGTAATATCACTCCCATGCAAACGGGGCTTTTCAGAGAAATATGTTAGAGGTTAAAATAATAATACAGGTTAGTAGGATTGTGTTAATTAATAATAATTTACATTCACAGTTAGTTTTGTTGTAAAGTTAGCTTTTTAGTGTATCAGATAGTAGTAAAGAAAGCAACATATATATATCTATTATACATTTGACAGCGATTTTTGAATCCTAGGGCTGACTAGGACAAGCTGACTAGGACAAACTGTTTGATAAAAGACGGCTGTGATTGAATGTTGAGAAATCAATGGATGAGATGAGTTCATATAGAAATTTTGTAGAGAAAACTTAAATTTTAGGGTAAACGTTTGAAATTTTTGCTTAAATTTTAGGCGGTCAAATGTGTTGGGATGGGGGACTGAACGTTTGAAATTCACTCAGGAACCGTATCGTGGGGGAAAAACTTAAATTTTTGGTTGGAAAATGTGCAGTTCTCCGAAAAAAGCACCAACCTTCATCATTTTAGCATGCAATAGACATGGTATACTCATCTGCTTCGCCCTTCATCGCATTTAAGAGCACAAAATTTGACAGTGATGTTTGCATTTTCCACGACCAATGTCATCGGCACCGCCAAGATGATGTAGACTCACCGTTGCGTCCCCGAGCTTGACAGCGAGATGCATCGGAGACTCACGATTGGGGACGTCTCTGCGGTCGATCATCGCAGCGATTTGCTCGGCTTACTTCTCCTCCGAAATCGAAGCGGCCTCTGTCTTGATCTCCGAAGGGTCGGCGAGCCGATGGAGAGAGGACAGGATCCGTTCAAGCCAGAATAATCTCTGGCAAGTACTGCTTTATGAACATGGCTGTGCGCATACTTGGAAGCATGAATTCCAGCCATCAGAAATTTTGGAGCTAGGGGTGCAGCTCCCAAATCAGGCGCACATCAAAGAACCGAGTATCAAGATTCAATTTTGAAATGAACCCAGTTCCAAAAATTGAACTTTGGGAGTACCTAGACCAGAAAGTTTCCTCTGAAAAAAAGAAACGCTCACCTCCATCGTAGTGTAAGTGGGGTTCACCATGAGTTCAATGATATGCCAACAAGAGATGTAAGTAGTGTCTACATGTTTGCTGAAATTTCCCATTTCTTAATTCTATCATTTTTCTGCAACATTGTTATTGCTCTCTACATGTTTGCTGAAATGCCCATAAAGCTTTCTTCTCTTTGATAAGTCTGCTAAGCATGTCTCCTTCATTAGTTAAAAATAGAATTTCTGGTTTTTTTACGGAAAAAAGATCAATTGTTTATAAACTTTGTCCATTCTTTTTTATCTCTTTTTAATATTATGTTAGTTCATAAACTTTGTATCAAAATATCCTTTCGATCATTTAGAAATCCATCAATTGATTCAGAGTCGATTCATGACGTTAGGGACGAAATTCTGTAGCAATTTGTTGGCATTTGTCCTCCCAATCGACTTCCTGATCTATGGTTTCAG